>CM031372.1:69578266-69953327 GCA_018208015.1 Medicago ruthenica | reverse complement strand
CCCTATTTAATTATATTTTACTAGAAAATATGAATAACGATTGTTTTCATATTATCATTGTAAAAGATAAGTAAATATAAGGACCCGAATTTTGTCCTTCAAGATATCAAGTGATAATGGAAGAGTGTGTGAAGTAGTGATGCAAAGTCAGTAAATTGATGATGCAAAAATGTAAATGGTCATCTCCAGTCGTGGCTGGTACTTAGACTGATACGATTGAAAATGATCGTCACCAAGCAAAACCTGGGGAAACGATCAAGGATCTGATTGTCGCCAATCTGATACTGGTGAAACGATACAGACAACATGCCTCCACCAGGGGAAGGTTGATCATATCCAGCCGCTTACGCTGGAGGTAGATCCATATGGACAAAGGTGAACTTATTCAGCCGCTTATGTTGAAGGTCGATCCGCTGGGGATAAAGGTGATCATATCCAGCCGCCTACGCTGGAGGTAGATTCCTAAGGACAAAGGTTATCTTATTCAGCCGTTTATGCTGAAGGTCGATCCATGAGGATATGGTGATCTTATCTAGCCGCTTATGCTAGAGGTAGGTCCTAAGGATGGAGTGATCTTATTCAGCCGTTTATGCTGAAAGTCAATTCGCTGGGAAAGGTTATCTTATCTAGCCGCTTATGCTAGAGGTAGATCCCTAAGGATAAAGTGATCTTATTCAGCCGTTTATGCTGAAAGTCGATTCACTAGGAAAAGTGATGTTTGACTGATTTCCGCCAAGTGGGTCTTGGTGAAATGATAAAGGGTGATACGATTGTCGCCAGTCTGACGCTGGTGAAATGATAATGATATGATATGATTGTCACCAGTCTGATGCTGGTGAAATGATAATGATATGATATGATCAGGTAGACTCGCTGGGGGAGTTTTAGCTGAGGAACTTCAGTGGCTGTGAGTAGGTCCACTTGGAAATGGGATAGTTTGGGAAGAGATCCGCTGGGGGATTTTTTAAGAAAAACTTACTAGAAAAGTTCTTGAATGAGGTTCACTGGGGAACACTGGGATGACTCGTTGGTGAATGTCGGTGCATATAGGATACTCACTGGGGAGTGTTTGCTGGGGAGCATGAAAAATTGTGAGGGAGAGTATGATATGAATATGAGATGCATGCTAATGAATGAGTTTGATATGATGCATGCACTATGCTGACTCTTGGGATAAACCAAGGACATGTTGGGCTTCAGCGGTGATTGGGTGCCGAGCATGGTCGGGCTTTAGAGATTTTATGGGGTAAAATGGTTAAGGTACGATATTTGGGGGTTTTCGATCCTTTGGCATTCGCAACACCCATCGCTCTTGAAGTCAAATTGATGGCTACTGACGGAGCTTTCGACATCTCGTGCTTGCATGGGCAGTTCGTATGTTGTGTAGCTGCTGATTCTGCTACAAAAGGGGAATCACTTGTGGTTGCTCTGAGAATTTTGAGAAATACAACCTCTCACTGGGAGTCGTTAATTTCCTTTAGATATTTTTAAATCAAAGTGATCATGATTTCAACAAATTTTATGTTATCCTTTTTTATTTCAAAAATTGTATCATCAAAATAAATAACATTTATTGGGGATGGAAAATGACGAAGGTAAATAGAAGGATGCACTTTATTGGTGATCGAGCACGATTTAGTACATGGAATGGTAGCACACTAAAGGTGTAACTCCATAAAAATAAATAAAAGAAATGAAGATGGGAATAGGGAAAGCATTGGAAATTCCCATTGAGTCATGACGACTGCTACTTTCTTAATAACCCTAAGCCCACAACACCCTGCTTCTGGGGATGGCGAAGGAATTGGTTCTTCAGTTGATGTTAGGAGCGAACCGTCCTGATGTAGTTACCTACCTTTTTCTTTTCCCAACTTTTGTCTAAGTCGCCTTTTCAGGTTTTCGACTTAGCGGGTTTTCTTTTGTGTTTTTTTTTATATCCCTAACTTTTGCCTGGACCGCCCTTTCGAGTTTTCAGTCCACCGGGATGCCCCTTTTTGCCTAAGTTGCCCTTTCATGTTTTCAATTTAGCGGGCGTTCTTTTGTTATTAGGCATAATATTTCTTGACTACATCGGAATTCACAGGATGTGGAAATTCCTCGCCGTCCATTGTTGTGAGAATCAAGGCTCCTCCAGAGAAGGCTTTCTTCACTACATAAGGGCCTTCATAGTTCGGGGTCCACTTTCCACGCGAATTTTTGTGTATAGGTAAGATCCTTTTGAGCACTAGGTCGCCTTCTTGGAACTCTCGAGGACGGATCTTCTTGTCGAACGCCTTCTTGAGCCTACTTTGATATAACTGACCATGACATAAGGCTATCATCCGCTTCTCATCGATTAAGTTTAACTGGTCAAACCTTGTTTGGATCCATTCTGCTTCTTCTATTTTGGCCTCCATCAGGACTCTCATTGAGGGAATTTCCACCTCAATGGGGAGGACTGCCTCCATGCCATATACCAGGGAGAACGGGGTTGCTCCTGTCGAGGTGCGAATCGAGGTCCTATAGCCATGTAAGGCAAAGGGAAGAATTTCATGCCAATCTTTGTAAGTTTTCACCATCTTTTGAAGGATTTTCTTGATGTTTTTGTTTGCTGCTTCTACGGCTCCATTCATCTTTGGCTGGTATGGTGAAGAGTTGTGGTGTTCGATTTTGAAACTTTCACACAACTCTTTCATCATTTTGTTGTTCAAGTTGGTGCCATTGTCAGTGATAACTTTGTTGGGGAGTCCGTAGCGACATATTATCTCCTTTTTGATGAATCGAACCACCACTTGCTTTGTTACATTGGCATATGAGGCAGCTTCAACCCATTTAGTGAAGTAGTCGATGGTGACTAGGATGAACCGGTGTCCATTTGAAGCTTGAGGTTCAATGTGTCCGATCATGTCGATGCCCCACATAGAGAACGTCCAAGGTGATGCCATCACATTCAAAGGAGTCGGAGGCACGTGAACTTTATCAGCGTAGATTTGGCACTTGTGGCACTTCCTAGCGTAGCTGAAACAATCAGATTCCATTGCATGTCCATTGGCATGAGTACCGAAGGACCCTTCATGGATTTCTTTGATGAGCAAGTCTGCCTCATGTTTGTCCACACACCTGAGAAGAACCAGGTCGTGGTTTCTTTTGTAAAGCACATCACCATTCACGAAGAATTTAGCTGATAGTCGTCTTAGCGTCTTTTTATCCCTATTTGAAATGTTTGCAGGATATTCTTGATCTCTGAGGTAGACCTTGATGTCATGGTACCATGGCTTGCCATCAGGCGCCTCTTCGATGGATAGACAGAATGTCGGCTCATCTCGGCGCTCTACCTTTATAAGTGGCGCTTCATTGTGAAATTTCACTTTATACATTGATGATAACGTAGCCAAAGCATCTGCTACTTGATTTTCTTCTCTAGGGATATGATGGAAGGTGATTTCGTTGAAGAACTTTATTAGCTTCAAGACATGAGCGCGGTACGGGGTCAGTTTGGGATGACGGGTTTCCCATTCTCCTTTTACTTGGTAAATGACTAGGGGCGAATCTCCATACACCTCCAAAATCTTGATTCTTAAGTCGATGGCAGCCTCAAGGCCCAAGATGCATGCTTCATATTCCGCCACATTATTTGTGCAGTCAAAACATAGTCTTGCTGTGAAGGGGGTATAACCACCCTTAGGAGATATTAGAACAGCTCCAATCCCATGCCCCATGGCATTAGATGCACCATCGAATGCAAGCTTCCATCGAGCCCCTGGTTCGGGTCCTTCTTCGTCTCCTATGACCTCGTCTTCTTTTAAAGCCATAATATTTTCATCTGGGAACTCAAATGGTATGGGCTGATAGTCTTCCACTGGTTGATGAGCCAAGTGGTCTGCTAGCACACTTCCTTTAATAGCTTTCTGAGTTACGTGCATGATGTCATACTCGGATAACCGCATTTGCCAACGGGCAATCCTTCCAGTCAGAGTGGGTTTCTCAAGGATGTACTTGATTGGATCCATCTTTGATATCAACCATGTTGTGTGACAAATCATGTACTGTCTCAATCGGCGGGCAGCCCATGCCAAAGCACAATAGGTTCTTTCTAGCAGGGTGTATCTGGTTTCGACATCGGTGAACTTCTTGCTCAAGAAATAGATGGCATGCTCCTTCCTACCAGTTTCATCATGTTGCCCCAGCACACATCCCATGGATTCCTCCAATACTGTTAAGTACATAATGAGAGGGTTTCCACGAACGGGTGGTATCAAGATGGGTGGTTCTTGCAAGTATTGTTTGATCTTTTCAAATGCCCCTTGGCAATTCTCATTCCATATGATGGCCTGATCCTTACGTAGCAATTTGAAGATTAGCTCACAAGTAGCGGTGAGATGAGAAATGAACCTAGAGATGTAGTTCAATCTCCCTAGAAAACCACGAACTTCTTTTTCAGTACGAGGAGCTGGCATTTCTTGGATTGCACGTACCTTGTCAGGGTCAACCTCAATCCCTCGTTGACTAACGATGAAACCAAGTAATTTTCCGGACCTGACACCAAAGGTACACTGAGCTGGATTGAGTCGCAGTCTGTATTTCCTTAAACGTACGAATAACTTTTGCAAGTGAAGGATATGGTCTTCTTCAGTTTCGGACTTGGCGATCATGTCATCTACATAGACCTCTATTTCTTTGTGCATCATGTCATGGAAGAGAGCCATCATTGCCCTTTGATAGGTTGCTCCAGCATTCTTCAAGCCGAAAGGCATTACCTTGTAGCAATATGTTCCCCATGGGGTGATGAAAGTAGTTTTCTCCATGTCTTATAGAGCCATCTTGATTTGATTATAGCCGGAGAATCCATCCATAAATGAGAAAACTGCGAACCGGGCTGTATTGTCTACCAACATGTCAATGTGAGGTAATGGGAAGTCGTCCTTGGGACTTGCTTTGTTCATATCTCGGTAGTCAACACATATTCACACTTTACCATCTTTCTTCGGCACTGGTACTATGTTGGCAACCCATTGTGGATACTTTGCCACGGCTAGGAATCCTGCATCAAACTGTCTTTTGACCTCTTACCTGATCTTGAGCGACATGTCTGAAGGTGAGAAAAACACACACAAGAAAGGGGGGTTGAATTGTGTGACTCAAAAACTTGGTTCTTTTCTTCTCAAAACTTAAGATTAGTTCAGAAGCAAGTTCTGAACAATTTTCAAAGAGTGTTTGCAGCGGATTAACAAGTAAATAGAGAAGGAAAGAGAGACACACAAATATTTATACTGGTTCCTTCCCAATGTAGGAAGTAGTCCAGTCCCCTTGTTTTCCAACAAGAGATTTCAACTATAATCAGAAGATTACAATTGCTCAACCACCAAGGAAGAGACTTCCAGTTGCTTAGACCACCAAGGAATAAGACTTCCAATGTTCAGACCACTAAGGAATGAACCAACCTTGCTTAGACCACAAAGGAATAAGACTCCCTGCACAGACCACCCAGGAATGTGACTAACAGCTCAGACCACAAAGGAATGAGGTTACAATTGCTCAGTATACAGACTGAGACTTAGGGACCAAACTGAATTACAAATAAATGAGTTTGGGTTGAACACTTGATAAAATATCAGAGGTGTTCTCTTAATACAACACAGGTTAAGACTCTTAACCTTAAGAAATTCTAAGTTACAGAAACTAAAAGAATTTCTAAGAGTTTTATGAACTTATGAGTTTTGACAGCAAAAACAGAGCACAGGTTCAGCAATTTGTTTCAAGAGTCTTAGAAAAAATTCTTCTTCCTTTTATAGAGGAAATTAGAGCTGTTGAAGACTTGCAGAAATTAAGCAGAGAGCCATTGCAAATTGAGAGCTAGGTTTACTGCGATTGTGTGCTGAACTTTTTCCAGAAAACAGAGCAGCAGCCATATTTGAATTCACTTTCCTTAAAAGTTGGGGAATGTTTGAGTCAGGGAGACAACTGTTCCATTGGGTTGTTCTGACACATCCAGGCATTAAATGCGCACAGTACCAGTTGCTTTCCTTGCCACATCAGCCTTCAGAAGCTTCTGCGTGAACAGTACATCAGAAGCACTTCTTCAGACTCAGACTTCAGAAGCAGGTCTTCAGACGTTGACTTTTGTTGACTTCCTTCAGAAGCTGTCTTCAGACGCAGGCTTCAGACTCAGACTTCAGAAGCACCACTTCAGGAGCACTCTTCAGGAGCACTTTTCAGACCCAGTTTTCTTCTAGCTTTGCAACGTTGCTTCTAAGCTTTCCTTTCTTGCTCTAAGCTTGTTCTTCCATAACCATTATCAATTATCAATCATTAAACACGTGGTTCTGAAATCACTTGAACAAAGCATTAGCAAATAACCAATTTTCTATTTAACACTTTTGTTATCATCAAAACCATAAAGAGAGATATGTTTACACATAATGTTTCAACAATCTCCCCCTTAATTCATAAGAGAGTTGTTTAACACATTTTGTTCCAACAATGTCCGGTCTTGTCCTTCTCAACTTCTGTTTTATCGGTGGGCATTCTAGCCGGAGCGGCAGCTTGTGCTCAACTATCTTGGTATCCAATCCTGGCATGTCTTGGTACGACCATGCAAACACATCTATATATTCCCTCAAAAGTTCGACCAACTTCTCGCGCTCTTTTGCCTTTAAAGACAAACCGATCTTGACCTCTCTTCTGTCATGTTCAATTCCGAAGTTGATTACCTCCACAGGCTCTTGATTCGGTTGTATCTCTTTAGAGTCATGCTCTAGCAGTCTTGCCAACTCCTCGGGAAGCTCACAATTGCTTTCACCATCCTCTTCAGCTTGGTTAATGGGGAGCTCAAGGTTATGCGGGATTGTAGCGGTATCGTATTCAATGGGTTTATTCAGGGATCTGCATGTGTTTTATGATGATTTTTATTTTAGAAGGATGAATAAAACAAAAAATTAAACAAAAGAAAGGAAAGGACTACCATTTTTTTTGAAAATGCAAAAATGAAAAAAATAAAGAGTAGTGGAAAACAAAATGCTTTTTATTGATGATGATTCAACATTTGAAAATATCTTTGGGATTTCAATGACAGTCCAGTTGTTGAGGCTTGCATTCAGAGAGCAATGGTAGACCAAACAAGGTGTCTCCCCATCATTTGGAACATCTTCAACGACAGCTACTTGATCTTCACTAGTAAAACTCGCACTGCGGAAAGTTTCTTGAATGTTATCTATGGGTATCTTCGCAACATCATTTTGTTGGAACAAAATGTGTTTAACAAGTCTCTTATAAATTAAGGGAAGTTTGTTGAAACATTTATGTGTAAACATATTTCTCTTTATGGTTTTGATGATAACAAAGTGTTAAAGAGAAAATTGGTTATTTGCTAATGCTTTGTTCAAGTGATTTCAGAACCATGTATTTATTAAGTGGAAATTAAGGATGGTTATGAAAGAACAAGCTAAGAGCAAGGAAGGAAAGCAAGGAAGCAATGTTGCAAAGCTAGAAGGAAACTGGGTCTGAAGAAGTGCTCCTGAAGTAGTGCTCCTGAACTGGGTGCTTCTGAAGTGGTCCTGAAGTAGTGCTCCTGAAGTGCAGCTTCTGAAGTCTGGGTGCTTCTGAAGAAGTCAACGCAGAGTCAACTTCTGAAGCCAGCTTCTGATCCGTACAAGGCAGCTTCTGATGCAGCAGCTTCTGATGCACTGTTCACACAGAAGCTTCTGAAGCTGATGTGGCATGAAAAGTGACCAGTACTGTGCACATTTAATGCCTGGATGTGTCAGAACAACCCAATGGAACAGTTGTCTCCCTGACCCAAACATTCCCCAGCTTTTAAGGTAGGCCATTTCAAAAATGGCTGCTGCTCTGTTTTGTTTGAAAAAGTGCAGCACACATTTGCAGAAATCCTAGCTCAACTTGCAACGGCTCTTTCCTCAAATCAAGCAAATCTTCAACAGCTCTATTTCATCTATAAAAGGAAGAAGATTTGAAGAAGAAATTGTCTAAGACTCTTGAAACAAATTGTTGAACCTGTGCTCTGTTTTCTTTGTCAAAACTGTCAAGTTCATAAAAACTCTTAGAAATTCTCATAGTCTTTGTAACTTAGAATTTCTTAAGGTTAAGAGTCTTAACCTGTGTTGTATTTAGAGAACACCTCTGATATTTTATCAAGTGTTCAACCCAAACTCCTTTACTTGTAAACCAGTTTGGTCCCTAAAGTCTCAGTCTGTATACTGAGCATTTGTAACCTCATTCCTTTGTGGTCTGAGTCAGAAGCCTCTTGACTTAGTGTCTTGAGCATTGAGAAGTCTCTTTACTTAGTGTCATGAGCGTTGGAAGCCTCTTCCTTGGTGGTTGAGCATAGAAGCCTCTTTCTTTGTGATTGAGCAACTGGAAGTCTCTTTCTTAGTGATTGAGCATTTGTAATCAGAACTTATTATAGTGGAACTCTCTTGTTGGAAAACAAGGGGACTGGACTACTTCTCACATTGAGAAGGAACCAGTATAAATCTTGTGTGTCTCTCTCTTTCATTCTCCTTTTAACTTGTTATCCGCTGCATATACTTCTGATCACAGTTCAGAACCTGGTTCTGAACTTGTGTTAAGGTTTTGAAAAGAAAAGAACAAGTTTTTGAGTCACACAATTCAACCCCCCCCCCCCCCTTCTTGTGTGTGTTTTTCTCACCTTCAGTTGGTATCAGAGCTCCGGTTCTGATATTAACACTTAACAGTGTGTCAGTAGGATCCTGAGAGAAACATGACCTCAACTAGTAGTTCACCTCCACCCTCTCCCAGAAATCAAAGAAATGTACAATATGACTATGGTACTGAAGAAAAGAAGTCTAGGTCACACAATAAACGTCCTATGTTTACTGGTGACCCAGAAAAATTCTCTTGGTGGAAGAGTAAAATGTACAGTCATATTATTGGAATTGATGATTCATTATGGGACATCATTGAAGATGGAATCACCATTCCAGTTGATGAAGAAGGTGTTGCTGTCAATAGAAGAGGACTCAGTGATGCTGAGAGGAAGATTTATAGAAAGCACCATAATGTCAGAGGCATTATTGTGGATTCACTACCTCACTCAGAGTATCAGAAGCTGAGTGACAAGTCAACTGCTAAAGCCATATTCACATCCCTCTGCTCTAACTATGAAGGTAATAAGAAGGTTAGAGAAGCTAAGGCAAACATTCTTGTTCAGCAATATGAACTGTTCAGAATGAAAGAGGATGAAAATATTGAGACAATGTTCTCAAGATTTCAGACTCTGGTTTCTGGACTTCAGATTCTAAAGAAGACTTATACCACAGCTGATCATGTGAACAAACTCTTAAGAAGTCTGCCATCCAAATGGAGACCTAAAGCGACTGCTATTGAGGAAGCTAAGGATCTGAATACTTTAAGTATTGAGGATCTTATAAGCTCCCTCAAGGTGCATGAACTGGGACTCAATGAGGATGAGTCTGTTAGAGAACCAAAAACATTGGCTCTGAAGTCTAAAAGAAAGCCTGCTAAAGCTTTGAAAGCTATTGAATCTGAAGAAGAGTTTCCTGAGGGAAATTCTGATGAAGATTCAGATGTTGATGAGCTTGCAATGCTTTCTAAAAGACTTCAATATCTGATGAATAGAAAGAAAAAGTTCTCTAATAGAAGCAGTAACTTTAGAGGATCTGGTTCTGGTTCAAAGAGGGATATTCAGAAGGAAAGCTGCTACAACTGCAAAAAGCCTGGCCACTTCATTACTGACTGTCCTGATCTTCAGAAGGAAAAGTCCAAAGAGAAAGCAAAGAAGTCCAGCTCAAAATCCAGCAGTTTCAGAAACAAGCTTAATAAGAGTCTCATGGCAACATGGGATGATCTGGATAATGAGTCAGAATCTGATGAAGAAGAAGCAAACCTGGCCCTGATGGCAACTGCATCTTCTGATGCAGAATCATGCTCAGATTCTGATGAAGAAGATGAGGTATACTCTGAACTCTCTAGATCTGAATTGATTGAAATAGTTAATGATCTTATGAGTCATCTTAAAAGCAAGTTAAAGGAAATTAAATCTTTGAAAAATCAAACTAACTTGCTGTCTGAGGAAAATCTTAAACTTCAGAATCAAATTTTTGAATATGATGAAGAAATTGAAGAACTCAGAAAAGAGGCTCATAAGAAATCTGAAGAGGTTCCTAATGAACAGGAAATAGCTCTTCAGGATTTCATGTTAACTGGATTCAATAGAACCAAAATTGCCTCTATGATGTATAATATGATCAGAAACAAAGGTGAAGGCATTGGCTATGATTCATTTAAACCTTCAAATGAATTAAACTCACCTTCATGTTCTGAAGATATTTTAAAAGGCAATGGTGTATGCTTTGTGCCTGCTTCTGATAACTCTGAGAAGTTGAAAGTATCAGAATCTGAGACTAAGTCTGAAGTTCTGAACAACTCAGACTCTGAAGCTTCTGAACCTAAAGGTAAGATGAAGGCAGATGTTAAAACCCTGCCTAAATCTAAGCCAAAATGTCCCAAGCCTAAGAGTAAGTCAGACTCTGAACCTGATAATGTTCAGAATCTGAAGTGTTCAGAACCTGGAACTAGTAAGTCTCAGAATTTGAATAAATCTGATTCAAATTTTTCAAAGACTGGGTTTAATAAAACTTCAAAATCTGTTAAACCAGTCAATGTAAAACATTTTCATTCTCAGAATGTTAAGCAGAGCAAGCAAAAGCAAACCAATCAGTTTTCTGCTTCCAACTGTTTTATGAAAGGCAAAACTGAAGCTTGTCTTGTGCCTGAAGCTAGCAGAGTTAGAATTCTGAAGAGATCAGAACCAAAGTGCTCAATGGTTCAGACTCTGAACAAATCAGAACCAAAGACCTCCAAGTCTCAGGTTCTGAAGAAGGCTAAGTCCAAACCTTTGAGAAATCAGGTTCTGAAGTTTTCAGGTTCTGAAACTCAGACTTATTCAAGATATAAGGATCCATATCCTAAGTATCAGAACAAGTCTGAATATCATAACTTCAGACACAAGAAGCCAAAACCTTTCAGGACTAACCCCAAAGGACCCATGAAAATCTGGGTACCTAAGTATGAGATAATTTCAATTGCAGATATGCTTAACATCCAAAGAAAAGGAAAGGTCTTGGTACCTGGACAGTGGATGCTCGCATCATATGACAGGGGACAAGTCTATGTTCCAAACCCTAACTCTGAAAGAGGGAGGAACTGTGGGGTTTGGAGGAAGTCAGAAAGGAAAGATCATTGGTACTGGTAAGATAGGTAATTCTTCCCTGTACATTGATAATGTTTGCCTGGTAGATGGACTTAGACATAATCTACTTAGCATAAGTCAATTATGTGATAGTGATTATGAAGTCATGTTCAATAAGAACACATGTACTATAATCAGTAGCAAAGACAAGTCTGTAGTGTTCAGAGGCAGCAGGAAAAACAATGTTTACAAAATTAATTTTTCTGAATTGGTTCAGCAGAAGGTAGTTTGCCTTCTGTCTGTGAGTGATGAGAAATGGGTCTGGCACAAAAGGCTGGGACATGCTAACTGGAGACTCATCTCTAAGCTTAGCAAGTTACAGCTGGTCAGAAACTTACCCAGTATTGATTATCACTCAGATGCTCTGTGTTCAGCATGCCAAATTGGAAAATTTTCTAAAACTTCTTTTAAATCAAAGAACATTGTTTCCACCTCAAAACCTCTAGAACTCCTTCACATTGATTTGTTTGGTCCTGTTGGAACAGCTTCAATCAATGGGAAGAAGTATGGACTTGTTATTGTTGATGATTACAGTAGGTGGACTTGGGTTAAATTCCTCAGAACTAAGAATGAAACATATGATGTGTTTTTCAAATTCTGCAAACAAGTACAAACTGAAACTGATTTGAAAATTTTGAAAATCAGAAGTGATCATGGTGGGGAATTTGAAAATGAACCTTTTGAAAACTTTTGTGAAGACCATGGAATTCTCCATGAGTTCTCATCTCCTAGAACTCCACAACAAAATGGAGTTGTAGAGAGAAAGAACAGGTCTTTACAAGAAATGGCCAGAACCATGATTCATGAATCTAAAATTGCTAAGTACTTTTGGGCAGAAGCTGTAAACACAGCATGTTATATTCAAAACAGGATCTATATCAGACCCATTCTGAATAAAACAGCATATGAATTATTTAAAGGAAGAAAACCAAGCATTTCTTATTTTCATCAGTTTGGTTGTACATGTTACATACTAAACAATAAGGTCTACCTAAAGAAATTTGATGCCAAGGCTCAAAAGGGTACCTTCTTAGGATACTCAGAGAGATCTAAGGCATACTGGGTGTATAATTCTGAAACACATGTTGTTGAAGAAGCTATACACATTAGGTTTGATGATAAGAAGCCTGGTAATGAAATACCAGAGCTGGTTGAGAGTTTTGCAGATGTCAGAATCTCAGAAGAACCTTCAGAAGCTGAACCCAGTTCAGGTTCTGATGAAGGTTCAGAAGCTGAAAACAATGAAGACTCTGAGAAACTCTCTGAGAATGATGCTACTCCTGAAGCAAACCAAGATCAGCATGGTTCTGAACACATCCCTGATGGTTCTTCAGAAGCCAATCCTCCCAGAACCTCATTCAAGTACAAGTCTTCACATCCTGAGGAATTGATCATGGGAAACAAGAGCAGTCCAATAAAGACTAGATCAGCATTCACTCAAAATGAGTCTATGCTTGGTCTGCTATCCATGATTGAACCTACAACTGCTGATGAAGCACCTTCTGATGATGGTTGGATTGTAGCAATGCAAGAAGAGCTGAACCAGTTTCAAAGGAATGATGTATGGGATCTTGTTGCAAAACCTGATCAGAAGAACATCATTGGAACAAAATGGGTGTTCAGGAACAAGCTCAATGAACAAGGAGAAGTAATCAGAAACAAGGCTAGATTAGTAGCTCAAGGGTACAGCCAGCAAGAAGGAATTGATTACACAGAAACTTTTGCTCCAGTAGCAAGACTGGAAGCAATCAGGTTACTTCTTTCTTATGCTGTTAATCATGATATCATCTTATATCAAATGGATGTTAAGAGTGCCTTCTTAAATGGTGTAATTTCTGAAGAAGTGTATGTAAAACAACCTCCTGGTTTTGAAGATGTTAAATATCCAAATCATGTTTTTAAACTTAAGAAGTCTTTGTATGGTCTGAAACAAGCTCCCAGAGCTTGGTATGAAAGGCTAAACAACTTCTTAATTAAAAATAATTTTGTAAGAGGTCAAGTTGATAATACACTTTTCAGGAAAATTGTTAAGAAAGAAATCTTAATTGTGCAAATATATGTGGATGATATCATATTTGGTTCTACTAATGCCTCCCTTTGCAAGGAATTTTCAAAGTTAATGCAGGATGAATTTGAAATGAGCATGATGGGTGAGCTGAAATTCTTCTTGGGAATTCAAATCAACCAATGCAAAGATGGTGTTTATGTTCATCAGTCAAAATACACCAAGGAGCTTCTGAAGAAGTTCCAGCTGGATGATTGCAAGCTGATGACAACACCTATGCATCCCACCTGCACCTTAAGCAAAGAGGACAATGGCTCTAAAGTAGATCAGAAGCTGTACAGAGGTATGATAGGTTCTCTCCTATACTTAACTGCTTCTAGGCCAGATATTTTATTTAGTGTATGTCTGTGTGCCAGGTTCCAATCAGATCCTAGAAAATCTCATATGACTGTTGTCAAGAGAATCTTCAGGTATCTGAAAGGAACAACTAATTTGGGACTTCTGTATAAGAAATCTCTAAATTACAAGCTAGTTGGATTCTGTGATGCTGACTATGCTGGGGACAGGATTGAAAGAAAATCCACCAGTGGAAACTGTCAGTTTCTGGGTGAGAGTCTGATATCATGGGCCAGCAAGAGACAAGCAACCATTGCTTTGTCAACAGCAGAAGTAGAATACATCTCAGCTGCAAGTTGTAGCACACAACTGCTCTGGATGAAACATCAATTAGAGGACTATCAGATTCATGCAGACAATATTCCTATTTATTGTGATAATACTGCTGCTATATGTCTGTCTAAAAATCCAATTCTGCATTCTAGAGCCAAGCACATAGAAATAAAACATCATTTTATAAGAGATTATGTTCAGAAGGGTGTTTTAGATATTCAGTTCATTGATACTGATCATCAATGGGCTGACATATTCACAAAACCCCTAACAGAAGAAAGATTCAATTTTATTAAAAAGAATCTGAACATGCATTTTATCTCTTGAAAATGTGCTTGAATCTGAATGAAATCCTTGATTCTAAGTTTATCATAAGCTAAGACTTATCAGACACTCACCTTCTGAGAGTCTGAATAAAGTTAAGCCTGAAAAACTTCAGAGTCTGAAGGATCAGAACCTGGATATTCTGACTTCTGAATCTGATAAAAATCTAATGTTGGTCAGAATCTGATAAGTATATCTATGGGCAATGATGATTAAAGCTTTGAAAGTTTATACTCTAATCCTCCCAAAGTAATCAATTTAAAAATGTGCTTTTCTGCTCTGATATTCAAATGTTAAAATTGCTTGACAAATAATTTTCAGTTGGTATCAGTCTGTTTTCAAACTGTTTAGCACAGACACATTTTTCAAATGCTCAAAGTGTTTCAGACAATGTTCAGTTTTTAGAACTTATTTTAATTTGGTATCAGACTCTGAAGATAAACCTTCATATTTTGGTATCAGGTTCTGATACAAGTTTAGCAGTATTAAAACTGTATTTTGGTATCAGACTCTGAGATAAAATCCTCAATTGGTATCAAGTTCTGATATAACTTATCAGTTGGTCTATAATCTGAACTATTTTGCTTTAAAAATGAGTTAGACCTGCTCTGATCTGAACTATTTTCTTTAAACCAGCTCAGATCTGCTCTGATACCTTCTTGTATGTTTTGCTCTGATACTGATCACAACTTGGTTGTTTTGCTATGATACTGAACCATTTGTACTGAACAAGTCATGTCTGAACACGGAATGATCTGATCAGAAGCTCTAAACTTTTTCTGCTTCTGAACAGCATTCTATTTTTAATGCAAGTCATATACTCATTAAATGTCAAGTATGCTCTGATTCTCATCTTTGCTGCTTGATTATCCATAAGATTGCATAAATATCTCACAAATTTTTGTTCAACCCCCCCCCCCCAATTCTGAATCCTTTTGAAATGTTTTCAAACTCTTTAAAAAGGGGGAAAGTGAACTGCTCTGATACATGTTTTCAAACTCTTTTAAAATCCTTTTCTGCTCTGATACAGATATTTTCAAACTCTCTTGACAAACGGGGAGAAATTTTCTGTGTTGGGGGAGTAAGTAAAACTTTTTGTTGATGACAAAAGGGGGAGTAAGGTAAAACAAGTATTAAAGCACCTGAGCTCAACAATATAAGTTAAATTTCTGTCAGTATATTAACTTATGAAAGGGGGAGTAAAAGGTATTAAAGCCTGAGGCTCTGAACATAAGTTAAAACTCAGATTAAAGCTCTGATACTGATTAGTTAAAGCTCTGATACTGATTGAACTTAACTTATGAGAACTGCTTTTTAACTCTTAGCCTCTGAATTGAAAGTCTGGCTCTGATACCACTCTGTGAGATACATTACTCTTAGTGAGTAAATTGAATTTAAAATAACTTGGATAAGACTCAGGGAGCTTACAAAACTCATCATGTGGATTATCAGACTTAGGGGGAGAGCTTACAAACCTCAGAACCTGAAGTCAGCAAGTTATTTATAATTCTGAGTGTTAATTTCACTATATTGTCTTAAGTTAAGCTTAATTAACTTGGATAAGAATCAAGGGGAGCTTACAAACCTAACCTTGAGGATTGTCAGACCTAGGGGGAGCTTACAAACCTCTCCTGAAGTCAGATTGTTAATTAAACTTAACAACAATTCTGAAATTTTCACATTTGTGTTTTTAAACTGAACTTAATTAACTTGGATCAAACTCAGGGGGAGCTTACAAACCTCACACCCTGCAGTTAACCTGTTAATTAAGTTAACAACAATTTTCTGATTTAATACTTATGTTTGTCATCATCAAAAAGGGGGAGATTGTTGGAACAAAATGTGTTTAACAAGTCTCTTATAAATTAAGGGAAGTTTGTTGAAACATTTATGTGTAAACATATCTCTCTTTATGGTTTTGATGATAACAAAGTGTTAAAGAGAAAATTGGTTATTTGCTAATGCTTTGTTCAAGTGATTTCAGAACCATCTATTTATTAAGTGGAAATTAAGGATGGTTATGAAAGAACAAGCTAAGAGCAAGGAAGGAAAGCAAGGAAGCAATGTTGCAAAGCTAGAAGGAAACTGGGTCTGAAGAAGTGCTCCTGAAGTAGTGCTCCTGAACTGGGTGCTTCTGAAGTGGTCCTGAAGTAGTGCTCCTGAAGTGCAGCTTCTGAAGTCTGGGTGCTTCTGAAGAAGTCAACGCAGAGTCAACTCCTGAAGCCAGCTTCTGATCCGTACAAGGCAGCTTCTGATGCAGCAGCTTCTGATGCACTGTTCACACAGAAGCTTCTGAAGCTGATGTGGCATGAAAAGTGACCAGTACTGTGCACATTTAATGCCTGGATGTGTCAGAACAACCCAATGGAACAGTTGTCTCCCTGACCCAAACATTCCCCAGCTTTTAAGGTAGGCCATTTCAAAAATGGTTGCTGCTCTGTTTTGTTTGAAAAAGTGCAGCACACATTTGCAGAAATCCTAGCTCAACTTGCAACGGCTCTTTCCTCAAATCAAGAAAATCTTCAACAGCTCTATTTCATCTATAAAAGGAAGAAGATTTGAAGAAGAAATTGTCTAAGACTCTTGAAACAAATTGTTGAACCTGTGCTCTGTTTTCTTTGTCAAAACTGTCAAGTTCATAAAAACTCTTAGAAATTCTCATAGTCTTTGTAACTTAGAATTTCTTAAGGTTAAGAGTCTTAACCTGTGTTGTATTTAGAGAACACCTCTGATATTTTATCAAGTGTTCAACCCAAACTCCTTTACTTGTAAACCAGTTTGGTCCCTAAAGTCTCAGTCTGTATACTGAGCATTTGTAACCTCATTCCTTTGTGGTATGAGTCAGAAGCCTCTTGACTTAGTGTCTTGAGCATTGAGAAGTCTCTTGACTTAGTGTCTTGAGCATTGGAAGCCTCTTCCTTGGTGGTTGAGCATAGAAGCCTCTTTCTTTGTGATTGAGCAACTGGAAGTCTCTTTCTTAGTGATTGAGCATTTGTAATCAGAACTGATTAAAGTGGAACTCTCTTGTTGGAAAACAAGGGGACTGGACTACTTCTCACATTGAGAAGGAACCAGTATAAATCTTGTGTGTCTCTCTCTTTCATTCTCCTTTTAACTTGTTATCCGCTGCATATACTTCTGATCACAGTTCAGAACCTGGTTCTGAACTTGTGTTAAGGTTTTGAAAAGAAAAGAACAAATTTTTGAGTCACACAATTCAACCCCCCCCCCCTTTCTTGTGTGTGTTTTTCACACCTTCACATTTTTTCCATGATCCTTCGTGCGTTGTTTCGAGTGTAATGCGAATGCTGATGAATCAGTTTGGGTTGTAGGACTTTCTGGTAATAAGAAGGGGAATGAATTTTGGGTATGAAAACGAATGTATGCATGTTATGGATGATGTTAATGCAAATGCATGAAAAAGTTTTTTTTTTGTCATGATTAGTTTTAGGGAACTGCAAGGCTTTCGATGCTACTGCAAGTATCTACCAATTGTGAAGGCATTGAGATAAAGAGAAATAGAAGTATCTAGAAAGCAATAAAGATTTTTCATTAATAATTAAAGATTCATACAAATAGGCAGGCAAATTTTTTTTTAGATTGCCTCAATCTTCTCTCTAAAGTCTCTTATCATAGGGAGCTCGACTTTCAATGACAGAGTTCTTCTGTTCTCGGATCCCATGTGAAATTTCTGGCTTAGCAACTGGTTAGGAGGTTAAACTGGTTCTGATTAAAACTGGTTCTGAACCTAACAGGTTCTGAACTTGAAACTTAGCACAATTTAAATCACAGTTATGCAGCAGAATTAAAAAGTGCAGAAATAAAAGAACACAAGGTTTGTTAACCCAGTTCGGAGTAAACACCTCCTACTCTGGGGGATACCAATCCAGGAAGGAAATCCACTATTGGAATTAATCCTTAAGACTCAGACACTGACCCCCCAGTTCCTATCCTAAGCAATCAATCTCCACCTAGTCAGACTTCTACCCACGCATGAGTATTAGAATCCACTAACTTCCTATTCAAGTAACTGCAACCCAGCCACTTGAACAACCCTTGAACTAAACCCTAGTTCTGAACAAATAACCCAGTTTTTGAAGAACACACTTCAAAACAAAAACTTCATTCTTGCTTAAAAGCTTTGAATGAATTACAACTCAATTAAACCTAAACCAACTCAAAACATATGAGTGGTGCACAAAACAAAGCTTAAAAAGCTTACACACACTAAGACTCAATTCTCTTAATTTTTCTCTCTAAATCATGTCTCTTGAATAGCAGCAAAGCACTCCTTATATAGTCTTCAGCAAGCAACATTAATCTGAATTAAATCTTCTCAAATAGATATGTTTCTGAATTATGCAAGGCTTAAAAAGGAAACATATAAATCTTCAATGTATCTGCAAAAGATTCCTTCAGGAAATACGATCTTCATAAAATATGAGCCAATCTTCTGAATTAGATTTGTTTATGAATTATGAATGATCCAATAAGGAAACAAATAAACCAGGAAAATATCTTCATAAGATTGCAACAGAAAAATACGAGCATTCATAAATCCATGCCAAATCTTCATTAAATCTCCTCCAAATTAATCAGCAATCTAGAAGCAACATGCGAGAATAAATCCTTGTTAAATCTCTCAAAGATTTGCGCCAAACCAACTTGACAATAACCAGCTTCTGAAGAACTTCAAAATGAAAAACTTGCAACTGAAGATTTGTTCTAAACATGGAGATGCTTCTATTCAACACATTGGATTTGCCAAAACATGCAGCCAACACCAAAATACTCAACAATCTCCCCCTTTGGCAAATTTTTGGCTAAAACCAATGTTCACACAACCAAGTTCTTCAATCTCCCATAAAATTAACTCAGCAATGAAGAACTCCACAGTAATACATCATAGCAATCAGTTTAGGCAGCGGATTCAGCTATGTTAAACAACAGCTTCAGCTTCTGAACTCCTGAAGCACACATAAACCAATTACTGATCAATTCCTGATCATCACAAACACTCCTGAAGCTCCACAACACTCCCCCTGCAACTCAGCATCCAATATTAAAAACTCCCCCTTAATTCTGAACTGCAGTAACACTTCAGGATCACAAACACTCAGGATTTTAATAACCATATACTCCCCCTGAGACACACATTCCCCTTTAATCACAACTGCACAGCTCATGTTGCATTGGTTCTGAATTCTGAACAAAACACTCAAAACTGCACAAACTACAATCTGACAGCTCACACTCAACACAGCTCATGTCTGATAAAAAACATAGGTTTTTCTCCCCCTTTTTAGCCACAAAATTATGACAAACTTCAGACTTAACATAGGGTTTAAAAACTGCACATACATCATTTAAATTAGTCCCAGCATGAACTTCAGACCCAGGATCAGACACACATTCAGCATTAGCAAAACTGGCAGGTACTCTATCTTCCTCACATCCAGTTTGCAATAATTGCTATAAATCCTTATGCTGACTAAC
The DNA here is from genome assembly GCA_018208015.1 of Medicago ruthenica. Lineage (NCBI taxonomy): Eukaryota > Viridiplantae > Streptophyta > Magnoliopsida > Fabales > Fabaceae > Medicago > Medicago ruthenica. Next base: position 69,933,606 of record CM031372.1, on the reverse strand, counting down.
ATTTGAAGAATCACAATCAAAAACATTCCTCCCAGCAATTTGTTTTTCAAAATCAGCCACTCTTTTCTGATCACAAGTCCTAGCAGCTTCTGACTTACAAGAAAATAGTACCTTCTGAGCAGGAAGATGAACTTTGCTCCAGACTTTGGATGGTCCAGCACCAGAATTCTTCTGTGCTATAGGAATTGGCTTGCTGTCATCAGCAATAGCCTTTCCCTTTCCTTTGTTCAGATTCTGAGCAATACCTTCACTCTTAGGTCTCCAAACTTTCTTGATTTTGCTCTTGTTCACAGCTGGTTCAACTTTTCTGTGTTGCAAATGTTTGGGATAACCATGCAATTTGTGACAAAAAGGTTTAATGTGACCCTTTTTACCACAATGATGACAGACCCAAGGTTGATTCCTTCTTTTGTTTCTGTTAAACTTCTGGGAATGCATCTGAGCATGCTTCTGAGGCAACATATGAACTTGCTTATGAGGTATCATTTGAGCTGGCTTCTGACCTTGCATCTGTGCTTGTTTGGTAAGAAGGTTCTTAGAGTTAGGGGTCCCATTCGGAATTTCGCCATGATAACGGGTTAACCATTATACGGACGACCTTTCAACGAAGAGGACCATCTCTAAGCGGGGTCTTCATATTGACTAAACGAGATGTCTATCTCGAAAGCCAATACTACGCAACCACCATCCTAAACCTAGGTTTTTTTTCAAACTCGGGTGCAGAGCTCCACTAAAAAGTGTTTTGAACATCACAACCTCAATACCAAAGCACAATAACATAAAGGCGAAAAATAAAGCGGAAATAAAATAAAACAAAAAAGACCAAAAATAAACAAACATTGAAGGCAAGAAACTAACTAAAAGCTAAACCAACTAACTAGGTTTGATTCTCTAACAGTCCCCAGTGAAGTCGTCAGCTGAAGCGGCGGGAAAAATGTGTGGGCGGAAAGCGCTCGCTAAACAGTAAAGTCGCCACCGAAGTTTTATTTTTGAAAAGGGGAACGTCGATAAACCCCTTCGAGAACGAGAATAAGGTCATTGCGACCAAATTTCGGGTTCGGGAATCAGTTATGCGAGGGGAAGGTATTAGCATCCCTCACATCCGTTGTACCCAACGGGAACCGTTAGTTAGTTTAGCGTTCAATTGTGTTAGTTTTATGAAAAATGTTTTATAGTGTGCTTGACAAGAATTTTATCTTGCTCCTACGTATCTCCTGGTGCGATGGAGAATTCAAAGCTACGTAGTTCTTTGATAGAAAATGTTTGTTTATGGATTGATTTTATTTATGAAAAAATAATTTGGTCGCGCTTGGGCGAAAGAAAGTTTGCTTAAAAAAGGGACGGACTCGCACTTGGGCGATGGAATCCATTTGAAAACGCGCATGGGCGTGAATAAAATAAAGTTTGGTGGGTTGAGATTGATTTTAAACGGAGGACGAATATTCGACCGAAAGCGAAGTGTCTACCTTGTTTCCGAATATTCGGGGAAGCGTCGGGTGTCTACCCAAGTTTTCCTTTTTCACTCGTACACAAAAAGGAAAATTGTTTTTTATGCTTTGATATTTTGAAAATAGAATGACAATTGTCCGAACAACAAGACGTACGTCAAGTGCTCGTGCAACCGAGGAATGGAAAGACATACGTCGGACCACTCCTTTTTCATTCAAGTTTGTTATTGAAAATCAACATTTTTTTACAATTGAAAGCAAAAACACTTGTTATATTTTTCTTTGAATAAAAATGAGTTTCAGCCCTTGCAAAAAATAGTTCAAACCAGGTTCTGAACCTTCAGAAGCAGAAACTGACTTTAGAAGCAAAAATGCAAAATGTACGGCTTCAAAAGCACTATTGAGAAGCTGCTTCAGAAGCACTGTTCAGAAGCTGCTTCAGAAGCACTGTTCAGAAGCACTGTTCAGAAGCTGGCTTCAGAAGCACTGTTCAGAAGCACTGTTCAGAAGCTGCTTCAGAAGCACTGTTCAGAAGCACCTTCAGAAGCACTGTTCAGAAGCACCTTCAGAAGCACTGTTCAGAAGCTGGCTTTAGAAGCACTGTTCAGAAGCTGGCTTCAGAAGTACTGTTCAAGAAGCACTGTTCAGAAGCTGGCTTCAGAAGCTGACTTCAGAAGCTCATTTCAGCTTCTGATTTCAGAACCTCTGGGGTAAAAGTTTTTTAAAAAAAAACAGAATAAAAACGTAAGAAAAAAAGAAGCAATCCACTTCTGTTTTGGTGATTTGTGATCTTTGTGATTTTTTTTTTGAGGTCTTGAATGATCTTTTTAGTGCAAAAATGAGTTAAAGATGACTGAAAATGCAGAAAAATACAGCAGGAACAACAGAACAGCAGAACAAAAATCTGTGGTTTTTTCTCAACTTCTGAGTTAAATATCTCACTCAAAACTGAACCAAATATGAAAATAAAAATACCAATGTAAAGCTTGCCATGAGTACTACATCCTAATTGTCTTAGATCCACCAAAAGATGTCCTAGAACTAACTATATTTTGGCCTCAAGTCATGCCCATGAACTTATGATGAAAAATGCATTTTTTTGAAAAAAAAAGCTACAAACACTTAAACAGAATGCGAAAAAGGAGATAACAAGGTTCAAGATACTAACAAACTCCTAGCCAAAGCTTCAGATGCACAAGAAAATGAAAGGGGCTTTTGGGTGGTTGTGGTTTCTTTTAAAGATGGAAGTGATGGAGAAGATGAACAGTAACAGAATGGTGTTTTGTTACTATTCTCCTCTCTTTGTGTGATGTTTCTTTGTAGTTTTGTTGCTGTTTTGATTTTGTTTGATTTGTTGTGGTGGTTTGTAAAGAAAAGAATAGAAAAACAGAGCTTCTTTCTTTTTGGAGGTTTTGTGATGATTTTTGCTGTTTTTGGTTTTCTGATTCTCTCAAAAAAAATATCCTCCTCTTTCTCTGATTTTCGTGTTGCTTTTATAGGCAATTTTGTGATCATTTGTAATCATGAAATCCCTTGAAAGCTGGGCTTTTTTTTGTGTGCTATGGCAAAAACTTTGGTTAACATTTATGTAGGAAGTGACCCTGTGATCTTGGTGAAGACTTTGGGCAGGATTTTGGACAAGTTGGGGCTGAGTTCTGACAGAGGATAAAGAAAAAAAAAAGGAAGGAGGGGTGCTGCCTGCAACTTGTAGTGCTTTTGGGGTTGATTCTTGAAGATTTGGGGATGAAAAACAGGAAAGGAAGGAGCTGCACACAGAGGCAGCAACTTGCAGCCTTCTTTGACTTGTTTTGACAGAAAAAATGGAAAAAAATGGCAAGGAAGGGATGCTGGAAACAGAGGCCGCAGCTTGCAGCTTATTTGGACTTTCTTGACAAAGAAGAAAGGAAGAAAACGGAAAGGAAGGGAGAAGAGGCTGCCTGCAACTTGACTTTGTTTTTTTTTGTATATATTTTTTTTGAGATAAACAAAACATAATAATAATAATAATAATAATAATAATAATAATAATAATAATAATAATAAAAAGATAAATAAATAATAATAAAACCCCTATTTAATTAAAAAAAGAAGATAAATAAATAAATAGATAAAAGACTTGGACAAAATTAGGGTACTACATCATTTACTTATCTCTAATCCGAACACCATCTCAGCCAAAACATCAAAACTGAATTGATTTGCACACTTAAAAAACTACACATTGCGGAAAACTTCTTTATATACCACATTTGTTGTAGTGTTGATGCAATTACCATCTTCATCAATCAATAAAATTTTCAGTCCATTTCTTGATGTAACTCTCGATATTGCAACATACAGCTGACCGTGCAAAACAACTGATTGAGGCAGGTATATCCCAACTTGTTTTAGCGATTGCCCTTGACTTTTGTTTATGGTCATTGCAAAAGACACAGCTATAGGGAACTGTCTACGTTGAAGTTTGAACGGAATTCTCGTATTAGAAGTACTCATTGAGAATCTTGGTATATAAACCTTTTCCCCAATGTTGCTTCCTGTTATTATCTTTCCCTCAAGCACATATCTGCCCAATTTCGTAATATCAACCGAGTTTCGTTGCAAAGGCCAGCTGTTGGGTCTAAATTTCTCAATAACATCACAGGAACTCTGACTTTCAACTTTATATTATGGTGAGGGATGCAGATGCATTTATTGTATTTAAAAATTCAGGTGTGTGTATATCATCTGGCCTACTCGACATTGAGTTGTTTGTAATAGGAGTATCGTAACTCAGATACGTCTTTTCTTCTCCAAGTATTAGTGACATAACATAATCATTAATTTCTTCAACCGTCACATTTTTAGGAGTTAGTATAGCTCTGTCTTGGAAGAAGGATGGATCATACATGTTATCTAGAAGTGATGGATAAATGCAATCAACAATAGAAGCAATATGATCGCCTGAGTTGTGTATGAGCAGATCATCTAGGATTTCTATATTAATGTCTTCATCATTTACATCTCCAATATTACCATCACCAATACCCAGTACCCACTCACTAAATTTTCTCCTTTCGTGAATGTCAGTAGTTGAAGAACCATGTAAAAGCCGCATATTAGTGGACAATGTTAGTACCTCACAATAATGCCATAAATAAGAAGAATTAATGGATGCATTAACAACCTCCTGTCTTGTGCCTTTGGGTATTACTGGAAGTATTTGTCGGAAATCACCACCAAGTACAACAACCTTTCCACCAAAAGGGTATTCGTCCTACCGTTATTTTGAGAACGAAGAATGTCCCTCAAACTGCGGTCAAGTGCTTCAAAACAATTTTTATGCATCATCGGTGCCTCATCCCATATGATAAGCTTTGCCTTATAAATTAACTCCGCTAAGGTACTTTTAGGATGTATTCCGCAGGTTGATATTTCATCAACAATTATAAGTATACCAAACCTCGAATGCGCTGTTCTTCCTCCAGGTATAAGCAGCACTGCTATACCGCTAGATGCAACTGTCAACACAATCTCCCTTCTTGAGCGCAGTGCAGACGACAATGCTCTCCAAATAAATGTTTTTCATGTGCCGCCGTATCCATAAAGGAAGAAAATCCCAGGCAGTTTTGCATCAACTCTAGCCATTATTGTGTCATACACTCTTTTTTGTTCTGTCGTCATAGTAGACATAAGCCGACCATGTTCAATCTCAAGAATTTATTGGTTGTAGTTCATCTTGTCATACATCAATCTATTATGTGCCTCATGGATGAGTGAGACATTAGTTCTAGGCATTGTTAGGTAGTCTTCCTTCATATCTTTACCATGGCTCTGCAACAACCTTTCAATTTCCGCCAGTGTATAATTCTTCAATTGATCATCATCAAACACTAAATCTGTATATAAGAAATCATAACATAGTGTAAGAGAGGGTGTAAAGTCACATATTTTACATTTAACGTAATATAATCACATACATTTATAATATAAAAAATAAAGTTAAAAAGTTATGAATATATTTAACGTGAACACGCAATGACAATCTTTGATGATATAATATATCATCGCTCAAGTGCTCCCAAGTCTTGCTCCAAACTACCTCTGGTCTAGAGAATTGATTTGATATCAATAATGTGACAAACAAACGGTGTAGATAACTGGTAGTTCCCCATTGAGAAGCTTGGTTGATAGCATCTATAAATTCTTTATCATCGGCTAAAAGACCCAAAGCAAAACATGCCTCTTTGAATGTGTAATATTTCACTTCTCCTACTGTTTTTATGGCATCATACGAATCTGGACCCTTTACATAACTAAGCAAATTCCTTAGATAGAATTTTTGGCCACACCCAGGCGGCACAAAGTGAATTCGACCAATTGAAATACCTCTTTGTCTTGGAGTCCATTTATGTTCTGAAGCCTTCCAAACAAATTTTAATGGAAACTCACCGTATGTTAGATCTCTCGCTTCCGGATATTTTTTGGTTGCCTCCATCCATGCTAGGAATTTAGTGTCGTGAATATGAGGTTTGTTGACAACTCTACAATGTCTTCATGATCTTTAAATATAATAGGCTCTTCGCCTTCAAGATGAAAATTTAGACGCTCAACAGAAGGTTCTCTATAATTTATATCAAAAGAAAATATCCTCCAGACCGCTTCGCATGCTGAAAATTACCTACAACCGTAGTACATTTTTATCTCGTCATAGCATTCTTCCCCCTCTTGGTAAAATGTTGCGGTGACACGATCATGTCCTTTGTTTACATATTTGAACAAATATTTGATTGACCGTTACTGATTGCACCATTCAACATTGATATGCGCATTACACTTTAACAGTAGTTGTTGGTTGTAAGACACTACATATCTGTTATGCACAAATGATTCACCTTTTTTTTTATAAATACGCCATTGTCTCTTCTTCTATATATCGAGTAACCATCTGATTCAATCACTGTGGTGTCCACAAACTTTTTCGGAAAGTATTTAGTACACTTACTGTTTAGCATGCATGATGATTTGATATTCTGATGGCCACATGGACCATGTATCATGAGAGACGCAACAATGTTATATAGCGGAGGTTCACGATCTTTGTTAGGAAGGCTTAATTGTATGTTTGGTCCCTTATGTTTATTTTAGGTTTCAAGTTGGTCCTTTATGTTTTAAAAGTTTCAAGTTGGTCCCTTCTGTTTTAAAAGTTTCAAGTTGGTTCAAAACGTTACTCACATTGGAATAAGTTAGTAAAAATCCCGGAGTGCTTGCCATCCCTTGGTCAAGAAAATGCCACTATTGTTTCTTTCGACCAAAACCTCAAACTCGTTGTTGTTGTTGTTATCAATCAATGTCGCGTATTGATCAATCTGGTCGCCGAAGTCATGACCAAACATGCTTGGGAGATGAACAACCCCCTGATATACAATGAATCAGTGAGTTAAACAGACATGAAAATTGAAACTAATATCCTAAAATAAGATATAAAACATATGTAATATATTTTCACAATCAACTTACATAATCAACATCGAACTCAACAACATATGTCCTGTCTTTCCTGCGAAGCTCATTGAAAATCTTATCCAATTCGAAAACAGGGTTGGGATCTAAGGGTGCTGCAACAGCAACACACAAATAATTAGTTATAAGGAAAACATAAACATACAAATACGAAAACAAATAAGGCTATAATGAACGTGATAGTCCTACCAGTCAAGCAATGGTATGAAAGTAGGTTTGAATGTCTCTGTTGGCCATGGCTTCGATGATTAGATGCAAGTAAATTGAACGTGTACGGTTTGCACCATTCGAATATATATATATATACACACACACACACACACACACACACACACACATCATTTTGAAGCCATAAAGTTAAGTGGTGCGTGGGAAATATACTAACATTTAATATGGTTGGGAAGTTCAATAGTTAACGTAATAAACCAATGTCCTTTAATGAAGTTAGTCTAGGAGGGAAAAGTGGATTTCAAATTTAAAATCCTTAGCGCCATTGTATTAGGTTTAAGGTTAGACAATTAGGGTAAGCATGTTTGCTAGGATTAGATAGAGAGGATTTCCTCGTTTGATACGCCCTGCTGAGAATCCCCATAGATCGGTTCATGTTACAACGTAAATACTATAGAGTCTTCGATGATGCAAAAACTTCTAATGTGAGATTGTCTTCGATTCGAGGAACATGGTTACTTAAATTAGACAGGGGCCACACCAAAGGTTCCTATGTTTAGGCGTTTGTATCGAGCAATAAACTTGGCTCGTGGTGAACCTTTAGATTAGTTATTTCATATGATGTATTGTCGACTTATAGTTTACGATTATCGACTTCTGCTTTATGTTATATGTATTATCGACTATTGGTTCATGTGTGTGTCATCAACTTCATAAATATTTGGCTAAAATATGCGAAAGGTTCTTGCAAATATAACGAGTTTATTCTTTTTCAAATATATCCTTTAAAAAAATGAGTAGATGATCACTTTGGTCCCTGACTCTGTACCTCGCTATCGCAAATGTCCCTGATTCAGGATTAAATACAAAGTAGTCCCTAGATGTGTAATTCCATTATCAGTTTAGTCTCTGGTGTTAAAAACTTCTGTTAACTTATGAGGTGACAAATGTTTTGTGCTGACAAAGGTGTATGATGTGTCACATGGACTAAAGTGAAAGAAACTGAACCGAATTGAAGGACAGGGACTAACATGAAAGATGGAGTTAGAAATCCCCAAATCCCTATCTCTCTCTTTTGTTCAAATATGTTATGCATCCAAAAATGCCCTACTTCACCGTTCTTCAATGACCACAAAGTAAATGATTCGAGGCAGACCTCGACCCATTCCGAAACAATAAATAACCTTGATGAGCTAATGTTTAGCCATGATCGAAGTGAGAATAATGATGATAAGATACATCATTTTGAGGAACAAGAATTCAATTTCAAATTAGCTACAACAATACAAGTAGCATGCATCAATGGGTATCTATCCCTTAAATATTTTGAAGAAAAATGCCCACCATGAGGAAGCAATTCGATCATTCTTTACACAACAAGTTTGAGAGGAATAAGGAAAACATTTCAAGATTGCAACACAATTTGTTTCTTGTTGAGAAGTTTTAGAATAATGTATCATGAAAAGGATGTGTCTCTACACTTGGAATACAGACAAGAGTTGTGGAATATATTGGGAGAGAAAGTGATTCCTCCAAAGCTTTTTATCAAAGGAAGGTAGATTGGAGGAGCTTATGAAGTGTTTGGTTTGCATAAAATGGGTTGGCCTCGAAATATTTTGGAAGGAACGCCAACTGTTTCTAGTGATAGTCTTTGTATTGGTTGTGCCAACATGGGATTTACTACTTAGATGTCATGAGTTCAATGAAAATGGACTTGTCAAATGCACTACTTGCTGCTAAAAATTGATTGATCTTACTAAAAGGTCCAACTTTTTCTACCCCTCAACTCTGAACTTTACATTCGAAAAAGACATGAATTTTTATATCATTTATAAGTAGAGTAAATTGTCACTTTGATCTCTGACTCTGGACCTCGCTGTCACAAAGGTCCATGACTCAATTTCTTTCATTTTAGTCCCAGGGACACATCATGCACCTTGTCAGCACAAAACATTTGTCACCTCATCAGTTATCTGAAGTTTTTAGCGTCAGAGAGTAAACTGATAACGAAAGTGCACATCCAGGGACTACTTTGTATTTAATCCTGAGTCAGAGACCTTTGTGACACCGAGATGCAGAGTCAGAGACCAAAGTGACCATTTAATCAATTTTTTTATAACCAAAGTCACCATTTAACCTATGTGTAGCCTTTGTATTTTTTAATGAAATTGTTCATAAATGTTGTTCATGTTGGTTAATAAATGTTGTTGTTGGAATATAACTATTGTTGGTTCATTTAGCGAGCGGCAATTGACCGTCATTGGGGGCATTTTAGTATTCTTCGGGTGTTAGGGAGCAAAAATGGAAGTGAAATGAGCAAAATCAATGAAGTTATTGAATGAATTGGACCTGAAAATGTTGTTCATGCACCGTCAGACAATGCAGCCCATTATGTAACTCCTCTAAAATTGATTCATGAAAAATACACGTCTATTTTCTGATCCCTTTGTGTGGCTCATTTGAAATATATTTGTAGCATGCTATGTGTTGCAGAGCTTTCTTCATAGGCTTCAAAGTTAACATCGTTTGTAAATAATCACATGATATTCTTATCTAGGCTGGGTAAAGGAGAAGGTTGGAACGAATCGATTCACAACCTTGGTCATTCCTGTATTTGTCTTCTTAGCCAAACTTCCTTTTCATTAGGATGTGAGAGAAATTGAAACGTCTTTGAACATATCCATAAAATGAGAAGAAATAGACTTGAACATCAAAGTCTTATTGATCTTGTCTATGTTGCTTATAATTTGCGTTTAAAGAATAGGTATAAAAAATTTATGCTCAAAGTCACAAATATTGCTGCTTTCACTTATTGATATGTTGTTGTAGGCGGAAATCTAAGAAGATATGTTATGATCGACTTGATTATGAATTCATCGATTAAATTAATGATTGAGGAAGAAAAACCCCGAACATGATATTAATGAGATCGAGAATGCTCTTTAATGATTTTTGTTTTGTAGATGATTCATGGATGATTTTGATCAGTTTTCTCACATACTCCTTCCGTCTCAAAATAATAGTCGTTTAAGATTTGTGTATGATTTTTTAGAAAATGATTAGTTGTGTTGATTTTAATGTTAAAATTAGTACCATTTACTAAAATACCCTTATTAATTGTAGTTAGTGGAGTAGTTGAGTTGGATGAAATTCAATAAATAAGGGTATAATAGTGGGAAAAAATAATAAATGCTGCATTGATATTTTAAAGTGACAATTATTTTGAGACATAGAGAAAATGTTAAAGAGATAATTATTTTAAGACGGATGAAGTATTATGATAATGCAATTGTAATAGTTAATGATTCATTGAGAAACTATCAAGGTAAATGTTTAACTATATTGATTATGTTTTATACTTGAAACAATCAATTTTACTTTTTCAATTGCTTGTTATCTAAATAGGTGTTAAAGAACTTGGCACTACTAAGTTTTAAGTCAAAGGAGATCAAGTTGAAGGAGATGATGGTTGTTCAAATAGTAAAGATGTCATTTTCATTGTTGTCAAAATCATGATTTAAATCGCAAAATTTAAGATTTTGTGACTTTATTCACCTTCATCGATCCAAATCTATTGTAGAATAAAAAAACAAGCAAAATCCTAATAAAATCGCATCGAAATCGCATAAAATCATACTGGACATACTAGTGGTACTAGTAGGGCCGGCTTAGGGGAGGTGCAAACAGCTCAACCGAGCTGGGCCTCCCCAAGACATGGGCCTCAAAAAAATTTGTATAGCCCAGTATTCCCACCCCCACCACTAAAAAAAAATTCTATTTATTCTATTCTGCAACATATGTGATACTCCCTCCGTTCCTTTTTAATTGTCACTTCTAAAGAAAAAATTTGTTCCTTTTTAACTGTCACTTTCAAACTTCAATGCAACTTTAAATATTGTTTTACCAATATTATACTTAGTTATTTATTACAGAGAGAGAAATATATGAGATGTTATATTAAATGAATAAGGCTATTATAGTAAAAGTATAAATTATTGTATCAAAAGTAGTGACATTTATTAATTTTCTTGGTTTGTATAAAATGTCAAAAAGTGACAATTAAAAAGGAAAGGAGGAAGTATGTTTCAGCTTCTTCCTTCTTCCTCCAACTTGCGACCTGCCGACCTCAAACTTACGACCTCTTCGTACGTCGTTCCTCCACCTCCGACCGCCGTCTCTCAACCATTTCCGCCGAATTCAACCACCGACCTCCATCTCACACACTATTTCGACCACCGACCGTCGTCTCTCAATCGTTTTTGCCGTCTCTCAAAGAATCACAACAATCATAGGAACGACCGTCACACACTATTACGAGCCTCTTTTTACTTACAGAGCCGAGCCTCTAGATTCATAGGAACGGCCCTGGGTACTAGTGCTACATCAACAACAATTGTGGATGAATTTGATGTCTCTGAAGATATAGAAGAAAGTGACAATCAAAGTTATAATGGAAATGGTGCAAGTGCTGATAATGATGATGGAGGAAATGATGAGATTGATGAAGATGAACGTGTTGATATGATGGGGGATAATATAATTGGCGATTTGTTCTTGATTTATGATTGTATCAAGGTTTTGCCTTTAAGTATTTTGTGGACTTGAAACTGAGTTATTTATGATAAGTATTTTGTCATGTATCTAGCCTTTGCCTTGAAACTTAAGAGTCACTTACTCACTTATGATTAAATATTTTGCCAAGCATCTAAGATTTGCCTTAAAGTATTTTGTCTTACGTTGTTTATCATTATCATGACTACTAAAGAATATTTGACATCTAGGCTTTGATTCATTTATGTATAAGTATTTAGTGGACTTGAAATTTTGAGTCATTTATGACTATATGCAATTTATAACATATATTTAGCATTATTTTTGTTTTGGTAGAATCCATCGATTTTGATTGCGATTTTACGATATTCGATTTTGCTATCCTATATCGATTCTATAAAAATAGTTGAGTAAAATTTTTCGATTGCGATTTTACAATTTTCGATTTTGCTATTCTCTTTCTATCTGAAGCAAAATCCTGATTTTGACAACCTTGGTCATTCCTAGTGTCATATTTGACTATGAAGATACAAACTTCAAAGACCATGATAATTGATAAAACTTGTATCAATTATATATTTAGTTTCTATTTTAATGGATAGTGTTTTATATATTATTTAAAAATAAAAATTTAATGGCTCATGATTTTGATTACTTTGATCTAAAGTGAAATTTAACATGGACTGTAGACGTGCAGGAGTAAGGTTGTTTGCAAATTTTCTTCAAATAAACAACACTTCCTCTTTGATCCACTTTTTTGTTTGACCTTTACTTTTCTGTCTGACTCTGTTCTCATGTATTGTCAATATTCATAAACATATCGAAAATTCTAGTTGTTACTAAATATATCAGAATACAAAGTATCGGATTAGATTCACCAAGTCCTTATAGATACACCTTAGATCGAAAAAACAAAAACAAATTACAAAAACTAAAAAAAGATGAAAACATTAAAACAAGTCAAATCTCATATCACAAAAAAACTTAAGAGAACTCACTTGCTTAAAGTAACTAATTACAAACAAAGTTTCATATCACTCTCCTTGATTACTTCACCTGCTGAGTAGAGGAAACCAACGTTCTTGAAAGGAAGATTGGTAAGAAACCATGAAAAGAAGAACAACAAGAAACAAACCAACACCCCAAGGAGTTCCACCTGCTCTATGAAGTGACTCTCTCTCTGGCAAAGGAATCAAAGAAGAAAAAAAACCTCCATCTCCATAGTTGGAAAGAAAGTGAACAACAAGCAGAAGAAGAAGTGGTGAAATCATTAGAACCATCTTCACTTGATCCATTATGCTTTCCATGATTGGTTCATAGTTTGAATACCATGAAAAACCAAGGAATATTAGAAGGGTAAGTAGGAAGAAACAAAGGTGTAAAGGGAGAGCTGGTTGAGAGTTTTGAGTAGTGGCCATTTTTCTTTGGGTTTGGATTCTTGAAACAATTATGGGGATGGAAAGGTTATTGTTTGTGTGGAAATAATGCACATATTGAGGTTTTAAATAGTGGGCATATTGTCGTGTAATGTGCCAACTTTTTTGTTTAATGAAAGTAACCAATTGCTCATAGAATAAGTGTTCATTGTATGTAATATAATAAATTGAGTTTAGTGAGATACTAGTATATTCTCGACGTAAATTCATGTTACTGTCACGTAACTCCACTCTACAACCGTATTTTGAAAATAACGACATAATAAATTTGAGTAAAAAAAACAATATACTAAATTTTATTAGACCTTAATGAAAAAATTTATTTACTCTAACGTGAATGTCATGACTTGACGAGTGTTGGAGTCTAACTCATATAAACTTTTTTCTATCAAAAAAATAATTTACTCTATTGATGGTATGTCTCCTTTTATCTAAAAAGTTTGATATTGAATGATTGATTTAGTGAGATTCTTTTTTTTAAAAAAAATTAATCGCTATAGATAAATAATTAGTGATTTTGAGAGAACTCGTTTTTTTTTTTATTTGACCATTTTGTTTGAAGTGATTTTGAGAGTTGTTTATCCCTATGTAAAAGCCACAATCTCACAAGTATACAGTATTTTCTTTTTTCTACGGTATGAATTGTATATAGGTGATACTCTAATATGTTAGAGTTTTGTAAATATTAAAAACCTTAGTGAAATAAACTAAAAAAAAATTATGAAATGTCATATATAAATTCAAATAAGTTGTAAATAAGTATTTCCAAACATATTTTGGTCATTAAATAAAGTATTTTTAAATTGGGTTATTAGGTGAAATCTTTTTTTTAAGAAGCAAAAATGAAAAATATATTAACACCCAACAAGGCGCCTCAATAGCACAAGATGTGTCAAAAAAGACGACTAAAATTTACAAACAAATCCTGCTCAAGAAGAAAACAAAAGGCAAGATTAGCCAATGCCCAAACAAACAATCGGGTACGACCACCATCTCTGATGGCCAAAAACAAAAGTGACATTATAGTTGCCTTTAACTACCAGAAGGAATGAAATTTTACGCTATCTAACAACTTTTCTAATGATTTTTATTTTTGGTTAAAGAGTCTATTATTTCTATCACTCAACATAACCCAAACACAAGCAAACCGTGCTAAAAAATAATCCCAACTTACATATACATATTTGTAGATTTTATTGCATACACCATCTAATCACTATTATAAATAAAAATCAATATGTTAAATTTATTCAATAAATGATATATATGATCATATTATAGACCATATACATTTTTTATTCAATAAATCTAAAAAATGTAATTTTACTTATAATAATGACTGGTATGATTATTAAGAGTTACACATGAATAAGATATGATGTTTATAATTGGATTTAGTCATCACCTTATAATTTGATTTTGTAATATTAAATTAGATCAAATTAAATTATAAGACGTACCATAAAACTCTTACAAACCTCACTAATGTCTAAGATCCAACATAATCTTAATAACATATATTGGATATATTTTTTTACCATCTTAAAACTTTAATCGAACTTATCTCATCTTTACAAAATTAATTTGTAAAGTTCACCTATCTTGTAAACACATTTTCTAGTCTTGTCTCTAGGGATGACAATTGGACCCAGACTCGATGGGTACCCGCAAAAAATACCCACAATAGGTAGGGTAAAACCCCGCTTTCATGGGTTTGGGTTTGAGTACGGGTAATTACCCGCAAATTTAAATGGGTATAGACGCGAGCAAGGGTACTATATTGCCCAGTCCCGCAACCCGCATATACATATTTATATAATACGATAAATAATTTATTTATTTTTGGTGTATAATTAATTAATTTATTTAGCTATTTAAGTTTAAACCTAAGCCTAAAAACCACTTAATGCAGTAACCGCTCCCTCCCGCCGGCGTAAAATTTTTGAGGGATATTTTGAATGTTTTTTATTTGGCTAAATACTACCGATTCGCACTATTTTATGAGTTCATTTGAATTTTTTAGACCATAGTTCTTTTTCAATTGTGATGTTTTTAATGTCTTTCACAATTAAAGTGCGGGTAATGGATGCGGGTATGGGCACTTAAATGTCCATAGGGTATGGTGAAGAACACTAAAGTTGTTGCCCACGAAGATACGGGTTTAGATACGGGTATTTTTTTACAAATACAGATATGAGAAAAAGCATTGTAGTACCTACCCATAAGGTACCCAGTACCATCCCTGCTTGTCTCATTAAATATAAGATTCTTAACAACACCAAAGGTAGCTCCAAAAGTAATGAGATTTGTTCTGCGACTTTTCTATAGCTTGTTTATGGCCAAAGGTTTCACCTTTCTCAAAATCCAACACATGCTTTTGCATATAAATAATGTAAAAGTAGGTAAGGATTTTTTATGGTAGAGGTTTATTGTAACTGGTTAACAAATGGTAAGCTGCCACGTACAACCGACCAGAGTCCAATAACGTATGAGAGGGCTTTCTTTTCTTTGTAGTAAAATGATTCCTTTTTCTATAATGAGAAAAAAAAAAACGAAAAGCAGGCAATGTCTGACTCAGACAAGATTTCACTACATAAGCATACTTTCTTTAATTTGACAAGTTATGCCAAACAATAACAAAACCAATAACATTTAAATACAGGGTCTTGTTTTGTCAAAAATATTGTAGGATCATGTTTTTGGCTTAGGCTAAGGTAGGAGAATTGTACAGTCTCTTATGGGGAGAGACTTATTTTTTTTTTTTTAAAATGCACGGTCTAGTATAAAAAATATACCGTATTGACAGAAAAATATACAGTTTGATGTCAGACTTACAAAAAACGCACGGTCTCATAAAAAAACGCACGAATTGTGCGAAATTTACATACAGAAAAAATGCACGGTCTGATGTCAGACCGTGCACTTTTCACTTTTCATTTTTTTTTTAAAAAAATTCATATTCTCTTACGGTAGGAGACCTAATGCAGTCTCCCACCGTAAACGGCGCCTCATGTTTGTTAGCAATTTTTCTTAAATAACAAAACCAATAACATTTAAATACAGGGTTTTTTTTTATTTCTTGTCAAAAAAAATACAGGGTTTTTTTAAAACCATTTTTTCTACGTCAGAAAATTTGTTTTTACGGGCCCATGTTAGAAGGTTACGAACAAAATCCTTAATAATATTGGTTAAGTGAAAATTATGATTTGTGTGTACAATATTTATTTGTTTAAAAAATAAATAAATAATATTCATTCATTTAAATTGATAAAGTACATTGTTACATTACAAATTCAAAGTCGCTAAAAAAAAGGAGGAATTTACAAACAAACTCACAATATCGTGTTAATAGCATAAAACGGCAGAATACTTATGTCTACAAATATAATTATATTCAAATCTTCGAAATACTTATGTCTGCGGATCTTCAACTTTGACGACGTCAAAATCGTTGATTGAATTTGCACTGCTCAAAGTCAATCTTTCAACCTGAATGAAATGAACACCGCACTAAGACGGAAAATCAAAAACACACCACACAAAGACGGAAAATCAAAACAAACAGAGTCATGCAAAGACAACGAAATCACAAAAACAAACAAATAAGACTAAAAATATGTGAAAAACACTTATTTAACAAAAAAGAGAAGGAAAAACAATTCGAAGATGTGATTTTGGATCAAAATTAATTCAATAGACAGTAGACAAGAAGAAGGAAGGTTGTGACAGCTAGGGTTTGGACTGTGTGTACAATATTATAAATAGAATTTAAAACGCTATTTTATAAATAGAATTTTAAATTCTTATCATTGCCATATACACTTGTGTGTATTGCAAAATATGACATAATCTGATAATTTTAAAGTTTAGTCTCAGGAAGCATCATAATTGGATGCTTAAGTCAATGTTGTTGAAAAATATACAATAATCTTTTAACATGCAAATATATATTACGATAAATCATTTTGATAAAATACGACAAATCATATCTCTTATATTTAATATATATCGAATAATCTCTTATATTTCACCTCATATGCGCTATGTATAATATGACATCCATAAAAAAAATGTATAAAATGACAGAATTTTGATAAATCATAAATCTGATAAATCATTATGATAAAATGCAAATATATATAGAATAATCTCATATGAGATATGTACAAATTGACATAATTCTGATATATCATATCTCATAACATGTATTTTTTTTTCAAAAAAAAAACGTGTATGTTTTTGTTTTCTTTATAAGATTTAATTTCTGCTTTGTTAAAATTTGTGTTTCTTATAATATTTTAAAGACACGTGCTACTATAGATAATTGATATGCTTTAATAATTAATTAAAGCCATCCAAGTGGAGAATTGTTGGATTAATAGATGACCATAATTAATTTTTTTTAGAGGGATGACCTTAATTAATTAAAACATATAAATAAATTACATCAATAATTAAAATATTATTGTACTTATTTTAATATATGAAGGAATATTGTATTTTGACATGGCAATGGGGGTGGGGATGAGAAAATGAATCTCATCCTTGTCCCCAACGGGTTCAGGTATCCACTCCTCATCCCCATTTACGGAGCGAATTGTTCTTTTTTTAATAAAAAAATGTTTTTTTTAGCCTTGAGGGCAATGTTGTATGCATTATCCAACAATATGTTCACTTTAACATTTCCTTGATCAAATACTTTGGTTGCTCCTTTAAATATCAATGGACGTTTTTATAACATGGCCATTATCAACCCAAATAACATGTCATATCAACATATAGCCAAAACATCGATGATATAAATTAACTGATAATCCAAATTATCAAACCAAATTATCAAAACAACATAACCAAATACAAACCAAATTACATATGTTATCACTATAGAATGACTAGAAAAATAATAAGGGCAATGAAGGTTTCTAATTTGGGAGAAACCAAAACAAAATCAAACATAACCCAAAACAAAATCAAACATAAATCATAAAAAGAAAACACCTCAAGTTGATTGGGACATAGAGAGTGAAGATTATGACGAAACCGAGAGTGATTCATATATGTTGTAAATCTGTTAGTGAGATCGATTGAGAAGATATGATGGAGATCGATGGTTACAGTGATGGAGAATAGAGAGACTGAGGGTGTGAGATGTGGAAGGAGAAGAGAGAAAGTTCAGAGAAGTGAGCGAGTGTTGTTTGACAGACTGAGACTCTAACTGCGTGAGTGAAATGGTTTAGGGTTATGGTTTCTATTTATATAAAAGGGGTGATAAATAAATTTCTATATTCGGAATGAGTTTGTGTATGAGTTCGTGGTGGGTACCTATATCCCCTTTACTCGTCCAGTACCTGTGTTTTAAAATTGGAGAAAACCCAAACACATATCCAAATCCAGTCAAAGCGGGGAAAACTCGTTAAATCTGGTATGGTTTGGATGGGTACCTACGGGTACGAGTTTTGCTGTCATACGTAATTGTATTGTGTTGTGATTCATAACAACCCGTGATGAACTGAACTATTCTCTTAATAAGCTCGTTGAGGGATCTCTTTCTCTAGTGATTCTTATATATTATGGTAACTCCATTAAGTAAGAACTCACTCGAGAGAGAGAGAGAGAGAGAGAGAGAGAGAGAGAGAGAGAGAGAGAGAGAGAGAGAGAGAGAGAGAGAGAGAGAGAGAGAGAGAGAGAGAGAGAGAGAGAGAGAGAGAGAGAGAGAGAGAGAGAGAGAGAGAGAGAGAGAGAGTAGCTCTCACTCGAAGTTTCTCTCAAGATCAATCTCCCAAATGGTCCTTGATCAGACAAGATACACAATCTGCAAAACTGAACATGTATTATTTCATATATTGAAAAATAAGTGCAATAGTATTTTTGTAATTGATATAATTTATTTTAAATAAATCTTTAAATTTAAAATTTGTAATGAAGTTCTTTAACTTATGAATAATCTAGTTAGATTCTAAAACTATTTTTTAATAATATTCTTGGAATATAAAATAATCAGTAGTTGAATCTAAGTTTGATTCCTTGATTAGCCTGTTTTTCTTATAGCAAGCCTAAAATGCCCAAGCCGTGACACTTGCCCCTATTGCCAATTGAGGTCGGACAATCTAATTATATAAATTATATAAGCAGTATAGTAAAATATTTATTAATTTATATATTCTTTATTTTTTTTAATTTATAGGTTCCTATTTATAAATTATTGACAAGAGACACAACTACCAGTTTTTAGTAGTTATATCTGACCTATTTAATTTTTTAATATAATACTTTGTTTTTGTTACAATTTTTTATTTTACGAATTATTTTTAAAATAGTTCTGCATTTTACAAATTATTTTTAAATAGTACATGATCTCAATGATAATCAAATATTTATTTTACAATTAAAAAGGTAATATATTTTTTTAGGATATAAAGGTAATAATATAATTTCGTCTTTTGCTTAAATTTATTAACATCATCTGTGAACAAGTGTGACATAGTAATTGTTTGTTTATCATTTTGGCTTTATATAACCTTAATTCAACAAGCTTGTGCGTGGTGAGGGAGGATAAACTCGTAACTGTTGTTTAATTAAAAAAAGATAAGCACCACTCAGTCTTTCACACATGAAATGGAATTATTTCCTATTTTAATTAACTTTGCAAAACACAAGCAAGTTCTTCCAAAAAGAGTGGGCTCCCACTTATATATATACTACTCCGTCCCAAAATATAAACAAAAATAAGTCAACATAAGTTGATGTATTTGATACAAATTTTGAACCAAATACATTAACTTTTGTTGACCAATTTTTGCTTATATTTTGGGACGGAGGGAGTACATTCGTCATTCATCTTTTGGGTTGCAACCCAGTAGTCCCTATTATATTATGCCCCTTATATTATATGAAAAATACTTTCATCACTTCTACGTCAGCAAAATCCCCCCTACTTTCATCCCTTATTTACTTTATTATGGTCATATAAAGACTACAAGTCACTCTGCTATGGGGGGTATTGGATCCACTATTATTAAAGGGTATACGTTGCATGTGGCATCCATAGGGCTTCTAGTTGGATTTATATCCCTTTTTGCTGGACACGCGGAAGGGGGTTCAATAATTCAACTAATAAAAGAATGTCTATACAAATTCATGCATAGTCTTAAGCTTTAAGTAAATAATTCTTCTCATGCAAACATGGCGGGGAATTTGTAAGGCTGTCTATCACTTCTCTTTCTCATAACAAAGCAAAAGGAATCCACATATGACCTATTAAAACCAAAATTTCTTCACATACTAAGAAATAATTTTATCGGTATACATAGTATATTTTACTTATGGGTACTCTATTATTGTTGATTTACAAATAAAATTTTTCTAAATACTTTATTGTTTATGCTACTTTATTTCTTATGTGTGTAATCATTTTAACTTGTTTTGTTGGTAAAACTATGCTGTATTGCACAAGTTAAATAGATTCATGTCATATGACATCAGCTAAGTATAAGTTGTGTCATTACTAAGTATTTGGTTATAAGTATGTAAAAAGGATGTATGGATAATATAAATTGCAACATACTATACATTGTTATTGTCCCTTTCTCTTCCACTTCCTTTCCTCAAATTTATGTTTTCTGCTTGTTGCTTCTGCTGCCATTACAAAAGCTAACAATGGTATACAGAGCAGTGTTCTTAGAGGCTGTGAGATAAGAAAAAACATCCATAAAACTTGTGAGAAATCAAATGGCTTCTAGTAGTAATGCTGTAATTTCTGTTCCTCAATTTTATGGGGAAAGTTATCACATATGGGTTGTCAAAATGAAATCATGTTTGAAGTCTTTTGGCTTATGGGACTATGTAGAGTAAGACAAGCAGGTTCCACCATTGCAAGCTAATCCCACAATAGCTCAAATGAAACACCACGAGGAGGAGAAATTGAAGAAGGAGAAAGCGGTTTCAGTTCTGCATTCAGCATTGGCAGATGATGTGTTTACGGGAATCATGCATCTCGAAACAACCAAGCAAATACGGGATGAGCTGAACGAAAGGTATGATGGTGATGAAAAGGTAAGATCCATAAAGTTATTGACTCTTAAAAGGGAATTTGAAATGCTGAAAATGAAGGAACATGAATTTGTCAAAGAATGCACCTCAAAGTTGTCTCACTTGGTGAATCAAATGAGACTTTATGGTGAGGTTGTAGATGACAGCAAAGTAGTGGAAAAGATGTTGATCAGCTTACCCGACAAATTTGAAGCCAAAGTTGCTGCTATTGAAGAGTCAAGTGATCTCAAGAAACTAACTATTTCTGAGATGGTCAGCAAATTGTCAGCTCATGAACAAAGATTCTCTACGAAAATGGATGATGTTTCTAATGGTGCTTTTCAGGCCAAACACAAGCAGTTTGGACATAAGAAAAAGAACTACAAACATGGTGGTGATAAAAAAGAAAAGAACAAAGATGATGGTAGTTCAAGTGAATCTGCAGCAAAGGACAAGTTCCCCCTTGTCTAACCTGTAAAAGAACAAATCACTTGACAAAAGATTGCTTTTTTAAGGGAAAGCCCCAAATTAAATGCAATCACTGTAATAGATGGGGTCATAGAGAGAAATTTTGTTGATTAAAACAAAACCAATCTCAACCGCAACATGCACATCAGGTTAACTTCACTGATGAACAAGCCCGTGAAGACCACTTGTTTATGGCCACTCATACATGTAGTTCTTCTTCAAAAGATGTATGGTATGTTGATAGTGGGTGCACAATCTGTTGGAACAAAATGTGAACAACTCTCTTTTGGATAAAGAGGGAGATTGTTGGAACAATTTGTATGAACATCTCTCTTTAAGGTTTTGATGATAACAAAGTGTTAAAAAGAAAATTGGTATTGCTAATGGTTTGTTCTAAGTTATGCAGAACCACGTTTTTAATGATTGGTATTCAATAATGGTTATGGAAGAACAAGCTAAGAGCAAGAAGGAAAACTTAGAAGCAATGTTGCAAGTTTGAAGGAAAACTGGGTCTGAAGTGTGAGTCTGAAGACTGAGTCTGAAGGGTGCTTCTGAAGGGTGAGTCTGAAGCTTGCGTCTGAAGGCAGCTTCTGAAGGCTGAGTCTGAGGGTCAACGAAAGTCAACGTCTGATGAATAGTGCGTCTGATGAACAGTGCTTCTGAAGGTCAACAAAAGTCAACGTCTAGGATGTGGTGATTTGATCAAAAGTTCATCAACAATAAATCACAAAACAAATTTATGAATATTTGTGCAACATATTTGGACAATCTTCACGGTTCTTATTTACACACATTTAATTTTACTTTTGAGGAAATCAGATTTAGTTTTATTACAATAGTTTCTCAATAAAAGGATAGTAAATGAAATCCAAAGTAAACTTAAACATTATATATTTGCTGAAATTGCAAAAGATCAATATATTATGGTTAATAACTGAATTTTTTTTGCTTAGAAATTACCATCTTCATAAAGTTTGTGTAAAGAGAAAAAAAAACTATAATTTGAATCAATAAACAAGTTTGTAATAATTTATCAAAGGAGATATGAACGATTCATATCAAAAGGTAACAATCAATAATCAATTCTCTAGTAAAAGAGTGGATAAGTATTTGTCACTGTGTCAGCAATAGAAAATGGCATCGAACTTATAAATGAGAAACAGACCTTTGGTCTTCATATATAGTATGTTATAGTGTAATTCAATGTTGGTTAGTTTTTGAGTTAGTTAAACTAGAGATAGTTAGTTCTTCTAACTGTTACAAGTAACTGCTGTTGATTTGATTAGTTTGTTACATCTGCTATATAAAGCAGCTTACATGTTGTATCTCATAACATTGGAATGAATAAACTTTGATCCTTTCAATCCAAGTGCAATTCTCTCATTTCTCTCTAATAATTCTTCTTCTTATTCTAAAAACAATAAACTTGCTCCTACAATATAGAGGCTAAAGTGGAAGCTACAAATATATTTACAAGTTCACTCTCTTTAAATTTAGAAGTTATATCAGAATACACATTTTATTGGTTTGATTCTTCATAGTTTATCTTGCCTCAAAATTTGTAAGTGACATCTGATTTGATGATAGAGACATGGCTTCAAGTGAACTCTTTCCAGAATAAAATCCAGGAGCCTTTGGCTGAGGCAATAATTTCTCACCATTCAACATAAGAATGACAGAGGACATGTCAGGCCTATCTTCGGGTTTTTGTTGTACACATAACAACCCAACATGAATGCATCTTATGACTTCAGAGGAAATGCACATCTCAAATAAATGTGTATCTAGTAGTTCCAGTGGCATGTTTTGAATCCAGAGTCTCCAAGCCTATAACCATTAAATTTTATGTAGTTACAAACTTTGAATCTATCATATGATACCACACAATTCAAATAGGTAATTATAACAATTATACTTACATGTCCAAGGAGGTTGAGAGAGTTTTCTGAGTCATAAAACCCCTTAATTTTATTCCCACTAATTATCTCCAATATTATTACGCCAAAACTAAACACGTCAGATTTCATGGAGTAACGACCATGCACTGCATACTCTGGAGGCATGTAACCACTGAAAGTATTGATTGGAGAGTAATTAGAACAAAAAGAAAACGGTTACACTCAAGTTAATCACTAAGTAAAAAAAGAAGATAACTTACTATGTTCCAACCATTTTTTTTGTTTTGGCTTCAACTTGATCTCCCCCGAATGTCCGAGCCAAGCCAAAATCTGAGATTTTTGGAATCATATGAGCATCTAATAGGATATTGCTGGTTTTCAAATCTCTATGAATGATTCTGAGTCTAGAGTCTTGGTGAAGATAAAGAAGTCCTCTAGCAATGCCAGCAATAATGTGGGAACGGTGAGTCCAGCCCAAGAGCTTGCTTCTGGTTTCATCTAGTTAATTCCACAAAACTGTTTAGCATACAATTTTCTTTATTTATCTATAGGTTTTTTTTTTGTAGTAAAGTTAAATATCAAAGGCACAAACCAAAGATGAAGTAATCTAAGCTCTTGTTGGGCATGTATTCATATATCAACAACATTTCCTCTCTATGAATGCAGCAACCAAGAAGCTTCACAAGATTACTGTGTTGAAGTTTTGCAATCAGCACAACTTCATTTTTAAACTCCTCCAATCCTTGATCTGACACCTTTGAGTGCCGTTTTATGGCTACCTCCTTGCCGTCTACTAGTGTTCCCTGAATACCATAATTTAGGATAACAAAATTTTATTGAAAAAGGTAAAGGTCTTCATTGAATATGGCTGGCTATATTACCTTATACACTGGTCCAAATCCACCTTCCCCGAGTTTATTTATGGTAGAAAAGTTATTAGTGGCTTTAACAAGGATTGAAAAATCAAATATCGGTAGATCCATGTCTTCCTTTATCAGTCTAGAATATACTTGCCGTTTTTGAAATGGAGCAAGATGATATAACCTTGGTGCCACTGAAATGTGCAACATGACAACATCAAGAAATTCATTACTACAACAAACAATAGTTCCTATTTTTGTGGTTGCATATCTTATATGTATAGTCAAGTTTAGGCTTTATAATGTATACTAGAATTTTCAAATTTCTTTAATATGGATTCTTACATACTATTTTAATTGTTACTGTATCTATTTCAAAACTCACCTTTCCTTATAAATATTATTATGCAGGCACATGTGAAAAATCCAACAGTAATCAGGCCAACTGTGATCCGCATTAGCCGCTTTTTCATGCTTCCAGGGACATCAACACTAATGTAATCTGAAACATGCAAAGCATGATTAATCATCAAAAACATGTACAACTAGTCAATTTAATCTCACAAAACTATATGACACTAGTTACAGTTGGCACTTTTTATTTTAATGACACAAGGAGGTAAGTTGGAAAATAAAAGTGTTGGAGATTTCCAAAATAGGTGAGAAAAACTGAAAAACAGAAAATTACACATGGTAATCGATTACCATATTGATGTAATCGATTACATCAAGCAAAATTTGCAAACGGTAAACAGAGACTTTGGGTAATCGATTACCTGCATATGGTAACCACGGGACTGGATGTGTTTTTCTGCACTTTTTCTCATAGTTTTGGGTTCCAAAAGTTGTAACTCTTCATGGGAATGACTTGTATACATTGGGAAGTTATCATTTACTGATAAATCATGAATCATTGCATTGATTCAAGCCAAAAGTTGAATGTATATGGTTGTAACTTTTGATTAAAAGTTGCATTCTCTCATATGAAGGGGCATATGATGCACTATAAATGCATGGCATTTGTGTATCAGAAGGAGCACGTTTTTGACATCAATTACAGTCAAATTCTCCCTCATTCTCATACTCTAAATCATCCATCAATTCTCTAATGCATGAGCGAATTGTTGGAAACATATTTCTGTCAAATATTGTTAGGAGATACGCTTGGTGTGATTGTGCAATACACATCAAGGAACTCATAGTATCCTGAAGGGGATTCGCTGGACATTCCTATTGCATCCAATATAAAGTTATTGGTGGGGGCGAATCGAACCTAAAGGTTAGTGTGGCAACCCCATACGCTTTGAGTTTTCGTGCATAACCATTAATCATTTCAGGTTTCAAGTGCAGCAGCCTCTTCCCAACAAATCAAGATTTTAACAATCTTTAGGTTCGATTTTATGGCTGCTTCATTGAAAGAAATGACCTCTGACTTTGTTAAGTTGGAAAAGTTTGATGGAGGAAACTTCATCCGTTGGCAGAAGAAAATGAAGTTTCTTCTCACAACATTGAAGGTGGCTTACGTTCTGAACATGGCAAGGCCCGTGGAGAAAGATGATGAAACCATTGCTGAGACCAGAGAGAGACAGAAGTGGGACAACGATGACTACATCTGCTTGGGACATATCTTGAATGGTATGTCTGATTCTCTGTTCGATATCTACCAGAGCAGCCCATCGGCAAAGGATTTGTGGGACAAATTGGAAACCAGATACATGCGTGAAGACGCTACAAGTAAGAAATTCCTTGTCTCACAATTTAATAATTACAAAATGGTAGATGGTAAGCCTGTTATGGAACAATTATATGATATTGAACGTATTCTTAACAACTACAAACAACATAACATGCATATGGATGAAACTATCATTGTGTCATCCATAATTGACAAACTCCCTCCTTCATGGAAAGATTTTAAACGATCCATGAAACATAAGAAGGAAGATATCTCTCTTGAGCAATTTGGAAATCACCTTCGTTTAGAAGAAGAATACCGAAAACAAGAAGGTATTAAAAATCAAATTACTCAAGAGAAGGTGCATGTTGTGGAAGAGGAAAAATCAAGTAAGACTTCCAAAAAGAGAAATCATGAAAATGATGAGTCTCAAAACCACAATGGTAATAACATTAAAAAGAAAAAGAAAGGTAAATGTTATTTTTGTGGGAAAGAAGGACACTTTAAGAATGAGTGCAGGTTCTTGAAAAAGAAGAACAAAGAAAAGAATTCAAGTGCAACAAATGATGATCTTGTCGCGGTCATTTCTGAAATCAACATGATTGAAGATGTTGATTCTTGGTGGATAGACTCTGGTGCTACTCGTCATGTGTGCAAAAACAAGGAATTGTTTAAGACCATCAATGAAGATGGAAGTGTTTTGTACATGGGAAATGCTTCAACTGTGCAAGTCCAAGGAAAAGGGACCATAGAGATTGAATTCACTTCTGGAAAGACACTTACTCTTAAAGATGTATTTTATGTTCCTGAAGTTAGGAAGAACTTGATTTCTGTACCATTACTTAATAAGAATGGGTTCAAATCTGTATTTGAGGGAGATAAATTTATCCTCTCAAAAGGGGGTATGTTTGTAGGAAAGGGATATTTGTGTGAGAATATGTTCAAATGTAATATTGCAAATATTAATAATAATGATATGATTTCTGCTTATATTGTTGAGTCTTGTGATTTATGGCATATGCGATTGGGACATGTTAATTTTAGAAAATTGGAGGATATGATGAAATCAAATCTAATTCCTAATCTTGATAAAAACTTTGATTCATGTACTACTTGCATGTTGACTAAAATTACAAGACAACCTTTTAAAAGTGTTAAAAGAAGTTCTAGGGTGCTAGATTTAATTCATTCAGATGTATGTGATTTACATGGTTGGCCCACCATTGGTGGTAAAAAGTACTTTGTTACTTTCATTGATGATTGCACTCGATTTTGTTATGTTTATTTAATGCATTCAAAAGATGAAGTCTTAGATAAATTCAAAATGTTTAAAGCACAAGTAGAACTTCAACATGAAACTTTCATTAAATGCTTTAGAAGCGATAGGGGAGGAGAATTCTATCATCCGAGTTATTTTGAATCCACCGGTATTGTGCATCAAGTTACTGCACCATACACCCCACAACAAAATGGAATAGCAGAAAGGAAGAATAGGACTTTGGTAGAAATGGTTAATGCCATGTTGTCCTATTCTGGATTATCTAAAGGATATTGGGGTGAAGCAATGCTTACAGCATGTTATATCCTCAATAGGGTTCCAAACAAAAGGAACAAAATAACCCCATATGAACTTTGGAAACAAAGGAAGCCAAATCTTAATTATTTAAAAGTTTGGGGTTGTAGAGCAATTGTGAAAGTGCCTGAACCAAAAAGAAAGAAGTTGGGTGAAAGAGGAATTGAATGTGTATTCTTAGGCTATGCAGAAAATAGCAAAGCATACAGATTCTTGGTTATTGAATCGAATGACTCATATTCTGTCAATACAGTAATTGAGTCAAGAGATGCAATTTTTCAAGAAGATAGATTTAAATCATTCTCTTATCCCAAGGACATTGTTCATTCTAATGTACCAAATTTAGAAAACAATGAATCAAATGTAGATACATTGGATGGTTCAGAACTTAGAAGGAGTAAGAGGATCCGAAAAGAAAAAGATTTTGGACCTGACTTCTTCATGTTTCTTATAGAAGGAACTGGTACATCCATAAATAGTTATGGACCAATTTGCTTTAACCTTGAGAGTGATCCAGTGACATATGAAGAGGCTATAAAGTCTCAAGATTCAGCCTTTTGGAAAGAAGCTATCCAGGAAGAAATGGATTCAATTATGGGTAATAAAACTTGGAAAGTAGTAGATCTCCCACCCGGATCCAAACCAATAGGTTGTAAATGGATCTTTAAAAAGAAAATGAAAGTTGATGGTACCATTGATAAATTCAAGGCTAGACTAGTTGCCAAAGGGTTTACACAAAAAGAAGGAATTGATTATTTTGATACATATGCACCTGTTGCAAGAATTGCATCAATTAGAGTGCTAATTGCACTAGCATCCATCCATAAGTTTGTTATCCATCAAATGGATGTTAAAACTGCTTTCCTAAATGGAGAGTTGGATGAAGAGGTATATATGAAACAACCAGAAGGGTTTGTGATCAAAGGTCAAGAAGATAAAGTGTGTAAATTAACTAAGTCTTTATATGGGTTGAAACAAGCACCCAAACAATGGCACCAAAAATTTGATCAAGTTGTGTTAGCCAATGGATACATTATAAATGAATCTGACAAGTATATTTACAGTAAATTCCACAATGGAAAAGGTGTCATGATTTGTTTATATGTAGATGATATGTTAATTTTTGGCACAAGTTTAGATGAGGTAGAAAAGACTAAAGCTTTCTTATCCAAAAATTTTGATATGAAAGATTTAGGCGAAGCAGATGTGATTTTAGGAATTAAAATCATAAGAGATGGTAACCACATTGGTTTATCCCAATCTCATTATATAGAAAAGATGCTTCAGAAATTCAATCATTTAGATTGTAATCCGGTCTCTACCCCATTTGACCAAACTGTTAGTTTGCAACCAAACAAAGGTTGTCCGGTGGCACAACTTGAATATGCAAAAGTAATCGGATGCTTGATGTATGCCATGACCTGTACAAGACCTGATATAGCATATGCTGTTGGAAGGTTAAGTCGGTATACTAGCAATCCAAGTAAAGAACATTGGCATGCTGTGAAACGAGTATTAAAATACTTGAAAGGAACAATGAATTATTGTTTAACGTATAGTGGAGACCCTTCAGTTTTGGAAGGATACACAGATGCTAGTTGGGTAACTTATGTTGAGGATCATGCTTCCACAAGTGGATGGATCTTCAACCTTGGTGGAGGTGCAGTTTCTTGGGGTTCAAAGAAACAGACATGCATTGCCGACTCCACCATGGCTGCAGAATTTATTGCATTGGCTGCAGGAAGTAAAGAGGCAGAATGGCTAAGGAATTTGTTGTATGAGATACCAGTCTGGCAAAAGCCAATGGCACCAGTATCCATACATTGTGATAGTCAATCCACACTATCAAAGGCCTATAGTCAAGTATACAATGGGAAATCAAGGCATATTGGTTTAAGACATAGCTATGTAAGAGACTTGATTTCTAATGGAGTAATGTCCATCATGTTCGTAAGAACAGAAAAGAATCTTGCAGATCCTTTGACGAAAGGTTTGACAAGAGACATGGTGTTGAAGACATCATTGGGGATGGGACTCAAGCCCATATCTAATTGATTACCAATAATGGAAACTCAACCCACACTTGAGTAACATCAAGTCTTGGGTTCAATGGTGAAAGTACATTATTAGAGTAATTGAAGTACTTGATTATAGATACATCCCAAGGTTAAAAGTACTTGGACCATAAGATTAAAAAAAAAATTGTAGGTTGAGATTTTTCTCTTAATGGACATATAGCATACATTTGCTGAAATGCATACTTATGGGGCATTTCCGATATAGTCTACCTATGTGAGAATGAAGTTTGGCCGCTTCACGGAGTTCAAGGGCTTGACTCTTAAGTTTTCATGAAAAGGGATATATGACACAAGGCCTTATTAATGTGTCATCTTACAGTTCTCTTTATTAATGATATTGAGATTCTATGTGTAAATTATGTACACTTGTTCTAATGAATAGTTGGTTCAAAGCTTGCCTACCATACTATTTGGGAATGAGCGAAAACTTAATTTACTAAGTAATGGTTCAAATCGTGAGATACCATTATCTGAAACCATGGAATTTCCAGTTTTATGGGATTTAGTATTTTGAAAATGGTGGGGGATTGTTGGAGATTTCCAAAATAGGTGAGAAAAACTGAAAAACAGAAAATTACACATGGTAATCGATTACCATATTGATGTAATCGATTACATCAAGCAAAATTTGCAAACGGTAAACAGAGATTTTGGGTAATCGATTACCTGCATATGGTAACCACGGGACTGGATGTGTTTTTCTGCACTTTTTCTCATAGTTTTGGGTTCCAAAAGTTGTAACTCTTCATGGGAATGACTTGTATACATTGGGAAGTTATCATTTACTGATAAATCATGAATCATTGCATTGATTCAAGCCAAAAGTTGAATGTATATGGTTGCAACTTTTGATTAAAAGTTGCATTCTCTCATATGAAGGGGCATATGATGCACTATAAATGCATGGCATTTGTGTATCAGAAGGAGCACGTTTTTGACATCAATTACAGTCAAATTCTCCCTCATTCTCATACTCTAAATCATCCATCAATTCTCTAATGCATGAGCGAATTGTTGGAAACATATTTCTGTCAAATATTGTTAGGAGATACGCTTGGTGTGATTGTGCAATACACATCAAGGAACTCATAGTATCCTGAAGGGGATTCGCTGGACATTCCTATTGCATCCAATATAAAGTTATTGGTGGGGGCGAATCGAACCTAAAGGTTAGTGTGGCAACCCCATACGCTTTGAGTTTTCGTGCATAACCATTAATCATTTCAGGTTTCAAGTGCAGCAGCCTCTTCCCAACAAATCAAGATTTTAACAAAAAGCAGTGTAATCGTCACAATTAACAAGAATCACTTATAACTTAGTTGGAAGTTGCTAGCAAAATCTGGTGATCCACATATCTCTGCTGCAATTGTCGTAGCTGCAATGCCAAAGCATTTTATCGGGAGTTTTCACCATTACCCTCCCCACCCACTTCTTCGAATAATAATAGACTTAACTCAACAGCAGAAATGAAAAATTACTAAAGACAGAAAAAAAAAGACTGAATAATAAAATTTGTACCTAGTTCTGAAGAAGGGACTTTGATATAGAGATCCTGCCCCCATTGGGAGAATAGTCTCATATCAACCAGATCACCAAACCAAAGAAGACAGCCACTACCTCCATTTCGGATATCCATATTTGCATAACCGGTACATGAACAATTTTTCATACACACTTTTTGACATTCCACAAGGTTCATAGTCTTATTATACAACGATGAAGAAGTGTCTGGCAATTTCATTTCTCTATACCTCAAGAAGCTACTTGTGTTGTTGTTTCCGCAAACTAATTCAATTTTCGGAACACAACCACCAGACCAATATGATATATTCCATTGTTCAGGAAACTTAGGAGCATAACTTTTCAGGCATTGACATTTAGGAACATTACCATCCATATTGCATATAGAATTAGCACCACACATTGCATAATTATCACATGAATCTTCCGCTCCAGTGTAGATAACTATCCTTGAGCTTGAATGACTTGTCCAACATAAAGCCTGCAAATTTCCTATAAGGGACAATCTATATACGCAAATCATTGATCTATCAACGACTTCATATCGATGATACACTTCTTTGTCAGTTATGACAAATTCAAATATTTGCTTCTCTTTTAACGGTTGTGTTGGATATCCAGTAAAAGAGCGACCATTCCATGATCCTACTCAGTTTTATGACGGATCCCTTCATTATAACTACTTGGGGATATCCTCTGAGGTCAACACCACTAGAATATTCTCCCTTTGCTGGATCATCTGTACTTTTCCACGATGATTCAATCTTGTTTAGACCAGTTACTAAGTTCCATCCAAGCTTCATTCCCGGCAATAATGTATCACAAGGATAATCAAAACTCTGCCACAAAATGTAGTCCTTCCCATTTTTCAACACAAGATTTCCCGTGTCCAAGAGCTGTGCATTTATTGAATTATTGACGAAGACTGTCTCTGATATCTTGGAGTTGGACGACCAAACAGTGCTGTTTGCGCTGTTGAGAATAACAAGAAAACCATTTTCATTGAGTTTTAAGACTCCTGAGTTATTGTGCACCGGTGTTTCCCTGTTAGCCACCCATACAGCTGTTAAAGGTGTTAAATTCTTGTACCACATACCCAAATACCGACCTTTTGAATTTCCAGGACTGAAGAAACCCATTTCAAAAGTCCCATTAGCCGAAACTAATGTCTGGCCGTCTCGGATAGATTGACTCACGGCTAAACTGTCAAGTGAAGTGCTAGTTCTCATGTAGAAGATTAAAATGAACAAACGAAATAACACTTTGATGGTATCAGTCATTTTTATTTCTTAGCAACTTTTCTGTACCCTCTAAGTAGATACACAAGGTGGTGCGGATGTGTTGTTTCTTGTTATAGAAGACAGAGTGGACCTGGATTAGAATTGGAACAATAATGGTATAGGTTCAAATTATTGAATCATTTATTGCTTTGACCAAATTTTCCTTATCAATCTCAACCTCATTATAAAGAAAGGGAAAGCCAAGTTGCGTCCAAATTTATTGACTGAATAGGCAAGTTGGTACATTTAACTGTATGAATCAAAATTCCATCATTTTTTTTTTGGACAAATATGATTGTGTAGCGTAAGTCCAAACAGGGCCGGCCTAAGGGAGGTACAAACAGCTCAACAGAGCTGGGCCTCCCAAAGGCATGGGCCTCAAATTTTTTATAGCCCAGTATATATTCCCCACTAAAAAAATTTAATCTTTCTTTTCGGATTCATTCTGTAACCCAGACCACCGTTCATTCTTCGTACGCGTTCTTTCTTTCCTCTTTTCCATTAATTAATTTCTTACTGTTCATTCTGCTTCCCTTTTCCATTCATTCTTTCATTCTGCTTCCTTTTTCCATTCATTCTTTCATTCTGCTTCCCTTTTCCGTTCATTCTGCTTCCTCTTACGCGTTCCCAGACCACCGCTCCCACCATTCCCACCGTTTCCAGACCACCGTTCCCACCGTTTCCTTTACCTCCGACCGCCGATTTCGACCACCGCCGATTTCGATTTCCGATAGTGTATGTGTTGAAATTTGGGGCGGAATTTCCAACAGTGTATGCTTATTGCTTAACCATGATTACATTATACAGATTTTTTATGTTTATTTCAACAGTGTATGCTTAACAGATTTTTTTATTTCATGTTTGCATTATACAAATAACCTTATATTGGAAGCTATATCTAGCTTGAATGAGCTTGGTGGTTCTAATACAACAGTTATTGCTTCTTTCATAGAGGTATAATTCTCATTTCTAAGCCCAACTTTTATTTGTTTTGCTTTTAATTCATTTAATTCGTAGTTGGCATGCTCTTATTCTAATTTTGTTGAATGTTGAAAAATATGTTGTCAATCAATTACTAATTATATTACGGGTCTCTTTTTACTTTTAGAGCCGAGCCTCTTGATTCATAGGAACGGCCCTGAGTCCAAATGATCCGTATGTTAGCTTTTAGGTTTGAGTTTATGACGCAATATGTAGTCATCTACAATCATATCATATATATGTTACTCCGTTTGTAAGATAATAAGAGAGGAGCATACTCCAAAGTTGTAAGACAATACCATCAGACCAACCCAAATGGATTAGATGATTGTATTGATGTGGGATCAATGTTAACAACAGCACCATTTTTAATAAAGTTCTACAACTTCATTGATGATCGATTTGTCATATTAACTTCTTTGTAGAAAGAAAATGCATGAGTTACAGGGATGGTTCTAGTCCGTTTCCATAAGCCATCATTGACTATATTTGCAGCAAGATTTGACACTTTTCCAACCTACTTATATCTGCAAAGCATTTCAGAAAACATCTACTAATCTACTAATTAAATGCAAACAAAACGGTAAGGATAAGGCAAGTACAAACGGCCCGACAAAGTAACACCAATTTTTTTCCAAAGTAACATGTGGCCAACTTATTGTTTGCAGAGAAGGGACTTTGACAACGTGAAAGATACTAGATGGCTCACATTAATTACCTAGGTTGTGGTCGATCCGGATTTGTTGTAGTTCGAGAGTCTCTGCATCGCGCATTTGTGGTCGTCTGATCAAAATTG
This sequence comes from Medicago ruthenica, assembly GCA_018208015.1. Classification (NCBI taxonomy): domain Eukaryota; kingdom Viridiplantae; phylum Streptophyta; class Magnoliopsida; order Fabales; family Fabaceae; genus Medicago; species Medicago ruthenica. The sequence continues at coordinate 69,899,346 of CM031372.1, read as the reverse complement.
GATGATTTGTAAGTTCGATCTTTTAAATTTTAAAGTAAAAACTATATATGCTTTTTTTTTAAACGTTTAACTAAGATCAGACGGTCACTGATGTTGTGACTGCGTGATTGGAGAAATATTTGACTGCATGGGATCCAATTTCAGTTGTGATTTGATTACACAATTTAATAATGTTTTTCTAAGTATATAGTTTTAATTTTATTTCAAAAAAAAAAATTAACTTTATGACAATAATTTATAATATTATATATCTCTATTTTTTAAAACATGTAAAAATATAACGGATGACATTTTTTGGATATAAAGATATAACAATTACTGTACCAAAAAAAAATATATAAATATATAACAATTACTACTAAACAATACATGTAAAATTCACCAAAGAAGAACTAACTTGTAAAAAAGGCTTAATAATATTTATGTTAAGTCCCTCAAAAAATATATTTATGTTAAGCATGACGGTGTCTCAAAATGTGTATCCTAAGGGATGCTAATATGTAAGATACCATATGTCTATTTTAATTTTTTTTTTAAAAAAACATAAATGTTGGTTGTTAATAATAGCATGTTAGATTCCTCGAAAAGAAAAAGGTAATTGCATGTTAGATCAAGGACTTGAGTCAGGTTTTTGTAAGATAATGGAATGACTCACTTTCTCATTCATGTGAATAGAATATATACAACTATTGTGTAACGTTTGGTCAACTATCTAATTATGATACAACATAATTACAGGAATTTAATTATAGCCAATTATGACAAAATATTCTATTTTATCACACCCCTGCAGTCGAAGCGGGTGGTTCACGGACGCTTAGACTGGTCCGAAAATCATCAAAGAGAATGCGAGGAAGCCCTTTGGTGAAGATATCTGCAATCTGATGGCGAGATGGAACATGAAGTACACGGGCCTGACCACGAGCTACTTTTTCCCGTACAAAGTGAATGTTCATTTCAATATGCTTGGTGCGCTGATGTTGAGAGATAAATGACACTAACATTGTCACAATACACCAAAGTGGCCTGAGGAATAGGAAAATGAAGCTCCAGTAAAAGATTACTAATCCAACATGACTCGGATACAACATTAGCAACACCTCTATATTTGGCTTCAGCACTAGAGCGAGAGAGAGTGGGCTGTCTTTTGGAAGACCAAGAGATAAGGTTCTCACCAAGAATAACACAGTACCCATATGTGGAACGTCTGGTGTCAGGACATCCTCCCCAATCAGCGTCAGTGTAGGAGATAAGCTTTGTGAAGGGGGATGGTGATAAATGTAATCTAAAGTGTATGGTGAAGGGATTTAAGAGGGGTTTTTCAAAAAAAATTAATCCTCTTAGCGGAACAAATCCCATTGAAACGGATCTTGATTAAATCATTAATCACAAATCAAACACATACTTAAACACTTTAAGGATTCATGTGTTTACCTCTTGAAGAGCAGAACCTTTGTGGCAGAATTGTTTCTGATCACGAGCAAAGCAACATAGCGATGCCTCTATTCAGTCCACACGAACAGAACTTCTCCGATGACCGGTGCTAGCCAATTCCAACGGAGATTCAGAGAATAGGGTTTAGAGAGTGGCGGCTAGGTTTCACAACTTTTGTGAATTAGGTTAAGCGTTCAACAAAAGTATGTAATGTTTCAGCACAGGGTTCTATTTATAGAACCACTTGTGTGGTCAACAAGCCAAGCACTTAAATACATCGTATCTTACGGTGCACCATATTTCACTTAAACACACCGTACCTTACGATGGACCGCGTTTCTCTATTTTTCATAAATTAAATAATAAGTCATACTTAATTATTTAATTACTAATAAGTCCTACTTATTATTTTATAAATAAGTCTTACTTATTCATTTCTCTCATCTATCTGTCCTTTGTGTGTGACCCCTATAGGTTCCCATAACGTTGGCAATAATATTAAATCACCTATTTAATATTATAAACAGTGAGCGGTATCTAGCAACACATCACTGCTACCCAAGTGACGAGAATGTCATGTGATCTGATGAAACCTTTCCGTGATAATGATCATGCATGTGTATAATTACCCTTTTGCCCTCATGTCTATATTGAACACAAGCCATAGACCGTGTCATCCTTGTCTAGTTCAATATTGGGCCCATAGACATTTCTCCTGTTATGTAGGAGGGGCAAATTCCATCTAGGTCACTCATGTCCCCCAGCATGATTCATGGAGTACCCATCAACCAACTTTATAGTCATCCTATTACAGACAACGTTTGAATGGTGATAAAGCACTCGACTCCTACATCTAGGGTACATAGTGGTTTCAGGTCAAAGGGTGGAATACACCACTATCACTATGAGAATATCTTATGACACTTTTCATAACTTTTACTATGTAGTATTCTCATGGCGGGTCAATCCAGTATAAATATTACTCCTAATATTTATACCTATGTGAAGACTTGATAACTCTTTATCTATGATCTGTGAGATGTGATCATCAGTCTACCCACATAATAGTCTCTATGCTTTAATGTTATCCCATTTCACAATAAAGCTTGACTACGGATACTTTAAGAATAATGTCCTTTCGTTTAATGAGTCTCACGATTAAGTCACACTTAATACTCCATTAAACAGACCAATTATTCTAGGGAATTTATTATTTTGAAACTAAACAAAAGAATAAATAAATGTCTTATATATATATATATATATATATATATATATATATATATAAGTCATGATACAAAGCCAAATCCAATCAAAATAGATTGGCTATTAGGGCTTACTCCAACAATCTCCCACTAGCACTAAAAGCCAATCAAATATTAACTCAATATCTATTGGTCAAATGTTAGCATCAAGCACACTATGGGCAAGATACTCTACTAGCAGATAAGGAACCTTTCCTATGTAGGTAGGTTGTACTTCTTTCAATTTCCACTTTTGATCTTCTATCAAAAGGAAATTGAAGTGTCAACATATACATTTGAATCATTGGTGAGATCTAGCTTTCATTGCTCGCAAGATTAAACCAATTTCACCTCAGACGGGATCAATGGAATCCGCAATGCAAGAAACACATGTTTTCGCTCAGCTATGAGCTAAACAATCCAAATCATATATTTGACATCTGTAATAGAAACAACAACTATCTGAAGCTTGTACTTTTACAAATTTCATAGTTGATATCCAAGCATAACATTTATTCCAGATTGCGATCTGGATATACTGTACACTGATATGAAAGTTGTCATCATTGTAACTCTTTTACGATGTTCCTTTTCATTCGTGTTCAAGAAACAATCCTAAGTCCTTTAAGACATCCAAGGATATTCTTGAAAGTATTCTAGTGTCGAACATTAGAATAAATTTTGGTACAAATTAGAAATAATTTTCTAACAATGTCTCACATGTGTAGATAAATTGTTTTGGTGACTAGTATGTGATCCACATACTCTACCAAACTAATATCAATGCTCCCACTAATCTTCTTGTGTGCACAAGATTTAAATTTGTTCTTTTATTAATCTAAGTTTTCATAAAACTCTATTAATAAAATAAACAATTCAGCTTCGAGAAGCTTGCTCCATTCCATACATGAATTTTGTAATATATGTACCTTTCTAGCATCCGATTAACGAAACCCTACATATATGTCAAATACATATATAAGGTCATTCCAATTAAGGAATGCAACCTCGTTATCCATCCTCCAGAATGTGTATTATAAAACAATGGAAAATGGAATCGTTAGATTTAAGAATTATCATGATGTAATGGTTTCATCACGATTTGCATCATGATTTTGCACGAAACCGTCTACGATCAATCATATCATAAAGGTATTCATAATACCATCCATGTTAGTTTTATATAAGAAAACCCACATTCATCTTATGAGTCGTACTCATTGGATGATATAACCAATATCCATATATGGTTTGTGTACATGGACTCTATATAAAATCTCATGGCATCTAGCCACTTCTCAGAATTCAGGCCATTTACGGCCTTCTAGTAAGTTAGGCGCCCATCTTCCATTAGCATCATAAAAAAAATATGATGTTTATCATTTCAACAAGGCAAATATGATGTTGTTTAGGATATTAGTTTTATTTTACCTTTGTTTTTGCTTATAAAAAATATAATTTACTTTTGTTTTTATTTTCGTTATTATTGGTTTCATTTTTAGTACCCCTCTAGTCTAATTGTGTTGTTGTCTAGTGCTATATAAAATTGGTCACAGTCAACACATATATGAATACAGCCTTCAACTGCGTACAACCGCTTGCAACAGCCTGCCAAAATTGTGATCACGTGAAGAAGATAAACTCTTGAATCTATCTATCTCTAATATTATTTTAACGTGTTTTTAAACACAATTAAGTTTTTTTAATATAATAGATTTGTTCATAAATGCTCAATTTGTTTGTAACAAAAAAAAAGGCTCAATTTGTTTAAAGGAGGATGCCACATGAGTTTTATTTTTGAATGAAGGGACGCCAATTGTTCAAAATTCCTATCTATAAGGAACATGTAAAAGAAAGACTGTTATTTTAAAATAAAATAACGATAAACACACATGAATTATGCTAATTGGCTAGTTGTTGTTAAATGCAATTAAAGCAATGCCATTAGATCAAATTTTCAATGGAAATTGTAAATAACACGCATGAATTTTGCTGCTTGACATGTTAAACAGGATTAAATAATATTTCATACATGCTCGGTGATCTGTCTGGGAACAGAGTTAATGATGGTGTTGTTGCGGTGCTCATGCTGCATGGACCGGTACGGAGGAGGAGGAGCTCTGATGCGGTGGAAACTTACTTTTCGACGATGGACAGTGACACCTACAAAACAGACACTTGCTTCGTCGCTCAAGTCTGTATATGCTTGAGAAAAAGCATGTAAAAGTATGAATAATGGGATCGTACGGAAAGTGTGTAAAAGTATGAATAATGAGATCGTACATGAGCTAGTTGCAGCCGTTTCCGTAAAAACGGGTGTGGGTTACGAAAGACGGTTAAAGATCAGTTGAACGACAACAATCGTCTTAGGGCGTTGCTTCTGTGCGGTTAGGCGCACACGTGACTTTTTCTAAACATCCTTGAGGCGATGTATCTGTCGTTGGTATAAATGGGCCGTTGAATGTGCCGATGTCCGATTCGAAACGCTTGGTTTGTCCAAAGAAGGATGCCACATGACTATTATTTTTAAATGAAGGGATAGCAATTGTTCAAAATTATAAGGAAAATGCAATAGAAAGATTGTTATTTTAAATAAGGGAAATGTAAACGAGTGCTCTAAAGACACTCTTTAAAAACTTTAGATAGTAAGTTTTTATAGAAATTTATGAATTCAATGCGAAATTGAAGTATTAAACTTTCAATGAATAATTTTTTAATGGGTCTTGTTAACGAGTGCCCCCGGAGCACTCTTTAAGCATTCTAAAGTAAATAAATATTTTTTAAAAAAGTCAAATATTTCGATTTACAATGCATTGATTACACGCTTTTTCATAAATACTTATTACTTATAGTCCTTAAAGAGTGTCATAGAGATACTTGTTAACATTTCCTTTTTTTAATTAGTAATCTTTAAAAAGTACGAAAAACAATTTGTCTCTTTTTATAAGACTCATTTGGTATTTCCAAGTACATTAATTAATTCTTTAGCACCATACCTTTATTTATTTTATATTTTTTTCTTCAATCAGCATTAAATACTATGTTGAAAACATACATTATTTCTCTATTTTAAAGGATAAAATTGTAAAAACAATATTAATTACAAACAAATTTATTACCACTTTCAATTTTCTTAATTCCCACTATTTTTTCAAAAGGGCCCTATAATTAGGGACGGAAATAGTATCATTAAGTTACTTGTTAGCACTACTCAAGAAATAAAATGAAGATAGTCAGTCACACATGAATTATGCTAATTGGCTGGTTGTTGTTAAATGCAATTAAAGCAATGTCATTACATCAATGTAAATCGTGACATACAGACATATGCTAACTAACATGTTGTTAAATGCAATTAAAGCAACGTTTTCGAATAAATTGTGTTCTTTTTTACCATTGGAATGGAAAAAAAAAATTGAACATGAATTGAATGGAAATTGTTAGTAATAATTTTCATCAAATTTAGTTTTGAATGATTACTTTATAATTTTCATTGATTGGAACCTCCGTCCCAAAATATAAGCAAAAATGAATCAACATAAGTTGATGTATTTGGTACAAATTTTGAACCAAATACATTAACTTTTGTTGACCAATTTTTGCTTATATTTTGGGACGTAGGCAGTACTTATTTTATTATATTTCTATCGTATCAAGTCTTTTGTTTAAGGGTATTTATGTCACTTTATTAATACACATTTATTTTTTATGATAATTTTCTTTTATTTTTTCCCATACCAAACAACTTAGTAATATATTCTTTTCACTTTTTTTTCTTTCTTCTATCTTTTTTTATCAACCAAACAAAGCTTAATGACTAAAGAGGATAGAGATTAGCTTGTCCCGGTTTACTTTTATTAGGGATTAACAATTGCTTTTATTTTACTCGGGACTAATTGTTGTATATGTTGAGCATATATCTTACCCTCTAGTGATTCATTGTCGCCTCATCCGTGGGTTCAACCCTTGTAGATGTAGACTTGCAGGTTGAGGAGTAGCTTACTCGTGAGTATGTTGAGGATGGCGTTTGCCTACTCGAGTTTATCCGTTTTGGAGTCTAGCTTAGGAGCTCTAGGATTTGGGGTTTTGCTTATGCTATGCCATGTGATCTTAGGATCAAACTTTGTTGAGATATTATATTGATTTGTATGTTATGACCGAGACATGACATTTGTATGATGTTGATTATGATTTTATTCCGCTGCGATATGAATATGTTGATGAAATGATTATTGTCGCGGTGATTTTAGGATATTAAGCTATTGGTTAGCGTTGACTCACAAATTTAAGTTCACCACCGATCTTTTATTTTTTCCAAGGAAAAGGGGAAAAGTTCGAATAAACCCTAAATTTTTAGAGATTAAGGTTTGGGGGTTGGTTACGCAAAGGGAAGATATTAGCACCCTAAACGTCTATAGTATTCTACAGGAACCTCTTGTTTTATTTTATACCTATCATTTCTCAATCTTTCATTTTATACGTCCGGAAAAGAAAACTAAAATTGATGGAATTGTTTGACCAGTAGAGCACGTCAATTGATTGAATGAATGAATCAAGAAATCAAGTGGGACATTTTTTATTTTATTTTTACAATATTAATTTATTTTGACTAAAATATAATGGGACATTATTGTCATCCCACAAATTTAGGAATGCCACCAAATTGGTCACAGTCCACACACATATATAAATACACTCTTCAACTTGAACACAACCGCCTGCAATAGCCTATCAAAATTGTGATCATGTGAAGAAGACAAACCCTTGAATCTATCTATACACGGTAAGGATAGGATGTGGGTGATTTTATTTATTTATTTATTTATATCTTGTTTTTGAATATTGTGTCCATTTTCAAAAGTCTTATTTTGTGTTCCTCTTTTTCTGGATGGAACCTCTTTGATGCGTTGCAATTTCAACATTGAATTATGTATTTGTTGAGATTCTTGCTTTGAGTACCTTTGGCGCTTTGAATTCCTGTCTTTTTGTATGTCATCAAAAAACCCTTCTCAGTAACTTTCTTTTTTTGGAGTTTTTCTTTTCTTTTCTTCTTTGCATGTGTTGAATTTTGAGTGTTTGATGGTGATTGTGATTCTGGGTGTTGATAAAGGTTGGATTTTTATGTTTTTTTTACTGCTGTTTTGTTTGTAAAGATTACATGTTCAGTTTTTTATGCTGAAATCACGGTGCTGTTATTGGTTTCTTTTAGTGTTTTTAATTTGTTCTGTAATGTGTTTGGTAGTGCCACTTTTTTTGTGTCCTTTTTTTAGGGAAATTATTTTCTTCTCAGTAGAGTTTGTTGAGTGCAAGGTTCTAAATTGTGATTGCACTAGCTATTATATTCTGATCTCTAATATTTGCATAGCTATTGTTGACATTGCATGCCCCCAATTTCCAGTCACTATGCTCTATGCAATTGCAGAGGCCTTAAACCTAGCAGTTTCTGTTACAGACCTCAATTTAGAAATATGTGATATGATTTTGTTTCTACCACTGCTGTGATTTGTGATACTTTTCTTATTATGTATGTTGACATTATATTGATCGAGTGAATTTAGGGTATATTATGGCGCACATTAAAGCTATATGATTTGACTCTGATCCCATGTGATTCTATTTGTTTGACCAATATAGCATCAAGAATTTTAGTTCCAATGAATAACTTAATTGCAAACTACAAAGTTAATTGATACAATTTGGCTCTATTGTTGGTGTTAGTACCCTTCACACTTGCTCCATTTTTTTTCTTTCTTCGTGCGAGTCAGAGAGCCCTGCTGAATTTGTTATATCTTGTTGAAATTTATTCTGTATTGCCTGCCACAAAACCAGTGCACATTATTGATCTGTCTGAAACTTTTCTACGCATATTTAATTGGTGTACAATGATATACAAGATGATGGTAGTTATTTTAAGTCAACTACATTTGGAAAAGAAGACTAGTCTTTACTAGGAATGATGATATAAGCAAGTCTTGGATATGTGAAACTCTTTGAACTGCCTAAATTGTATACATCATACAAAAATCACTTTAAAATTTATTTCACCATTCATTTGTTTAGGAAATATTCCTTGAGTCATCCACCATCATTTCCTGTTATGTAAAACATAGGAAAGTTTTTTGTTATACCTGAAAAGTAGGTTATTTTGGCATAGTGTCATCAAAGGAATGATTTTTAAATGTGCATACTAAAGGCAGAAGGCAGAATCATAATGTGTTATTTCCCCTTCTCCGCTTCCAAATTTCTTTTTATTTATACTTCCATTCAATTGCGTGTCCTACTAGAGAAAACGCACAAAGAAATGAGAAAAGATAACTCACTCTTCAATTGATACCTTGTAGGTTTGTTTTTGCTTTCATCTAAGGGGCAATGATGGGTACTGTCATTGAAGAAGATGACACATTCACCAAAGCCCTTGGAAGAGGACCTATCTTTTATTATGGCATGGGGCACATGCTCAATGACATAACTTCTGCTTGTTGGTTCACCTATCTATTATTGTTCTTGACAGATATCGGTTTCTCACCAAGGTGCATTTTAAGATCAATTTGTTTCTATCTATTTTTTTGCTCTTGTTGTCAACTAGTGTTGTTAACTTTTGTGCAATAGCTTGTTGACCAATGTAACTGCATATTGAAATTGAACTTTTGAGAAAAAGTTTCCTGCTGTTTGTGGCTTCGGCATATAGTTTTACATTTATTTCTTCATTTTCCCCATTTCGCAGGAATGCAGCTATTGTGATGCTTTCAGGTCAAGTAGCTGATGCATTTGCCACAGTATTTGTTGGTGAACTGGTATTTAAGCAATTCATTTTTCTTTTCTTTTCACACCAGGGAAATACTTATATGTTTCTGTCACTAAGAACATTAATCTTTACCTAATCTTGTCATCTTTTATAACATTGGTAACAGATCTTTTACTTTGGAGATTAAGCTGAGTTTACCTGATGATTTATAACTACATGGTATCATCTTATAAAACCTTAATGCAATAATTAGGTAAGATGATACCATGTAGTTAGAAATCATCAGGTAAACTCAGCTTAAACTCCAAAATAAAAGATATTGTATAATCATACCTAATACCTTTGGAAATTAAGCTGAGTTTACCGAGTCTGCCAAGTACCCGATGTAATCTTATAAAACAATAACTATTGCATAAACTTAACTATCCCATAAAATAGTTGTGCTCACTTAAATTCCTAAATTTTATCATTGAAATACCCTTATTTTAATTTTCGCGAGTTTTCACATTTAGTTTAAATATAATATGAAGTCTAAGTCATTCCTGTGATATCATGGTAATCTAGTATTTGTTTCTTATGATTTTAAGAAACTTAAAATTTTGTTGCCTTGTCTACTTTTGGTGCTTCTTTTTTCCCTTATCTTATTTTGTGTTTTCAGACCTTATGTTGATAGAAATGCTTAATCCCGTTATCTTACTTGATAGATAGACAGATTTGGACGTTTCAAGATATGGCATGGGGCCGGATCTTTATTGGTGGCGATTTCATTTTCTTCTGTTTTTGGTGGTTGTCTGCCATGCACAATTTTTACTTCAGATTCAATTACCTTTGAAACCGTGAGTTACAGCGTGTTTGCAGCAATTTTCAATGTGGGATGGGCTGCTACTCAGGTCTCGCACATGTAATTAACTATATCGAAATCATCTTTTTATAAGTTAAAATTTATACTTTCAGTTTGATATCTCAAATTAAAAGTGGTTGGTTGGCAAGCAAGTGGTTGTCAAGGGTTCCGTCCCTGACACTTGCTTATGAAGAATACCATGTTGGGAGGGGAGGATCCACCTTGTGTGCCCAACACGTTCTCTGACGTAGATTAATGCTAAACTGCGGTGGATACTTTGTACATATAGCTTGGTTATAAAAAAAGTGGTTTGGCTAGTACTGTCTTAAGTTGAGGGTTCGTTGACTTTAGAAAGTTTTTTGTTTTCATTTTTAATTACAAAATTGCTCTTTTGTTGTCGGTTGTCACTCTGCTTCCGTTTTCAACGATTTGTAAATGAAAGAGTGAAAATAAGGGACCATTTTTCAATTAAAAATGAAATATAAAATGAAAACGATAAAAAAAGGTTTTCTCAAACCAAACAGAATATAATTGAAAACATTGTTTTCACTGATTCCCTTGCAAATATTTGGTAACAGGAAAAAAAGTAAAAACAAGGGAAATGAAAACGGAAAATATTTTCTCAAACTAAATAGTCCCAAACCAACCTGATTTGTAAGTGATTTGTCTCAAAATTTTGGGATGAGCTAAAGAAATTGTTTTAATAAGAACTGTCATTCAAATAAAAAGATGATACCCATCCTTAGGGTAGTCCGATTTGGTTGTTCATCTCTAACTGTTAGTGGTAAATATTGCTTCAGTAACTAAAAAGTCTTGCAATGAAAAGCATAGTTTCTTTCCCTTGAATTTAAAATCATGTTCATTAGTGTCTTATTTGAATTATTTCATGAAGGTCCATGGTGAGCTGCATCACGCTGAACTCAACAAGCAGAGTTGCATTAGCTAGCTGTCGCAATGCTTTTACCATGGTAAGCTTCTTTCTAGTTAAACTTCTTTACAGAAAAGGAAAAGATAGCATGTTCATATAATAAATTACTAATTTACTAATGCATATAATTTATATTTTAAAAGGTTGCAAACCTGAGTTTATATGGAATTGCTTTGATAGTATTTAGTGTCGTCAATGGAAAAACGTATGCTAATGTTGAGAATCAGGTATGTATGTGGTGGTAATAGTTTGGATCTATCAAATGACGAGACGTAGTCGAGAATACTCACTTTGCTCTTTCTTTCAAATGAGCAGTACCGCTGGATTGCGTATGTGTCCATTTTTATAGGATGTTGCTTTGTCGGCATATTTCTTCTTGCAACTAAAGAGCCCAGGTGTGCTTGTAGGCTTGCTGTTATATTTATCCAAGAATTCATGCCTTTTGTTATTTCGAATAGAGCCGTAAAAATCATTGTCCACGAAGTCCATTATGGGTCTGTTTTGATTGGTATATTTGAGTTTATCTACTGACATAATTATAATTACCTGTGCAATTGTTTGGGAGAGTTTATGGAAACAAATTATGACTTGTCAATTAGTTGTTTTTAGCTTGGGGGGTTGGGTAGCTCAACTTGTTTGAGCTAAGGGATAAGGAGTTGGAGGTCCTGGGTTCAGACCTTGACGAAGGAGAAAATATTAATCTAACTACTAACAACTAACATTTGTCATTAAAAAAAAAGTTGTTTTTAGCTTATTTCCATAAGCTTTCCATGATAACCTATGACAACAACTTGTAGTTCATATAATAACAGCTTGGTTTTTGTATTTTTTTTTGTTATATATATAGCTTATACTTAAGCACTTATATGATAAGTACATATTCTATAAGCACTTAGTTAAGATTTTTATCTAAACAAGGTCTATACTTCCGTTAAAGCTATCATATAAGATAGGTTGCTTCAGCAATTTTAGTTATTGCTGTGGAAACTGAAGTTTTTGTTTTATTCTTAGATTGCAGATGGACGTACATGGAAAGGCTCGTGGGAGGATTTCATGGGCTTACTGGTTTAAGAGAGTTTTATATTACCAGGTTGCTCTTGTTTATGTCCTGACAAGATTAATTGTCAACGTTTCACAGGTTAGCATATTTTTCCTTTCTTTCTTATATGCGTTCAATATATTGTAAGATGAGAGGCTTAATACGTTTCACAAGTTGGATATAGTGTTTGAGGAAGACACCTTTAAGGACATTAATAATAGGAATCTGAAACTTCACGAGTGCATTGAATTTCTAACCAATTACCAAAGATAACGATTATATATTTTATGGTATATAGACATTTGATACCAAAATGGAATATTTTTCAGGCGTACCTTGCTTTCTATGTGATTAATGACCTACAAATGGCTCAATCAGCCAAAGCTTTGGTGCGCTACAAATTTTGTCCATTTTAAATTCATTTTAGTATTTTATGATTATACAGTCTGAAGTTTGACTATGATGATGCTGATAACACTTTTTATGATGACTGGATAGGTTCCTGCTATCATATACATCAGCAGTTTCATTGTATCGATTGCATTACAGGTTCTCTTATTTTGTGTGTGTGTCTATATATATATATATATATTCTTCATTGCATTTTTATTTTGTCAATCTCAACTTTTAATTTTGTTTAATCTTTGTAGGAGATAGCATGGACTGGCAAACTTCTCAAGGCTTGCTTCTCAGCTGGATGCATTCTTTGGATTTTTTGTGGTGCAGTTATCATGCTTTTAACTGACCACATGAGTTATGCCATGTACATAGTTTCAGTATTTATTGGGATAGCAAATGCCCTCATGATGGTATGATATGATTTTTACTTGATTAACTGTCTGTAAGAAAAAAAATCTTTTTTTTTTTCGTGTTGTTTTGAAGACAAGATGCATCCAGTGCTCAAACTTGTCGCTGGATTTGTCTTTTAAGTTTTAAAGTACACAGATTTTTATTGTTATTGATTTTTATAACAGGTAACTGGAATAAGCATGCAAAATTTTCTCATTGGAGAGAATCTTAATGGATGTGCTTTTGTTGTTGGATCATTGAGCTTTCTAGACAAAATGTCATGCGGGATTGCTTTATATATTCTTCAGTCGTATCAAAGTAAGTTTCTTGAATTCCTTTTATTTGACGCTAATGCTGAATTGCTTAGAGTTTTCGTGAACACAATAGGCAGTGGTAATTAAGTTTGAGGAAACTTGCTTTTATCTGCATTGGTAGGAACAAGTATTTCTGGTTTAAATTTTTTCTCTGCCCTAAACTTTTTTACTATCACCTAGAAATTCACTCTTGTGTCTTGGGCATCTTTTGTTTTATATATTTTTACCATGCATACTTTGTTTTGACTATTTCGGTTACATGGATCAAAATGATGTCCTAGTGTCCTATTTTCAATTTGGACCTAGTTCCTCTAAGTGAGCAACTTACTTTGGATGTAAAGTAATATCAACTATTGATGAATAATTCAATGATTGATATTACATTCATATGCATAACAAATCACAATGTGTTGAAATATCAACCCTTGATTTTGTCATTAATGGTTGATATTATTTTACTGTTTGTTCACTTCAAAGGAGCCAAATCTCATGTCATGTGTTTAGCTTTGTGTAATGGCTTCTTATCTATAGCTATATTCAGAAAGGCCTTCATGAATTAGTCTATGACCATTATAAGTATACGGAATAATTTGATACTTTTTGTTGCCCAAACTCTCATCATAACAGAAGTACAGCAAGATGTTCTATACACTTTGGTTTCAATCATTTGCTTTCAATCGATTGGGTTTCAATCTTCCCATTTTAGGTGGTTTGACACATGTATGGGCCCCATAGTGTCATACCCCATAGAAGACATTTTAGGTGCTTTCCCAATTTTTCAAAAAAAAAATAATATGAGGTCTTTTCTCTAGACTATGGGGTAGAAGACATTACAAGGTCTAGAGAAAAGACAAAGGGGATATTTTTATTAATCCATGTAGCACTAATGGCCATTTTGCAACGGTTTCCGAAGGTATTCGAACTCAGTACCTTGAGATTACAGGTCTAAGCTCTTACCACTGAGCTAGCGTCTCAAGTGTAGAAAAGACCTTGTAATAATCACATGTGAATTTGATTTTGGTGATAGTTCTAAACCTAACTAAGATCCAATCAAAAGCTTATGGACAGTGCAATGTGCATAAATATCTCTGTTGTCGATAGATAGCAGTCGTAGAGGGGGGGTCACTACAGAGGAGTTATGTAGCGGCCATTAGGTGCTACGCGAAACCCCGTGCATTACGTTTTTGAGTAGCAGCTTCTTCAGTGAAGCTCCATATGAAGCATCCTCACTCCTGCGTTTAGGCTTGTCCATGTATTAGACACCAATACCTGGACGACATGTGTCAGAAACCTCAAATAAGTGTCTCTAATTTTCTTTTTTTGTTATTCTATTTTACACACCTCTTACACTTCTTGGACACTCCTCTCAGACACAACTACAGGTAGAATAAACACTGCTACATTTTTTTTAAATAAAATATGAAACAAAAGAGTTTAAAAGTAATATAATGTTTCGATTAGGCGTTTGAGAAGTTTCAACGTTTTCCTTCATACACATGTTTTAACTTCTCCGGTGTTCACCTTTGCCAGTTTCCCTTTTCTAGTGATGTATATATCTTCAAATATAAGATTCCTGTATTGTTTTCCTGATCTTTGACGTATCGGCCATACCACTACTGTTATACCGCTTTTTGGGATTCGGCTGTACACTATGCTATCCGCCATTGACTTCATAGATAAATATTATGATGCTTAACTTGCATTGTTTATGGTTACGTAATGTAATGACATGACATTGTTAATCATAACATCTTTAATTATCTCATACAGTTCAAATTACGAATGCAGATATCTCTCCACAGCTCCAAGTAATTCATCAGCTCCCCCCATCAATTACAAGATTGGGCTTGGGTCTTGTTCCTGCAATTTGTGCATTACTTGGAGTGGTAGTAACTTACACAATGGATTTCCACCATCCTTCCAACTCTTTGACAGCACCACTATTGGTATAGTTCTGTAGATGATGAAGATAATTATTAGTCTTCTCAAACATATAGATAGTGTGGGTCACACTGGAAAATTTTCAGCTGTTTTGATCCATCCAAAATTCAATCCTTAAACGTAATGGAAAGTATTCCACGTTTTATTGCCAATATTTGTATAGTTATTATTCAATTGTCGTTGATTGTTACTAATACGTAGGCAAATGCATATAAAGTAACTGTATGTTTGATTTATTTGATTTAAATCAAATATATAGATAGCATCACCAAGAAATAAAGATATATTAATGTCAAAAAAGGAAAAGAAAGATATAACGATACTGAATTATGTATCTATTTAATTCTTCCCACATATTTATAAGTGTTTGTTGGCGCAACAATGTACAAGTTGAAGTTTCTAGAAATTATTATCCTGTTGAGCAGTCTCTGATATCAGCCTAGATGGTAAACGGCTGCAGTGAAATTTTATATGTAGGGATACACCGGATATTTCTTCTCTCCTGCACTTTCACTCTCTCCCATCCACGGTCCATCTCTGTCGTCGATCATTCTCTCATTGTACTCTCCCGTCCACGGTCCATCTCTGTCACGATAGCATCAACCTTCATCTCCATACCCCGACCAGCAAGGACTACGAAATTAGTCTCACAAAGCAAGATCTAGAGTCTGTTTGACAAGGTACAAAAACAAGCTTATGTTTTATAGCTTATAAGCTTGTCTTGCAAAAAAAGACCTGTTTGGTAACAATCTTTTCGTCAGAAGCTTATAGCTTATTTCAGAAGCTTATAGCTTATTGTTTTTTTCTTCCTCTTTTACCCTTACTATTTTATTTAAATATCAGTTTTAACCCTTATGTTTTATTATAATTTAAAATAAAAAATAAATGTATTAAATACAGGGAATACCAACGATTATGTAAAGAGAGATAAAAATGGATTCTACTGTTTTTTCGTAACAATATTGCTGCTTTATTATGGAATATTAGGCGATAGACTTTGGACTGTCAATCTCGTCATTTAAGGCTTGGAGCCCTAAAGTAGGGCTGAGCGCCCTCCAGAAGGACACGAAGTCCACTTAAAGATCTCACATAACCTTAGGGAGTCGTGCTAAAGGCACCCCCTAAGAGAGCTCCTAGGATCAAATAGGCGCTCTAGCCATGGTTTTGACCCCAAACGAATTGGACCCAAAATCATGATCAGTTAAGCCCAAATTCAGGCTACAAATAGTAACCTTGATATCATTCCCAAGGTATGACCAAAACAGATCCCAAAACCCTAGTTTTTAGATTGTACTCTCAGCTAGTACAGACTTATTTTTATTATTGTTTTGGATTAATATAATTGTAGGTAAGATTATCTTAATTTGTACTTAAATGACAATGATATTGTTGTTGTTGTTATTATTATTATTATTATTATTATTATTATTATTATTATTATTATTATTATTATTAATATATGTTGATCTTGTCTTCATAAAAAATTGATTGATATAAAAATGTCATTTTATGTCCTTTTACATCTATCAACTAGCTTATTATCCATAAGTCATCAGTCATTAGCTATAAGCTATCAGCTATCAACCATCAGTCATCAGTCATAAGCTATAAGCTATCAGCTAACTTATCAGCTATCAGCTACCGGCTACTTTTACCAAACAGACCCCTAATAGGCTTGCGCAGCCTCTTTTCTATTCTGACATTGTTTCCCGTTTTGCTTAATATTTTTTTTTTTTTAAATGTGGGTTTTGCGGAAACTACTTACAGTAATGTAAAAAAATATAACAAACTACCTACTGTATTTAATCCTGTGTTTGTGGGAAAACTAACGTCATTTTCGCATTCATGCATTATTAAACTTTCTCTAGGCTATAAGTAGATGGTAGCTCAAATGGCCATTTAGGTCCTTAGTGGTGGTTGAAACTATTAATCAAAATTTCTTAGTTTATAATACTTTCAACTTCCTCTAATTTTTTTTTTTAAAATATATTTGTAGCTTTGTCTTCTCGCCTTCATATCATCCCAATAACTATTAAGCTTACACATCTTGAAAGCTCTATAGGAAAATTGGCACTTTCAGAACGTGTAAGGAAAGCTATAGGAAAAACACATCTCTAAATTTTTTTCTTTGTACAACTCATCTAAACTTGTTTTGATGTAAATCTTCGATTCATATTGTATTGTCATATAGATGGGGCAAGATAAAACCATAACATAAATGCATAAACTACTTCCAATGTGTGAATTATATCCCTAAAAAAGGAAAACTAATCATGCTATTTTGTCGCTGGCAAAAATTTAAAAAGACAAGATTATATATATATGTGTGTGTGTGTGTGTGTTAGGAAGATGATAAAATTGTTAACATGAAGGTATTATATTAGAAGAAGCTTTCATATTAAGAATATATTTGAGTGATACAATTACAAGTACATAACATAAATGTCACAACTCACATGCATATAATGCATGAATAAGTAGTATACACAAATGATATATAAGAAGATGGAAGAATGTTAAGGTATTTTTTTATCACCAAAATATAATCTTACCTTGGCACATACATAAACATAGAAAGTTATAGATCAACCAAATCATAAGCTGGAAAAAACAAACCAAAATTAAATTTTTCCCCTAAGCTGATAACTTGAAAACAGGTTTTTTCCCAGCATCACCTAAATGAGGATCACGCTTAGACTTCATCATATGCCCCAAAACTTTAGCATAACGACGAACCAACTTCTTAAACTTCAAACCTTGAAGATTGTCCTTTTGTTGCATCCTAACAAGTTGAAGTTGTTTCTCTTCCTCAGTAAAATGTTCACCGAGCGAGTTTCTTCCTTTGCTTTCACCTTCATCACTACTACACTTCTTTGTTGATTCCTTTTCTTCTCCTACAATCAATTGTTTCAAGCTTTTGTGATCAATATTATTCTCATTACCTTCTTTCACCTCAGGAATGGTAGTTTCAAGTGAAACATCCTTAGGTGTTTCAACCTTTGAGATTGGTTTTTCATTGGCTAATGATTGTTGTTTCCTTGTTCTTCTTGACATGGTTATGTCATAATGGCGTTTCACTGCTGAGGATTGAACCTCCATTTGCTATGTGTGTGTGTGTATGATTTTTGCTTTGTTTTTGTGCAAACCTTTCAAAGAGAAGTCATGGTTGTACCTATTAGAGAACATGAAAATGTTCACTTTCTTAAAGAGCAAACCAAAAGGTGAAATGTCTGTTTTCTGATTGTCCATCTGTGATAATTGAAAGATTAACTCTTTCTAATGCCAATGAAGTTGAAGGAAATGAATTGGAGGGAGGTGGCACCAAACTCTAGGCAATTCACAATAATGGACTTGTGGTATACTCATGCAGAAGTAGACTATGTATGGTCCATTTTGGGCTCAAGTTCAACCTCTATGCTTGATTAGCCTTTTTTACCTATAGTTGATAGTTGATTTAATTGCCTTGTTTCTAGATTTTGATTTTATTCGTTGATCTAAGAAGCTCTAAGAATTTTCTTTTGTCCAGTGTATTACAACCGTTTGATAATTTTAAATCTCAATCTTTTGATCATAATCAACCGTTGAGATCACCGAACGTAGTTGCTAAAGGTCTCACTTTGAATGAGATATAACATGAAAATAAGTTTAAAAATTCTCATTTTGTAAAGTTAAATTAGACCCAACTCAAATTCTAATATGATATCATATCATATTCAAAATCTTTTGAGCCACCCGCATACTAAGCGGCTCAAATCACGCTTCAAATGTCCAGTCCTAACTCTGAGAGATATATTATGAGTCACATTTGATAAAATATTATTTGAATCCATTCTCCTTTATTAAAAAGATATATATAAAATTGTTTTTAGCATAATGGGTAAATAAAAAATTTTAGTTCTAATCCAATGATGACATCTCTTTGTTGAAAAACTAGAGAGGAATAAGATATAAAGCCATGCCTGAGTAGGTGGTTGTATTGCTTTCAAAAGCTGTAGGAGCTAAGGACCATTCAATCTGCATCTATTTATAATTTTTTTCACCCAATGTTTTTCTATTGCCCCAAGTATATGGTAAGGCAGATAAGGAGTACAAAAACTAGAATTGGAATACGGTTTAACAATAATGCATAATGTATTAAATGAACTTTTCTCAATGTATGTCTATGGTTATGATTTGGGTTTTGGGGATTTGGTTTTTTGTGGTAGGTCAGTAAGAAGTCAACATTTTGGTAGCTTTGGGGGTAAGTTTGTTTTCTTTTAGCTAGATAGAGAACACACCTGTGTTTGTGTATAAAGGAAATGGTTATGTTTCTTTCATTCCAAATGAGTCATCGAAAGAAAGGGCGCACTTATTTGGCTAAGGGAAAAGGTGATTCCTAACAAGTAACCAAAGGATTATTTTATTAATTTATGTAAAGACTGTAATTAAGCACGGTCTGGTGGTTAAAAAACACGGACCGTGCGTTTTTTCAGGATGTTTTTTTTTAAGCAGCACGGTCTGGAAAATTTAAGATGGTAAATTCAGTTTATGTTGATAAACGCACGGTCTGGTGGTTAAAAAGCACGGACCGTGCGTTTTTTCAGAACGTTTTTTTTAATCCGTACGGTCTGGGAAATTTAAGATGTTAAAAACAGTTTATGTTGATAAATGCACGGTCTGGTGGAAAAAAGCACGGACCATGCTTTGTTCATTGTCAAGAAAATGCACGGTTAGTGAACGCTTAAATGCACGATCCAGTGTTAAAAAGGCACGACCAGTTGCTAAAAACGCACGATCTGAAGGTTTTGATTGGAAGAATGAGCAATTAAAATTCGAAATGTGTCCCTGGCATGGCAGCAAAGCAGATAAAGCTAAAGTTGTTTTGTCGTTTACATGTATTTTGTTTTTTCGGTAATAATAAAACAAATTTATATACTCTTTTAAAAAAAAAACAAATTTATATAGTTGATAGTACATTAGTAAAATTATAATGAACATTATAATTTATAATTTATGACGAAATTAACTTAAAATAAATTGTTTCTCATGAAAAAGATTATTTTTTTCCCTTTGTTGTATGTACGTTTTTTTGGATAAAAAAAATTAATGATTAAATAAGTTGTTTACGATTAAATAAGTTTTTTACGTAGATGTGTTAATGGAGGTTTTTGTTTGTTTAAAAATTGTGTTTTTGTGGGTTTGGAGGTGAAAAGGTTGGGAAGAAGAAGTATTATACGGTTGTGTTGTAAATGGGGGAAGAGAGAGAAATTTTAGTTTTAAAAAAAAAAAGTGGAGAGGAATGGAAACCGTTTCCCATCCTAGTGACGGGTGTTACCAACAGTGACGGTCTGCCCGTCCGTCTCCCTTCCTTTTTTTTTCTTTTTAAACATTGGGTGATGGGCGTCACAGCTGGTGACGGGATGCCCGTCAGTTATTTTTTTATTTTTTTGTGACGCCCGTCACAGGGTATGACACCCTGCCCGTCATGCCCCCTTTTTTTTTTAAATAAAAAAAATAAAATGAAAAGAAAAGGAAAATTAAAAGACCTAAAACTAAAAACTCGTGGGTTGCCTCCCACACAGCGCTTCATTTAACGTCGGTAGCTTGACTTTTCAGTGTTTGACCCTCAGAGGGGACACATCACGAGAGTAACTCTCTGTCCTACTTTCTCTGCTGGATGGTAGTGCTTCAGTCTCTGGCCATTTACTATGAATTTTCCGGTGATTCACTCCAAACTTCAATTGCACCAGATTGGTTAACTCTAGTCACTTCAAATGGTCCACTGCACCTGGAGCGAAGTTTTACAGGAAACAGTCGCAACCTAGAGTTAAACAGCAGCACTAGCTCGCCCTCGTTGAACTCCCTTCTAGTGATACGCCTGTCATGCCACTTTTTAGTCTGTTCTTTGTAGATAAAGGCATTCTCATACGCATCTAACCTCAACTCCTCTAATTCATGCAGGTCTAACATCCTTTTTCCTCCAGCAGCACTATGGTTCATGTTCAGGGCTTTGATGGCCCAATAGGCTTTATGTTCTAGCTCAACTGGGAGGTGGCAGGATTTGTCTTAGACCAGCTTGAAATGGGTGGTTCCAATAGGGGTTTTGTATGTTGTCCTATAGGCCCAGAGTGCATCATTTAGCTTTGAAGACCAATCTTTTCTTGAGACGGAGACAGTTTTATCGAGGATTTGCTTAATTTCTCTGTTAGAGATTTCTGCCATTCCTTTGGTTTGTGGATGGTAAGGGGTAACCGCTCTATGCCGCACTCCGTACTTTGCTAGGAGGTTCTCAAATATTGTTGAGAGCTCGATGACCCGTTGAATATTTTGATTAACCGTTAAAAAATCATATAAGTGGTATAATTTTTTAAGTATAGTCAATTTAGTTAGGGTTAGGGTTGGTTATGGATTAGGGTTAGGGTTGAGTTTTTTTTGTACTAAAGGGTTAGAATTTTTTTGTTTATATCTCTCTCCTTCAGGCTAAGAACAAGAAATTGCTCATAATTGACAAAACAAGAAATTCATTTATTCATATTTGAAAACAATTACATTCATAACAGTCTCCTTCACTATGACAATATTTTGTCATACATCAACACAAAATCCTAAATCTATTTCAAATATAATTGACCCCAAAATGCAGACTTATTGGACATAAACATTGTAACCAACACAATATTCACCCCAAAGCATATAAGCCCAAACACCATTGACTCACCAGGAAGAAGGAGGAAATTGAGAAGGAAGAAGAAAGATTATTATGATAGTTGTTACTAATATTTTATAAGCAATTCAAACCATTTTGAAATTTATGAGCATTTTTGACAGTTTATAAGGCAGTTTCATCATCAAAGTTGCATCCAAAGTACAGACTGTCAATTTCTTCCATGTCTTCGTCTGATGAATTTTCAACACTCTCCGAATAAGAGCTACTCTCCATAGCCTATACAATAGAACATACTAAATAATTTAGTACACAGGATAAACATTTATTATACCTTTCGTAATTACAAAAATTCTAAATAACTTCTTCACTCCAACATACCTGAGAACCTTCCCCATCATTTTCGCTTATATGACCTTCTAAGAAAATATCTAGAATTTCGTGATAATCCATTAACCAGCTGCCAACACCTAAAATTTAATGGGTCTTGTTAACCGGTGCCCCTGGGCACTGGTTAAGGAATCTATAAATAGAATTCCTGTCTTGGAAATATAAACGGTCACTTTTCATCAAGTAATAATTACATTAGTTTTTAATAAAAACTTACTTCTTTTGGTGCTTAACCAATGCCCCTGGGGCACTGTTTAACATTCTCCAAATTTAATATATAAACATACATAAATTCAATTAGATACATTCATTCATTCAAATTGATAATTGAATTTATGCTTCATGACTAATATATGTAATTGCGGTTTTTAAAATCGAAGAGGCAATAAATTTGGTCGAAGTTAAAGCGAGAAATGCAAAAAAAAAAGCATCAAGTTTGATGATTCTAGGAGGAAGAGCACGGTCCGTGCGTTTATAACGCACGACCGTGTGTGTTTTATTAAAATCTAGACAATAAAAAAAATAAAGCACGGTCCGTGCTTTTTAATACACGACCGTGCTAAAAAAATATGATTGTGTTTTTAAGGAAGAAATTCATTGCATTTGTAACACCCATATAAAGATTGCCTAGGATCTTATACGAGTATTAAAATTTCGTACTGGATGCATTAATTTACAATACAGAAAGTTAATCTCATAATGATACATAACATAAGTATCAATACATCCGACTGTTATACAAAACATCTCTGATATTATACATCATAATTTAACATCTGAATACAAAATAACTAGAAACCAGCACGATCAGTCCAAAGCCTTCTCCTTACCCTTGATGCGTGCTACCTGTGAACCTACATCAGAAGGAATGGGATGAGACATAATGTCTCAGTGAGCTCCACCCAACCTACTGTTGGCAACCTCGGGAAACCTAGGGTCGCCATGCACTACTCTTGGGAATCTCAGGGAATCCTAGGATCGCCAAGCCTTAACTTTACCCATAAAGGGTTTATACCTGCTTGAGCCTGCTAACCTGTGTAGTCATAAAACTGAACTACTTCCTGATAAAATATAGTGATCAAGGGAAAACCTAGGATCACTACCTGATAACTAATACCTGATACCTGCCTGAAAATAATAAAGTATTTTCCTGATATTATTATGTTAGTATGTTAGCGTGTAACAAACATTATTATCTGAGTTGATTTTACGGAATGCCCCCGAGTGGAGTAACCCCGAAGTACACTCCCCTTATAACCGGTGAAAATTACTATCTGAGGCTAATCATCGGACTCCTCTTGCTTGTGTGTGTGGTTATCCTCGCGGAAAGTTCCTCTCATTCCAGCTGCAACTGGAACCCCCTGTGCTCTCTAACTGCGAGAACACATAAGACACACTAAAACTTATGTGTGGTTATCCTCGCGGAAAGTTCCTCCCATTCCAGCTGTAACTGGAACCCCCCTGTGCTCTCTAACTGCGAGAACACAGAAGACACAAAGTTTATCCTGATAATTAATTAAGTATTATTCCTGATATAATACACTATCCTGATATTCCTGATAATTTCCTGAACTGATACGTGTACCCTCAGTGTCACTCTGACGCGAACAACTGAGGTACCTCTGCCTATGGTACACTATAACCTGCCTGGTTAAGGGTATCCTGAAACTATCCCTTAACTAACCTGAATTCATATGGATAAATTACCCTTCACTCTGTATGATACATAATCATTATCCTGGATTAATCCTTGAAAGTTCATGAGTATCTTTATCCCAAAGCATATCAAAGATCATTGGCATGGTACAATTATTTGTTAATAAAATGCCATTCTGGACCATTTCGGTTTGCGACCCATAGGTTCGCTCAGCAAGCACCTGCGTCTGATCATTCAGAGTCTGATATTCCTGAGTCTGAAGCTTCGCAGAGCGTCCAAGAACTTTGCTCTGCGAACTCAGCTTCTGATTACTTTGCAAAGCAAAGTCTAGACGATGGCTAGGCGAAGATAGGTAGTAGCAAAACTCTGCTACTTCGCAGAGCAAAGTCCTGGTCGCTCTGCGACCGTAGCAGAACTCAGAATTTTGAAAACAAGTATCAACTTCAAAGAATCTTGGTACCCAACTGCCCAGTGATCCTTGAAACATGCCAGGGACTCATTTTAATCTATAACAACATACTGGAATCAAGGATCAAGCAAGAACTAAGCATATGTATCAAAAGGGGAAACTATCCTTTTTCTCTAAAATCCTAGGAATTGAGTTGCAATTTTCACACAATATAACCCAAAAGGATATTGCTACTCTAAGGAACTCACATAATACTTGCTGATCTTTGACAAGCTTCCTTGTACCAAAACCCTAGCTTGGTCTTACTCTTTCCTTAAGCTTCCTCTTGCTTCAAACTTTCCCAAAAGCTTGCTTGCTTCAACTCAAGAAATTAGGGAAGAAAACTGATGGATTAAGGTTGCTGATGATGATAAACGAATTCTAGAGAGAGAGAGAGAGAGAGAGAGAGAGAGAGAGAGAGAGAGAAAATCTGAACTTTTAGTGAGAGAAGGAAATGAGGAAAATGAAGAAATATCAATCCTCCCCCTATATAGCCCTTCATCTCATAATTACCATTTCGCCCCTACTCACTCATAACCCCTCTGATACTGTTAAAAGTTACGCCTACGCGGGATATTACAGCATTTCTTTAGCTAAATTGTGTCAAATACATTAAGGTACATCATCTATAATATGGGAGCTAGGATTGGATGGGGCTGTCTGAGCTAACTCGTGAGCGACATCATTCGCTTACCTTCTGTTGAACTCGACATGAGAGTTCTGAAATCTATTAACTTATAACTATTTACAAGCAGATATGACACAACCAAACTCGATACTATCATCTATATATGAATTCACACAATCAACAACTCTTTTGGAAACAAGAGCAAAATCCATATTGTCAAACTGGAGATCTAACACCCATTCCAAAGTTGTATATAACCCGACAGCCTCCTCCACATCTATGTCACACAAAGGAGCAAACCATACCGTTTTTGTGAAAATATTGTCTATTTTCAGTTTTAAATTTTTTTTGTAAATTTTACTAGATATTAATGAGATATAAAAGACTCTTGAATTGGAATATTGTGTGCATTATTCAAAAACAATGAAAATTTCAAAATGTTTTTTCTTCATTATTACTATAAACGAATTTTCTTTATCTAGCATTTCATATTCTTTCTATCACAATGGTTAATTTTAAGACCTAAAAATCCTCGTATTAACAAATTAATATTAAGACATATTTTAAAAATAATTTTATAAACTGTTCTCACAAAATAAATGGAGCTAACATTATTGAGATCCGTATTTTAAGAAATTATCGCTTAAAACCAAACTCTTCAACCATAGTTTCAGCTTACATCAAAATATATTGAAAAATCACAATCCTCACACAATGGAAAGCAACGATATGCATAACAATCATTTAAGAATAATAAGTAAAAAAGTCTAAATACTCAATACTCCCTCCGTTCCTTTTTAATTGTCACTTTTGAAGAAATTTTTTGTTCCTTTTTAACTGTCACTTTCAAAGTTCAATACAACATTAAATATTGTTTTACCAATATTATCCTTAGTTATTTATTACGGAGAGAGAAATATATGAAATGATATATTAAATGAATAAGGTTATTATAATAAAAATATAAATTATTGTATCAAAAGTAGTGATATTTATAGTTTGTTTTGGTTTGTGTAAAATGTCAAAATGTGACAATTAAAAAGGAACGGAGGTAGTAATTTTTTTGACACAAATTGATAAAACCAAGAAGTGTGCACGAAGAAGGATAAATACAAAATATTCGGTAACACACCTCCCTACTGCATGGAAAGTGGAAATAGGCACACACAATAGTTGATATGGGAAAATGAAAAGTTTCGGAAATTGCTGAAAAGTTACACAGATATAATGTGTTAAAACTTATATACTCGCTCCGTCCCTATTTATAAGAATAGTTTACAAAAATCACGAGTATTAAGAAAAGTTGTTGGAGTAATAAAGTTGTCTCAAATGTATATGATTATTACTAGATTACCCTTAATTAAATATATATTTAATGTTAACTTTTCATATACCAAGACAAATTGGTAGTATTAATAAGGGGAATATTTGGAAAAAGAGTAATCAATGCCTTTAGGAATTTGTATATGATCTTATATTTAGGGACAAATCTTTTTTGTAAACTACTCCTATAAAAAGGGACGGAGGGAGTAGTATAAATAGAATATTAAATATCAAATTCACATCTATGTTTTCAAGGCACCAACCAATAAATACAATATATTCGGTAACACAACACACTCTTGCATGGAATGTGAAAATACTTGTCACCATAAAATTTGATATGGGAAAATGAAAAGTTGCGAAAATTATTGAAAAGTTACGCAAAGATATCATGTCTTATAACGAATATAGTATAAATATAATATTAAATATTATTCACAAGAAAGTTTACAAGGCCCAAACCCATATTTATTTACTCTAAAATTGTGTTCCTCTCTCTTATAACTCAGTATATAAAGTATCCACTGATGTGATTTTTTTTCTCATTCATTTGTTCATCTTTGTTATCTCTCTCTTTTTTTCCATTTTATTTGTCTCTTCTTTTCCCCCTTTTTCATATACTTTGTTTTCCTTTTCTTTTGTTAGTAGGTATTCTTCGGTTTTAAAAAACATCTCCTTGCCTCTTTGAGTCCATTGATAGTTACATACGTGATTGTGTCGGTCACTTCACAAGAAATTTAAGTTTCCAATTTACATCATTTTAATTTCTTTAACATCCCATTCAACAACACCATAATTAGTTTTGATTGTAATCATGATTTGATAACTTTATTGGACCAAATATGTGTTCAATTTGTGGTCAAGTGAGATCTTGTCTTAATTTTATAAAGCTCGATGAAGATGATGATAATGGCGAAGATGAAGATCTTGTTATAAAAATAATCATCCATTTTATAAATCAAATCGATGAAGTACCAAAAGGTATGCATTCAATACTAAATATTGGTTTATATTTATCTTCATTATAAATTTTATTGATCATCAAATTGAATTAACAAATAATATTTTTTATTGAATTGATCATATTTGTTTCCTATAAATAAATATTTTTACATCTTGTTTTATTTATGAAATATTTTTAATATGATATTTTAGTTTATTGATCTATGTTTGTTAAAAAGAAGTCCATTGATGTATGTGCTATTGTTATAGTTTGTATCCAGTTACCTCTTCTTTGTAATAGTGGAGTTCTCTCCAAAAAGATTTTTTGTTTTTTAATTTGAACCCTTTTGCTTCTTATTCGTGATGATTTAAGCTTCAATCTATGTTTTCTTCCGAGTTTATCTTTCAAATTGAAAACTATGTGTTTATGTTTTTACCATTATTAAATATAAAAGTTATATTTTATTATGTGTTTCAATGTTGTTACAAATTTTATTGAGGTAACACTTCATTATTTTATTTCTGGACGTTCTTCCTTTATTTTTGTTCACTGATAATATAAATTTTAGTGAGATAGTACTATTAGAGTTTTGATTCTTCCAATTTTTTGTGTTTCACAATTCTCTCTCTCTCTCTCTCTATATATATATATATATATATATATATATATATATATATTTGCGTGTGTGTGACGCTAACACGTTGAATGCACTCTATGTCTTCTACCAAAATATTGAAGTCCTAAAACGATACTTATAAAATAATAAAAATTGATTTTTTTGTTGGGTTAATTCAATTTGGTTTTGGCTAATTATGTTTGCAGATATGAACTCTTCCAGAATTCGAATTTGGAACATCAACAAAACAGAAAAGATAGGAACAACACATGGATATATCACCAGGGAAAAAAGTTTGTTGCAGACATGAGAATGACAATATGTCCAACAACACCCCCACTATTTGTTTCTGAACCCCCCAAAGAGTTACATTTTAATGTTGACTGGTACTCCCCCTAGTCCGAGATCTGAAGCAATTAAATATAGAAGTGACTCATCAAACATCAAATATGTCACATTTTACATATCTTTGTCCTATTTTTAATTGAATGCTGCCAATTAACAATATCAAGTTTGGAAAATGTAACTTTGGATGTCAATCAATACAAATCTACAAGACAAACACACATACATACATGGTGGCATTTGTAATCTCGGATTTTTCAGACCTCATATAGATTTATTTTCTGCTTTTTTTTTCGGTTAATATTTGGCAAGTATATCTAAACATGATATCTTGGATCATCTAAAAAGCATTTAAAATTGTTTTGTATTTTGTGTTTTATGGATGGTTTTGGGAACGAGCATGATTTTTACCTCATGTTTGTTTAGCACCATATTTTAAGATCAACAAGTATACATTTTTTTTTCAAAAATGCGCCAGTTATGTGGATCATTATTTTGTAGTTATGCAAATTCGTATAAACTATAAGGGATCTCAAATGTTTCAAAATAAACCTCGTATTTCGAGACTAAATGATATGTAATTTTTATTGAAACTGTTGTGTTCTTTTTTGTTGAATTGTGTTACTTTGGAACTTTGAGTTGTTCTTTTTTTGGTTATGTAATTTTATTTTGGATAAACAACTTCTATTGGTGCCGTAATGCTATTTTGGAACTTTAAGTTCTTTTTTTGGATATGTAAAATGGTTTCGTACTATAATGCTAAAAAGTACTTGGTATTGGAATGAACTGTAATGCTAAGAAGATATGTAAGTGTATTGTAATATTTTTCATTATATTTGGTCACATTATTGAAAAAAAAAGTTGATCTAGTAACAAGTTGGTAATATTATAGTTATTAGTATTGTAATATTTTTTATCTCGCAATAAATCATATCAACTGAACCAATCTAAGTTGATTGATTTGGTTAGAATGACTTTTTAAAAGCCAATCTAACAAAAATAAATCATGATTTTTTAACTCATACAATTTAGATGACTTTTATTTAGATGACTTTATGTTCAAATCCGAATCAAACCCACAACTAGGGGTGGACATCGGGCGGGTTCGGGCCCAAAAGCTCAACCCAGCCAAACCCGCGGTTGAATATACCAGGCCCAATACTGCCCAGTCATAAGGTTCGGTTTTCACGGGTTGGGTTAGCGCGGGTCGCGGGTTACCGGATCGGGTAGTTCGGTTTCTCCCAAACAAATAAAAAGCAAAAACTCAACAAAATTCTCCAGATCTAAAAAAAAATAGGAATAAAAAAACTGGATTTGCAAGTTGTGTGTTAATGGGGATGGAAAGAAACTGAACTAAGAATAAAAAATACCACCGAAGCTTAGATCTATTTCATCAACCAACACAAAAACTTAAAATAACAAAAAAAAAGTGAGATACGATTAGAGAAAGGGAAGAAATCGATCTAAATAGTGTAGAATCGGAGCCGCCATAATGTAGTTTTTAGCTTTGACGAAATTAATCTAAAGATGTGAGAAGATGAGAAGTGAGAAGGACATTGAAAGAGAAGGAAAGAAGAGAAGAAATTGTAAAAGTTTCTAAGAGAGAGAAAGGAGTGACTAAAGTGACATAATGGTTTTGGTCTACCCCTCTCCTGGTGTAATTAAACTTTCAGGTAATAAAAAATAATTTAATATCTCTAATTCGGGCGGGTTCGATGACCGTTGGTTTGAATTTGTTCACCCGGACCCGCCCATTCTAAACCAAAAAAATCAGTGTATTTGAGCCCACGGGTTATGGACCCGATTATATTCAAACCGCTCCGTTTTTTTTCTTCTTTCTATCGGGTATTACGGTTTGGACCGGACTGCGGGTCCTTGTCCAGCCCTACCGACAACAAACATCATTAACGGTACTTTAGAAGCGTTTGTTTGCTTTGGGGCAAACGTGAATACCAAAACAAAAAATGTGGTTTCCTCGTGTGATTCCACACATCACATTGACACAAGTGGTTGAGTTGAGTTGTGGGGACCCGTAAATATATTAGTAGTAGAGAAAACAAAACCCTTGTGCTCATTCAATTCTCTTGTTCACGCAACAAATAACAAAACATTAAATATTTTACCATATTCACTCAAAATGACCCTCTTTTTTAATGAATTTTGTACTCTTTTCGTTGCATGGGTAGATCTTGTCGTTATTAGCTTGTGAGAATTAACCTAGGAACCTGAACCCTCCTCTCTCAAGACTCTGCTTGTCCACACCACTCAATACTAGGACAGCATTTGTGTACTATTAAGGCAGACATGTCACATGACATTGACTAATTCAATTGTGTCAAATAAGCCAATTTAACTATTCTCTCTCATCTTTTTATGTTTAAAAAAATTACGTAATCACAATTGAATTGGACAATGTCACGTGATATTATGTCATGCAAGGGCAATCCTCAACAGTAGTAGTAGTAGTAGACTATAGTCTATTCCTAACCTAACAAACATTGTATATGTACTTAACCAATCTTTGAAAAATGAAAATGACATCTCCGTTTGCCATCTGTATTCTTCCTGCCATACCTGCAGCTTCCCCCATGTCACTTTGAGATTCGACTACACCTTTTTCTCCCACTTTGAGATTCCAAAATTTTGATACACCTTTTTCATTTAGGAAATAGTTTTAGTATTTGGGTATTATTAACGAGTATCTTTGAAGTACTCTTTAAATATCTTTAATAAAGAAATTATTTTTAAAAAAATTAAAAATTTTAATTTCCAATGCAATAAATGCACAAACTTTCATAAAAATTTATCACTTTTAGTGCTTAAAGAGTGTCTCGGGACATTTGTTAAATTAATAGTTACTTTTCGTCCAAATTTGAACTCAGAACATCTAACTATATGAAAACTATATTTTTATAAAGAAATGTATGTATTGGCACGAAACCAAAACTATAGAGAAAAAAAGTAAAAATATAATATGAATATGAGAGAAAAAATTGTCACAAAAGTTGTTATAAAATAATTATACAAATATAATTTCTTTTAATTAAAAGTATTATTGTTTTATATCAAAATTAAAAACAAAATTCTAAATATTTATACTCAACATTTACTTAATTAAACAGAAGCTAAATACACACAAGTTTCAAGATAAATTTTCTACTATTTAAAATAATTTAAAATTAATAATGTAAACCAAATTCCAAACACAACCTTACATTGAAACGATTGATGTGAAAACTAGAAGGAATACAAACAAGCAATTTTTGTCTCCATTTCATTGTCAACAAAAAAACAGAGCCATTTCAAAAACAGAAACAGAGCCATTCCTTACAACAATCAATGGCGTCTCTAACCCCTGGCGTCCTCTCTAAACTTCTACAAAACTCCACCGCAACAAACTACCACCGTCAACCACTCCTTCAAGTAACCGAAATCATCCCTCGTCTTTCAGAAGACACATTTCAACCCACCACCGGCTACTTTCTCAAACTCTCCGATTCTCTTCACTCTGCTTACGTCTCCGTCTCCGACTCCGACGCTGAGTTAATCCGTTCCGATAAACTTCAGCTCGGTCAGTTCGTTTACGTCACTCGCTTTGATAACGACGCTTCCTCTTCCGTTCCACGTGTTTGTGGTTTGAAAACTATTTCTAAGAGAAGAGCTTGTGTTGGCAATCCTGTTGATTTGGTTTCTACTGATTCTTTGCGACTTGCAACTTTGAAACCGAACAGTAATGTTAAGAAGAAGAAAAACATTAATGTTGAAATGAGGAGGTTGAGTTTGGATTCTTCTACAAGAAGGGTTTGGGATCATGGTTCTATTGTTTCTAAAACTAAATCTTCTTCAAATTCAAGTTCTAGATTCAGCTTTAATAAATCTGCTTCTACTTCACCTAATGTATTTTCCTCTCTCTCTTTTAATTTTTTGCATTTTTTTTATGTTGAGGTTTTCGTTAGGGAAGAGGGTTTATCTTACTTTCATTTGGGTCGTTTAAAAATGAAAGCTTTTTTTAATCTGATAAAATGAAAAATGAAAGCTTGTTTTGGATAATGATATATGAAATGTTTGATGTTGAATGAGGGCCCTATCACTTTTTATAATGCTTTTATGTCTGTTCTGTTTAATTGGACCAGTCCACCAGTGCTTTTATTTTCTTTCAAACTTATAAAACCCTTTGATATGGCAAATATTTTGGTTAGTATAGGGTACTTCTGCATAATTTACAATTTGCACTATGTAGAAAATTAAAACTTTATGATATTTTGCCAGTAAAAATGTTAACTTTATGAGATTTCTTTAAAATTGTTTTTTTTTTTGTAATTCTTTAATGTGGTTCATTGATGTAGGTGATAGATAAGAAAGTTTCTCTGAAAACTGATTCTCATTCTCCACTGAAGTCTGCAACAACTTCAATTGTCTCACCATTGAAGAACAAAAATGAGAACCTGTGTCCCAAAATCACAGGCACACCTCCTAGGAAAAGTGCTACTACTGTTCCTATTCCCAAGTCACCGTGTGTTGGAAATGGCACTGTTCAAAGCCAACTTGTTAAGGTGCCCTTGAAATTCAAAACTTGGTATGACAAGTCTGGATCTTGGGATAATCTTCCACCACCCATTTGTAATCTAGGAAAGGTATATATGTTACTAATGTTACCAACTACATCTTGTTCATGTTAGCTTTGGAAATTTGATTCATTCATCTTATTTTAAATTTTTTAAACCCTTTTTTTTTTCAGCAAGTTGTGACTCATAGAAATGTTGCTTTTTTGGCTGCTGTGAGATCTCTTGAAGAAGCATCTGCTGCAGATACTGTGCTTCAATGCATGTGGTATTTATTTAAATCATTTTGTTTCAATTTTTGTTTTTTGCCCTTCCTTTCTTATTTACACCAATACTGTATAACACCAATACTGTATTATATGGATTCCGTATGAAGTACTTTATGTCTCATTAAAAAACACATGCTTTTTGCTCCAAAAGAATTTCCTATACTTAGCTCAGCTTCTCAATTGTGGAACCAATAGATAATCTTGGTTGTAATGTTGATGATCATTGTTGCCAAATCGCGGCTATAGTGTAGCAAAATTTGAATAAAGTGCTGTCAAAGAGAAGCTGTATCAGCGCGCAATGGCACTGTAGCTAATAGCGGAGCCAAAGTTACAACATTGGGGGAACCTGCTAAGTCAAAGACATTATATAATTAAATTATTTTCGCAAACTGCAACTTTAATTGGAGCTTGAGTTTGCCTTATGTTGCTTACTACCTTACATAATACTTGAAATTTTGGGGGGACCATGGCACCCAAGTGTCCCCCTTTGGCTCCGCCCATGTAGCATAACATAATTTGAACAAAGTGTCATTTTCCGTGATTTGCGATTGACAACGCCATTGTGATTTATCTTCTTATTTCTATTCTCCTAAAGGACAGACATGTTTTCCAGTGATAGCTGAGATGCACGGATAAAATACTTTTGGAATGTTGTTGCACAAATACTTTGTGCTATTTATCTATTTTCTGGCTTTAATTCCTATTTTGGAGTACTTAAATTTGTTGCTTTTTTATTTAATGTGTGCTTGGTTAGATTATAGCATATTTCTCGTTAAACAATGATGCAATTATCTTGTCCTAGTTGGCTCTTTGTGATTCAATCATTATCTTGTGGTCTCTTACTCTAATTCACTGCTTTTGCAAAATATTTGGATAGTTTGTTAGTGTGCTTTAAGTAACTGCAAAGTGTGCTATAAGTAACAAGAAAGTTGCATCTATGGAGATGAACCTAGATAACCTCTTTGGAATACAGTGCTGTTCAATTGTGTTGCATACTTGACCTGCTCATCTGGTAACCTATTCCCCTCTCTTAGTTAGAGGGGTGGATATTTGCATTGTGGATTATATGTTTTTACATCTGTTGCCCCTTATGAGTGTTATTTCAACCAGTGTTGTCAAATAACAGATATAATGGCGCTATTTCATAATGGAATTTTAACAAACTGCCATAGTTCCGTGATATGTGATTTGTAATATGTTTTGTCAAATAACGGCAATAGCCTTGTAGCGTAGCAGAATTTGAACAAACCACTATTTTCCATGATTGAAAACTCTGATTTCGACCTTGAATTTTCTTTCGAGCTTGTCAAAGTCACCAATCTTATTCTCATCATCAAATATAATAATAAATGTAGTGAATCTCGAGTCAAGAGGAAACCTAAGGTCTATTCAGTTACATTACACCATTGTCACTTGTAGATATTGGAACTAGAATTTGAAGCAAAATTCTCAGTTTGCTACTAATGCTGTCATTTATTTTCTTGCATGCCAATGTGAACTTGTTTCTGTGGCTCATAATTGCATCAACCAAGATTACTTACACATATCCTCCTTTCCTTTCAGCGTGTTTGCCGAACTCTGTGGGTCCCGTCAGACACTTTCTGCTGGATTGCTTGTGAAGCAGTTTCTGGAGCTTCATCTGAGCCTGCAGAGAGTAACAGTGGTATTTGATTCCTTACTTTCCACACCTCCTGAAACAAAGCCAACCGGCCACACTACCCTACAGTCTCTTGTGGAAGATGCATGTAAAGTTCCGACTCGCAAGAATGCTACATTTTGGGTACAAGCTGCCTTAGATACCAATCTTTCTAAATTAAACCTATACAGAACACAAGAAAAAAGCAAGGTTTTGAATGGTGAGAGAAGTCATTATGTTGTCATTGAGAACGAGAGTTCTTGTGAGGAAAGGAATGCTGAGGAATCCATTCTTCAAAACAAGCAAAGTCGTGTGGATCAAGCAAATCCCTTACAAAGCTCAACTGGTAAAAGAATTTCCTCTTCAAAGAGGAATCTCTTGGTAGCCAAGAATAAGGATACAGAGAAGCGTGATCAATCAAAAGAAAGTGAACTTAAAGTGGCTGTGAGTTTGGCTGAAAAACTGCTAGCGGCTTCTCGTGAGTGGTTCCTGAAGTACTTGGAGGAATCTATAAGTAATGAATTTGGGTTGAAAAATGAAGGGAGCAGTGAAGTTGCATGTCTTCTTGGACAGCTAAGAGAGGTGAATAATTGGTTAGATAATTTGGTTGATGGAGGCAAAGTTGATGATAGGGTAGAGAAGTTGAGGAAAAGTTTATACCGGTTTCTACTTGAGCATGTTAATTCTGCAGTTGCTTCTAGTTAGTAAATACATAGTACTACAAGAACTAACAGAATTGACAAAATGGAGCACACTATTTCGAACCGACTCTGCCTTGGATAGCTAACAGTGGTATAAGACTATTTGTATTACAGTCAATATTTAGACCGCTCACGTTGGTTTTGGCGTAACCACTTTTTTTCTGAGTAGGAATCGAGCTCTGTATTCCAGACTTTACAACATTGACACACACTGCGCATGAACAACAAGCTCTAGACCGCAATGGTTTTTGGTATAACCACATATGAGTAATGATCTCAACTTTTGTTTACTCTAATCTAATTCTGTCAATGAATGAATCTGACCAGATTATGCAATTTTAAGCTTGTAAACAATGTCTGGCATCCATTAGAGCAAATTCCTTTTCTTTGCATTCACTGGCTGTAAAAAATGTTGGTGATCCTTAGCAGGTCTTCTCAATGTTGAATAGTATTTGTTAACTACCAAATCAGCTGTCAATTAGGGGCCTGATCTATATTTTTGTGGCAAGTTTAATACATTTACCCTTAGCTATTGGGTACTAAGAAGTTGTATCCGTTACTACTGGCTACACTTCAATTAATTATAAAGATTTATTAGATAAAAAGCCATAGTAACTAAATTTTATAAACGTTTATTTAATTATTCATTACACATTACTAACAAATATATTTAACTAAATTAAAATACAATACGACAAGGCTAACAAATTTTATGCCAAAAAATTCACTATTTTTTATGATCAATATATTTGGGGTTAAATAATGTTTCCCCTCAGCGAGTTTTGAAAAACCCCCCTGTGTAATATTCTTTTTAAAATCACCCCTTGCCATTTAAAGATTTCATCAAAAACAACATTGACCCCATATGACTAGGCAACAAAAGTGATGTGGCATGCTGACTGGACAAATTAATTAATTTTTCATTTTTTTTAAATCATCTCACATTTTTAAAAGAAAAATGAAAAGGGTTAAGTATGCTACTGTTATCCATCTCCACAAGTAGGACTACAAAAGGACTTCGAATTATGAACATATGAGGCATTTGTTTTGGTGTTATAAGCACAAAATTTGATTTATTAATAACCAAATATGCTACCGTTATCATTCATTAACCAAATATGCTACTGTTATCATTCATGACACAACTTTGCACTAATTACAATGAAACATATATGTAAGCTATAATGTGAAGACACCTCATTATGAGTAGTGTTTTTTTCCCTTCTATACATACGCAGGCATTTGAGAACCGCAGTTGGGACACAAAATATAACAAATGGCAGCGGGGAAAAAATGTTTTTTTGATTCTTCAGACCCTATTTTTTTCCGTTGGCAGACATATGAGAACCGCAACTGATAGAGTTTTTTCCTTCTGCAAACCCTATTTTCTTCTGCAACTGAAGAAGCAGTTTAGGTTTTAGAACTGTTCCTTTTTTTTACAATCTAATTTTTATTTTTAATTTTTTCTTTCAAAAATGTGAAATGGATTTAAAAATAATAAAAAATAAATTAATTTGTATAGTCAACGTGCCATGTCAATTTAGTTGCCTAGTCATATGAGGTCAAAGTTGTTTTTGATCGAATCTTTAAATGACAAGGGGGAATTTTAAAAAATATTTTACAGGAGTGTTTTTCAAAACTCGCCCAAATGACGGGGGAAAATCATTATTTAACCCATATATTTGTTAGTAATGGGATTAATTTTTTATTAATATTATAATTACAATTTTATTTATACAAAGGGTAAAAACTTGTTTTAGGCCCCGTTTGGTTTGAACTTATTTTGAACTTATGAAAAATAGCTTATGTAAATAAATTAGCTTTATTTTAATTTATAAGCTCTCACTAACGAAAATTGTATCTTCATAATCTTTTTTTTCATAAACTACCTTAAAAACTTATAAATAATACATAAAAACTTATTTATTTGCATAAATCATTTTATATAAGCTCTAAAATAAACTAATCCAAACGGACTCGTCTACACGAAAAATGCAGAATCCAATTAAGCCCCTAAGAAATAAAAAGTTTACAAATAGTACTTCAAATTTATTCAATTTGGAACATATAAGTCCCTAGCCAAAATCTACACGTCCCAAATAGTCCTTCACACAAGACGGTTCTGTGTTCTAGAGTAAAAAGCGACTGTAGAGAGATGATACAATTTTGAGACAATTTTGTGGGTATTTTGAATACTAGGTATTACCATTGGAGAAAAAAATGAATAAGTTGTTTTAAAACGATATGTCATTGTTGAGGCCACTTAAGCCGCTCATGATAGGTTGCACCATTGGAGATGCTTAATTTTGTAGGATTAAAATAGATCTTTAGTCTATTATATTAGTGTGACTATGAGGTGGGTTGAGCTTTAATTCACTATTATATTTTGTGAATAATTAGTTATTCATATATATTAAGTGGACTGGATAATGGATCCTAACATTGTGGTGGGAATGTTATATAACATTGCCTAACCACAATGTGATATGTGGCTTTCTCATCTTAAAATAAAACAAAAAAGTCTTGTGAAAGAGAGAGAAGAAACCAAATAAACTATGTGTCACATTGTGGTTGGACAATGTTATATAACATTCCCACCACAACAACGTCACACAAGTGGTTCTCCCACATCTAAGCTCACAAAGTTCATGGCTTAGTAACAAAGAATGAGGAATCATGCCAAAAGCTATGATAGAGTAAAGAAAGCAAAAAACTGTGATAAAGTGACTGTATTTATAATTATAAGGTCAGGAAACAAAGTGAGAAGCTACATAAAAAGTTAAAACCATATGTTTCTTCTGGTGTCAAGTAAAAGGACTCATCCACATTTAATTTTGCAAAAGGTAATCTTGAGATGATGGAGTTGATCTATGAAGCTGTGTTTCCTCAGCAATAGTTGTAGCTGAAGTTCCCAGTCCTTTCATTCCTTTACAAGACTTCATGTGTTTGTGCATTTTCTCGGGCTTGAATGACTTCCCACATTGCCTGCATCATCACCTACTATTTATGGTCTCATCTTTCATAATCAAAATTAAATACACAAAATTGAATGTGTCTTTACAAATATGGGCATATAAAGTATGTAGCTCATACTATTCTAACTTTGATGCATTAAATTAAGATGCAAGAAATTCAGCTATTAAGTATAACTAGCCCATGCAGCCAAGAGTTGGTAAACATCATAATCTAGCAATCAATGTCAACTTATATTTTGTATTTCTGTTACAAGAAAAAAACTTCATTTTGATTTTTGACAATATAATAATTACACCAGCAGAATCTTGACCTTATTGGCTTTTCTGTTGGAAACTTTTACCAGTTGTAGTTTAAGTATATTTATTGTTTTGTTTTTTTTATTGCCAAACTTACAAACTAGTCAACACCTAAGTAGCTTCGACACTTTAGATTAAAAGAGTGTCTGTGTCGGTGTTCAATATGTGCCAGTGTATGATATTGACAACACAAACACATGTGTTTACATTTGATCACTTCCATTTTTTCAAATTAATAATGGTGTGTACGTGTAAGTATCGGTGTCGTGTCTATCAATGTTTGGTAGGTCAACACTATTGATACTCAACTTGTGTGTTACATAAAATATCTTCCACCTATAAGACCAAAAATTTTTATGCACAGTTTGTCCTAACATTTCATAGTTGAAATCCAAACAATTGAAGTTTACTCAAGTGACATATTCAGTTACTTACGAGCAAATTGGTCCACCAAATGGTTTATAAGAAGTTTGACTCATTAACTCGCTTAGCTTTTTCCTGCTCCTGATTATTTCATCTCCATCACAGCTTTTTCTGTAAAAAGAAACATGAAATTAAAAAAAAAATGTTTAGAGCACCAACAAATAATGTTTTAATTAAATTGGTCACGTGTCATGACATTAAATTTTGCAAATAATCATATAGTGACGTATGGCTAATGTAAGCCATTCATGGTAGCATTGTATTCACAAACACCCTTTTAAGAATGGTTTTTAACAGGGTTCAAAACCATGTTTAAAAGGGTCATGATTATGACTATTCTAAGCATGGTTTTAAGTTGCGCAACCGCAATTGTGGCCACAATACAAACCATTTCGAGGCCTCTGCAACAGAATACAATTGCAATTTCGACTGCATCAGCCACATTTTGGTTCGCAGTGTAACCGCTGCTGCATACACAATTTAAAGCCATAATACTAAGCTCAGTTTATGATACAATTTCTCACCTGGCTCCATAATGTTCATTTTGATCATGATAATTCCAAGGAGTTCTAAAACACCTAGCTGATCCTCCTAGTTTGTCTCCTTTACAAATCTCAGCGCTTTTTTCTGGCATATTAATAGGCTCCTTAGAGGCAATTTTCTGAGCAGGGTTCATAGAGACAAAAGCAGCATCATTTGTTGCCACAGTTCCACAACCAATCCAATTTCTGAACACACTAGTCACTCTAACAGAATTGCTCCTAATCTTAGTGAATGAGGATTGAGATTGAGATGATGTTGATGATGTTGGAGTAGAAAAAGTTGAATCAGGAGGTGTAGTAGTATCAGTTTTGTTATTATGACCATCTTTTTTACCCTTCTTACTCATCAAATTATGATACAAAGAAGGAAATGAGAAACTCTCAAACTTCTCATGATTCTTTTCATTCAAGCAACCTTCTTTTCCATTCCCTAAAAGCTTCTCTTCTTCAACTTTAAAAGAAGAATCATCGTCAGTCACGGATGACCTATCTGAGCTGAAAACCAATGAATCCTGACTGATTTCTGATGAAACATGATTTAGATCATTCTTTTTTGAATCAGTTTCTTTCTGAATTTCAGATTCTTCTTCTGATAAAGATGGTTTCTTTTGCTGCTTTTGTTTGTCCTCTTCAACTTGTACAGCTTCATCAGTATCAGTTTTCTTTTCATTGATTGTTGAATTAATTGAATGAGTTTCTGCATTAGTACAAAGGAAAAAAAAGTGTACAACTTAATTATTCTTGTTTAACATTCTTAGCAAAAATTACATAATAAGGTAATAGTGTAGATAGATAGAAATTAGTGATGACCATACTCAAAACATTAATGTGAATAAATAAAAATGGGATAGTAGTGATTATGATAAAGTACATACCAAGAGGGGTAGTGTGGATTTGTGATCCTTTGAGGACGTATTCATTATCAGAAATGGGGGTTATGAGGTCGTCATCCATTAAATCCTGCCACACATATCCACTCTTGTACCTCCTATAGTTCAATAATTGTCAGTTGCAAAAATTGATTATGAAGATACATATATAGTTAAAGGTTAAAAAAATGAGGTTGAGAAAATGGACTAAAGCAAGGAAATAAAGATTAATAAGGGTATGATTCAACAACCTCTTGTAGGACCAAGCAAAGGATTCAGGTAGGTCTCTTCCTCTCACTTCACCAAGCCATCTCTTAATATCTTTTCAAGAAATAAAAAAGAAAGTGTCATTTTAGACTCACAAATCATTGTCACAAATTAATTGTTAATAATCATGAAACATTTATGAATAACAATGTTGTCAATTGCAGATCACAGACAATAAGAGTTTGTTCAACTTCTGCTATGCTGCAGTGCTATTGCACTACAATAGTCGCTGTTTGACAACACTGTGTACTAAATACTGTATTGCGGAACGATGACGATTTGTTAAAATCCTACTACACTATATCTGCTATTTGGCAACATTGTGAGTGACATTATGAGCAGCAGAAAAAACAAGATGTACTAATGTCAGAGCCAGAACAGACAAAAACATGCAATTGTGACAGCATAGTTCTAAATTACAACTTTGAACCTTATATATAAGGCAAAATGCAGACAAATGCAGCTACAATTATGATTCTGAACCTCTAAAACCTTTATATTGCGGTTGTGGAGCGCAATTTTGAACTATGTGTGACAAAATATTATTCATGACACATTTAAGAATAAACATTCTGATCAGGAGAAAAAACCAGATGTACTAAGATCAGAGCCGGTACAGAACAAATTGAATGAAAATATGGAACATAAATGAGTTTTACCTCTGAGATAAACACCGTTTCGAGCAAGATGAAGAACACGAATGAGATGAGGATGTTCTGCATGACCACCCATGTGACTAAGGAAGTAGATTATGTGAAGCCTTCTAACTTCTCCACCTTTTGCTTCCATGCTTGTTTTTGATCTTGTTTTGTTGCTGTCTTTGCTGCAATAAACACCAACACAAACTCAACAATGACACTTCTTTTGAAACACAAGAATAAAATTTAAACAAGCCCTTTTGTTAATTATATATATGCTATCTACTATGATTCAAATTACTATATAATAATACTAAGAAAAACAACTAACATGGAAAAACCCAAAAGAGATCTTTGTCTCTCTGCCGGCATGCTGCTAAAAGAA
This sequence comes from Medicago ruthenica, assembly GCA_018208015.1. NCBI lineage: Eukaryota > Viridiplantae > Streptophyta > Magnoliopsida > Fabales > Fabaceae > Medicago > Medicago ruthenica. The sequence continues at coordinate 69,857,514 of CM031372.1, read as the reverse complement.
CTGTTACCAAAACATATCAACCTATAATGTCATATAATACTCATATCTTTATCATATAATATTATAATATAAGGTAAATATAATGCAGGCCTAATGCTACATAACACAACATAACAAGAACTTTACATAGATAAAATTAAAAGAGTGAGAATCATCGAGACAAGAGAAATGTAAGAAAGTGATTGGTAAGCAGAAGAGAATGCAGTTACCTTTTTTCTAGCAAAGAATGCAGAGAGAGAAAGAAAAATGTGATTGAAAAATTGACCTGGTTTGCAGCTATATATATAAAAGACTTGGTTAAGGAGTAGAACAAATTTCAGGGATTATCTGATTTCTCGCGATTTAACAAATATATAATAAATGTGTAATGGTCAGCTTTTGACTCAACATTATTATTCCCAAAAAGTTCATTTATGTTTTCTTGTTTTTGTGTTTTTTCTTTTAGAAGATTCCTTGTGTTATTTTTTTAACCTTATAATATTGTTTTTTTATAAAAAAAATATCTTATAATGATAATATTCACACATGTTTAGTACTAGTATTATCATATTTTTCTGCAAATTATTATTATTATTTTTAGAAATTATTATTGTTTTCATTTATTTAATTTGACCTTCACAAATAATATTGTATATTGAGTCAAAGTAAAAATACTAATAATAATAATAATAATAATAATAATAATAATAATATATTGAGTCAAAGAAAATAGGGGGTTTCAGGAAGATTTTGGGCTGACTTTTTTGTTATTCCAATTATAATCTTAAACAAATTTTCATATAATAATATTATATTGTTGCTATTATTAAAAAAGATAGAAAAAATTTGTTATATAATTATATTTGTTATATTATTGTTATCATTAAAAAATATAAATATGGTTTGTTGAGTTTGTTACCTTTAAACAAATTTTCATATAATAATATTATATTGTTGCTGTTATTAAAAAAGATAAATTTTTTTTGTTATATTATTGTTGTTATTGAAAAATATAAATATGGTTTGTTGACTTTGTTACATTTGAAAGTCCAAAATATCTATAATTTTTTATCTATATCAAAAACTTTATATAAAATATCGTTTGTAATTTACACGCAAAATTTCTACAAAATATCGTTGATAATCTGCAAGCGTTAGCGCAATAAAAAGAGTGGAAAGACAGACGCTCACATGGCCGTCTTTTCGCTAGTAATAATAATAATATTGTATTTGTTTTTCTCTCTCCCAACTATATATATATATATATATATATATATATATATATATATATATATATATATATATATATACAATTTCTTAAAATCTTAAAATACTAAGAAGTAATATCACTGCCCATCACAAAAAAAAGAAGTTATATCACTTATAAAAAAAAAGTAAGGTTGCATACATAAATATTATCGAAAAAAGTCACACACAAAATATTAAAAAAATGTCAATTAATGTATAAAAAGGGCATGCCAATCTTAAAATTCCTTTTTTTTTTTTAAAAAAAAAAAAACTATGCATCTTTTGCAACTGCAATGACACTCTCACATTCACAAGACTGAATTTAAGCAGGACCTCTTAACAAGAGGGGAAATATATCATCGAGCATCTCATCCAAATTATCTTGGGTAATCTTAAAATTCTCTTTTTTTGGTTCATAGAACTTTTTTGCTATTACACTCTGAAGCATGTGTACTTGTAAAAAAGTGAAGCACCTACACCGGGTATTTACCGGTAACGAGTACGCGTACGATACTCAACGTGGTACTTTATTTTTGCTCATTATTCTATTATGGTGTGAAAATTGTGGATTTCTCTTATATACTAATATAATAATATAGTATTATATATGTATACTAGTTTTTTTGTTGTTGTAACCAACTATAGTTTTCAACTTTTTAAACTTTTAACGTGATGTTTTTGCTGAAAATTGAAGAATATAGATCTCTCATGTTATGTTATATACCAAAACTCATGATTTATTGACGTACCAACACCTTATTTTTTTTTTTAAATTGGCGTACTCTTGTATCTGTACCCGTATCGTATCCGGTATCATACCCGTACCTATGAGACATAACTATTACATGTAAATAAAACCTCATCAATTGTAATAATCAAACACCAAACTTAAATATCCTTATTAACCTTTAAGAGTGGAAATAAGTTAGGTTGAGCTATGCTTTGAAAGAACTAAATTTGGTCCGTAAAGAGATTAAGGCGTAAGTAGCTTGTCCCAGACTTATTATTTAGAACTGAATACGGCCTTTCAAAAACCTAATATGAACTATTATTAGTATGTTTAGAAGCATGTTTCACATGAACATATTTAACTGAATAATTTGATTTATGTTTAAATAAATTGATGAACTAATAGATTAATGAGATTGAACTCTATTTTGATATTTAACACAACACTTTAAAGAATTCGAATGTATATGATATTATATTTCAATTACATATAAATATGCAAAAAATTGATATAAGAGACTAATATTAAGGTTAAATCAAAAAGGTTAACAAATTTATAATATGACTTAATTACAAATTTTAATACTATAATAACAGCAATACAATTTTTTATTCATAATTAATTAAATAGATCAGATTGTTAGACTTAATTTTTTTTTTTTATAAACAGCCTTTTATATATAAAAAAAAAGTCTAAGTAGGTCGGTATAACCTATTTCCATCCTTATAAGCCATTTGCGTTCAACTACATGATTTAATCAGCCAATTCTTTCTTCTCACATTATAGATGAAATCAGAGCAATTAATTTTTCCTTCATTCATTTTGTATTTCCAAATCCGGGTATATCAATATTAATTTTTTCACTTAAATGTCTTAATCAATTATAATTAATGATTAAAATACTTAAATGCTTGCCGGATTTTCCAGGAATCGTACCATTTTGACTCGATTATGATCTTACATACTGCTAGTATTTTTTTTCTTGTCCCTCTTACTAAAAAAACATATATTTTTCCTCGGTCAAATAATTAAATAATATGTACACCCTCCGGTTATTATTATAAGAAAAAAAACTACAATTCATTCAATTAATGATGTATATAGACTAAATTATAAACCACATACATCATTTTATGAATGAATCTAAAATATTGATTTTTGCTTATAATAGCGACACCGGAAGGTGTAATTGATAAGTGTAAACAAATATGTTGAAGGAAATGGATGAATGTTTCTAATTATAAATGATTAATTAGTTATAATCATTTTGTTCTCTTGGCACTTACAAATAATTTGTTTGAGAATGCATATTGATAAAAAACCACCACCTTTAGATCTAAAATATGAAAATCAAGATACATACTGTCCAAGTTATAGGTGAAACAATTATTTAGAGATATAAAACATAAAGAAATAGATTATAAACCCACATATTGCTTATATTCTGCTAACACAAAGATCCACCAAACATGCAAACCAAAGAAAAAGAAAACTATTGAGTAAAAACAAATTTGACTTTATTTTTTCATTTAAAAAATGATGAAGACACATAGATGACAAGAAATAAACTATAAGTAGGTAGCAAACTTATTTTAAATTTTCAAATTGCCTCATCTTGGCCAGCAAGTCAATTTTTCAGGATAATCATGCAAACCAATGGAAAAAAAATCTTGAAAGAAAAACTGCAAACATAATGGTCCAAAAAAAGAAAAACATAGTGTTGATATATTGACCTGTTCATGATGTCGAGATCCTCCTTTGTATCGTGTGGATGGCTTTGAGGTATTGCAATTGGATCTCTAACACACAAGTTTTGTCTTATCCCTCTTGTCCTTCTCACCCAACATCATAGTGCAATTTTCATCAGAAAAAGAGGGGACTTATAACCTAGTAGTTGAAGTACACACAAGGAAGGTAATAATTCTCCAAAAACAAATCAATTTGAGATTGATTGATACCATCAATAAAAACGAACGATTTCACTATATGATCAACATATATAGTAACATTTTACTGTATCAGCGTATAACTTCCATGATTACGTTTTAAATGTCAGATACTTTCTTAATTGCTAATGAAAATCAAATAATTATGGAACATTATTTACTTACTTGACTCAATTATATAAATTTGTATATGATCTTGTACAACTCATTGATAGCTGCAATGACATTAATATACAAGGGTCTTATTTGTCGTTTTGAAAAAATATTAAAAAAAATGCAAGGGGTCTCTATTCGAACCTTGAATAAACTCAATTAAGATTTTTCATGTAAATATGAGACATATGATGGGGAGGTGGTTATAGGCGGAGGCGAAGCTAACAATAAATTCACGTGGAGGCAATATATATATATATATATATATATATATATATATATATATATATATATATATATATATTTAAATTAATATATTAAATTAACTTTGAAGAAAAAAAAACACAATAATATACTTATATAAATGTAAATTAAAACGACACAAAAAATGTTGATTTCAACGATACTTCAAAGAGTCAATTTTATTTAGAAGTGTCATTTTCAAAAAACTCATTGCTAACAAAACCATATTTATAGTTATTGAAAAGATTAGAAGTGTCATTTGCAAAAAACTCATTGCTAACAAAATCAAGTTATTGAAAAGATTAGAAATGTCAAAATAATACGGAATAAATTTATCAATTATGTGATACTCTTTTAACTTTCATGTTTCTATCAATTTACAAATAAATTTATTTAGAGTAGCTTAATATATATATATATATATATATATATATATATATATATATATATATATATATATATATATATATATTAGTGGGGTGGCAAAATATAAAACATACATGCTTATTAAAACAAAATAAAAAAATTGGGGTAGCCAAAGCTACCTCATGCTCCAACCCCCTGCTATTAGGTGCTACAAGGTAGGTGGTGGAAGGATATTTATTGACCCTGATTGGAAGAGAGGCGTTTGTGTTACAGGTTTAGAAGGTTATTTTGGCTAGCAGTAGATAAACATATTTTGGCTACTTTTATCTTTATTGTCAAATTCATTGAGATTGAAAGGGGATGGAAATGAAATTGTTTGTTTAATATGAGCTACGTCCCTAAGTACTGAAAGGAGATGAGAACAAGAAAGACTGCTTAAATTTAAACAAGATCTTTAAAAAGCCTAGAGATGCATAAAGATCAATCTATGATTCTTGTCATAGGCAACGACTCAACCTCTCCTTGGATTGAGAGTTAGTGATGTTCTAACCTAATAAAGTTGCGTGTTAACTATTGTGGTTGTACCCCGAACATCATGTCTTCCCATGCTTAACATGATGACTGAGTTGAAAGACCCTTAAGGCCACCAGGTTGTCAGGAAAATGTGCGAAGCTATAACTTTTATAACTCAGAGTTGTACCTTTCTAAATCGTGCAAACCTCTAATCTTTACCAAGTTAATTCCTTAACCACATCTTTTCACTTGAATCTCTAAATCTTTTTTACATGCTTTATTTACTTCTGCATTTTACTTTAATGTCTTAGAATCTTAAAATCTTATCTTTGTTATTTGTTATTTTGGATCTTAAATAACTAAACTTAACATTTATAAATACTTGGAACTCATCAACTTCAATCCTTATGCGATCGATACTCTACTTACTCTTTATTAGTTGTTGCGAGAAAGTATACTTGCACTCGGTATACATCGAAAATAAACAACTATTTTCTAAGCAACGAGTAGTGCACCTTGGTGAAACCGAATATTGTTACTTAGATTTTCACATTTGGGGATTAAAACCAAAAGGGTGTTGTTGATTTCTTTAATGCTGATTGGTTCATGAAATTCATTTAGCATAGAGATGAATCGAATAACCAAGAACATGCCAATGATATTTGAAGAAGAAATGATGAAATTTGCGGAATCCAGAGGATTTGAGATTACTCATACTAAACAATGTATATTTGACTTCTTCTAAGCTAACATTTCAATCAAGGACACACTTGTAAATAGAAGAAATCACATAAACAAAAATTAATGTAATAAAGGTTATCATAGCAGGGTGGGAGTGGATAGTAAGGACTTACTAAGTCCACCACCAAAGCTTGCAGGTCAGCTTCTTCGTAAATCCAATGATTATTTCTAATTAGAGCTGTAAGAAGTAATCCTATACGAGACATTTTGAAAAACTAAACGTGTATATCTCTTGCAATTGCAATTTAAATATTAGTTTACCATATTGTGAATATCGCTTCTATTAGACTCAATCTCGTTGGTTTTGTTGTTGTTTTATTCCACTTGAAATTACAATTTCCCTTTAGAGACATCTGATTAAATTGGAACAATGCCGAGAAGATTAACATGATCATTGTGTAAATGCAGAGATTGAGAAATTATATAAATTTTAAAAATAATTAAAAAAATTAAGAGCTACTTTAATCTTTCTTTTATACCCGAAAAGGAAAATCATACCTTATAGGATAATTGTTTTTCTTTTTTTTTTAAAAAAAAAAGGATAATTGCTTTTATCAATTTGGATCAGCAACATATGAAAATAAATATTTATTGTAGCATGTGAATCATAGCAAAATGATTCAACAACCTACTCAATTAAAACTCATTGGAATTAAGAATTAAGAATCATGCTTTAAAAAAACATTAAGAATCATGATAATTATGGTCATCACAATATGGAAATTTCATGCTTAAATAAAACTCATAATCACGTGGTGTTGACAATTCAACCACCTACTCAATTAAAACATAAGTAAATACATCAACGAATGATGTAACCGAAAAAATTAGATTCTCACAATATAGAGAAAAAAAGTCCAAATCAAAAGATATGTCTATTACTATATATTTCCTTAGTGCTCGACATGCTTCAATGGTTATTTAAATGAAAAAATCTATGAAAAAAAAGTAAATGCCCACGTGATGAAACGAGTGGTGATTTATGTTTGGTTTATCAATAGCCATTTGCAAGTGCTACTAATTTTGTATTGAATGGGTTTTTGATTCAACAACTTGGTGGTCATTGCATTGCATGAGTTTTTGTTTCAACAACTTCGTAGTTGCTTCATCTCTCTCTAATTTTGTATTTAATTTCTAAAAACTTCCTCATCATGTACTGCTCAATCAATTGTCATTCATACTACTTTAATAAAAGCAATCTTCCATTGCCTCACAAGTCACAACACACATATATAAATAGATCAATTAATCTCCAGAACTTTGAGAGCAACTAAAATTTGTATTTAAATGTAAAGTAAAATTTGTCTCAGACCAATTCCAAATTATAGGAAAGAAAAAATAAATAAATAAATAATTTGAGGTATTTATAAATGTGTGAAGCTAGCTTATAATTTAATTATAACAGAACATGTAAAGCTTTAGGTAAAGTCTCATGAGCAGAGAAAGATGGAGTATGCATCTTGAATTCAGTTGAAATGAATTGAGCACTTTCTTCCATTGAAATTTTGTTGATTAATTGATGCAAAACCCTTTCTTGCTCTCCCCCATCACTCCATTCATAAATTTTAGCTTTAACAAGTGAAGGATCTTTGCAAATCAAGTCCCATACAGGGAAGTTCTTCCTTGGCATCACAAAGTCTTTTTCTTTAAGGCTTAAGCTTGGACAATAATCTCCACTACCATCACCAAGATAGATAAATCTTTTATTTTTCTCACATTATATAGAGTCTTGGATTCTCTTTATGATTAGTCCCTGTAATGATATGATTTAGAATAAGAATTTGGCATAGAAGATTAGATTCGAAAATACTTTTTTTAGGCAAGATTTGAAAATACTTGTCATTATATTATATTATTATGGATTAAAAATAAACTTACGTTGTTATTATTTTATGGGTTGGAGAACTTACGTTATTATTTAATACATCATAAATATTTTTACAAGACTATAAATATAATAAAAACATTTACAAGTAGATGAAGTATATAGATAAATATTAGATATACACCTTGCACATGTTTGGAGGGCACAAATTACATCTGTGAGGAGGCTTGTTGAGATCATGGAAAGGCAAAATTCTCAATCTTCCTTTTTCATCAACATAACCTGGATTAGTGTTAATTTCCGAGAAACATTCCCTAATTCCAAAGTGCTTTAGAATTGTCTCAATGAAAAACGTGTTTGCATCACTTACAATCCTCAAATCACACCTGAAAAAGAAAATTACAAAATACAACCATATAATTCCTCTCTAGTTTTTCTTTTAAAGTTTAAATAAGATTAGATTTTGGTTCATATAAATAGATCATTTTTTATTTTGTCCCTCTAAATTTTTTAGAAAAAGCAATGGTCCCCGAACATTTTAGGTGTACCATTTTGACATCGCTGTTAAAATGTCAAAATAAATTAAATGTGATATCATATAGGGCGATTAAAAATGAAAAATATATATTTATAAGACAAAATTTATTTTAATATAAGTATTTGGTCCTTATAAATATATCATATTTTATTTTTAGTATCTATTATTGTATACAATGACATGTTTTCAGCATTTAACAACGAAGATCAATCTTTTGCCAAAAAACTAAGATCAAACTTACTACGAAAATGGGGACTATTCTTTAAAGAAATATTTTTGAGACTAAGCAAAAAATGTATGTTTATAGGATAAAACCTTATTTAACACTTCTTTTTAATACTATAATAATTTTTGCAGAGAAAAGGTGGTTTTTGGGCGTTTCTTAGTCCAAAACGTGGCCCACTAGCTTCTGCGAGAGTGGCGCCATAAAATGGTTTTCAAATAAAAGGAAAACTACCTTTTCATTTTTCACAAAGTCGAAGCGTCGAGGTTATTATTCGACATAAGAGTTCGAGTAAAGATTTTCTATTGTTCAAATATTATTTGAAAGTCAGAAGAGAATTGCAATAGAAAATAAAATGACATTTGATTAAGTTAAGTCGAAGCCAAGAAATGGGCAAATTACATAAAGTGTTGAAACAGATTGACATCAGAAACATTGTTCGACACACAAAATACATCAAAATGGCTTCGAGGCCCTACAAAAAACTTAAAGCTTAACTTTAAAAGCTTTCGTCTTCTAGGAAGCGAAACTCAGTCAGGAACCACATAATCTCCAAGTCGAGACGACAATAGAAGCAAAGTTCGGTCCTCGAATATTCATCATCCGAACCTGGTAAAGGCCAGAAAATCCCAGATCTTCTCCCATGTCCCTTGCATTTTCCTTGAGCAGTGCAGGTGAGTCGGAAGACCAAACTCGAGGGCAATGGCCTGATACCACAATGGGGCCTATAAGGCAGGAAGTAAGGGAAACCTTGTCGTCCGCATGTAGACCTCCTACACTCAGCCAGCAGTTGACGGTCGAAGAGATCCTTAAAGGTGGGAAAAACCTCCCTCATTGAAAAACCATCTTTGGAAAGGATTTTGAATATCATCAACAAATACTTGGCTCCGTCTACACCATAAGAGGCTGCTTTACGCATAATGCGGAGAACCTCGTCCAGATTGCTAGGATCATCATGGAGGATTCTTGCTGCTTCCACCAGGCTGAACGCTTCATGACCACTATGAATCATCCTCTGCATGAAGGCGCGTTTTGTTGCAGATGGGAAATGATCAAAGAAGTACCACATACAGTTGCGTGGTAAAGCCCTAAAAACTGTCTTCTTGTCTGCCAACCGACGGTGAGTGGTAGTAGTTGCTCTAAAGTTGAGCAAGTTTTGAGTTCCTGTAGCAGCCATCTTCTAGGTGATTTTGACTAGAAGGTCCTCTGGAAGTTGGTCCATACTTGAGAAAAAGGGAGAAAAAGTTTCTGAAAGAGATGGAGGATGAAAGTGTTCGAAGGAGAAAAAAAGTTTTTTTTTTTTTTTTTTTTTTCTGAAAAGGGTGATAGTGAAAGAAGTGAAAGTGGGTTTACTCATTACTGAAAGGAAACTGAAAAGACTGTTGATTTGAGAAGTTGAAAAGGTCTGGCCACGTGGCGAAAGAAATCTGAGGGAATTCTGAACGCAGCCGTCAGTTATTTCTTCTATGAACTGAAAGATCTCCGAAAATAGTGCAGTAATGATGACTGATTTGGGAAACTGTTCGAAGTAAGTGACATCACCATTCAAGAAGACGTAGGGTTTCCTTTCAAAAGGGTCTTTTAAAAAATATCAGTTTTCTTTTACAGCTTCTTCCGTCGAAACCAACATTTTTGGGGGGCAATTTGTTAGCCTGTATTTTCGACAAAGGATATTAAATACAGTCATCGAGGTTTGACTGAACGCGTGGAAGAAAAGTGGAATTTTTGGACTTAAAGAGTTTCTAAAGATTTCGCGTGTTCGTTCGACAGAATCGAAGGAATAGAGCTGGTCGAAAGGCATCTCGACAACGCGAGAGTTAGTTGTGTTCTGAAGAGGTTCTTTGACAAACTGTCGGAATTCATGGTTGTTGAAGGGGCAAGATTTGAATTTCAAATAGGTTATTTTTCTCTGTTATTAGACGTTAGTAGCAGTTAGAAGTGTGGATAGGATTGTACAGTTATTTCCTATAGTATAAATAAGAGTTTTTCATGAGGAAAACAGGGTCACAAAATCACATGCATAACATTCTATACACTCGAAGTATCCAAGTTACAGGGAGAAAAGAGTCACGAATCATGTATGATCCTTGTGAACAACCTTGATTTCGAATCAATGCAATTTACTTTACTCCAAGTTAATTCTTGCAATTTACCTTTTGTACTGTCAGTGAGTACAATCTCTAGAAACTAGGGTTTCTGTGCTGTGTTTAGGTCCTGTCTTGGGAATGATCCCAAGGTTACTATTTATAGCCTCTTTTGGGCCAACCCGATCATGGTTTTGGGCCCAAGTCGTAAAGGGTCAAAACCATGGCTAGGGCGCCCTCGTGAACTTCTAAGGGCGTCCCCAAAGGGTGCCCTTTAGGAAGGTCACCTAGGGCTATTTATGACTGTAAAGTGGGCCCTGCGCCCTCCTGGAGGGCGTCCAGCCTTATTCCAGGGGTTCATACCCTTATCTTTAGGATCTCAAGTCCTGGGTGGTGAGATCTACGGTCCACAGCCCAACAAGCACGAGTTTTGGGACAAGGCGAAATGATTAAACTGTTAACGGGGGAATTTGCCTGTGACCTTTTGCCCAGCAAGTGGGGCTTACTGATGACGAAGCTTTATGAAAAAATTTTATGAGTACTAGCCCAACATGGATGCATGTCCAATCATGGGTGCTCGCCCACGAAGGGTGCTAGCCCAACATGGATGTTTAAACCTGCATGGGTACTAGCCCAACACGGATACTAGCCCAACATGGGTACTAGCCCAACACGGGAACTAGCCAAACACGGGAACTAGCCCAACATGGGTGCTAACTCCATGTTTCTGTTTTGAGTACCTTAATGGGCACTAGCCCTTCGAGAGTATGGGCGCTAGCCCAACAAGAGTATTTATATTAGCCCAACAAGCACGAGTCTTGGTACAAGGCGAAGTGATTAATCTGCGTGTAGAAACGACTCCTTTAAGTAGGTTAGCTCGCCGCGCCCGTTAAACTACGTGTTAAGGACGCCTCTTAATGAGATCCGACGGCTAACGTGAGGCGACCGTTCGCTCTCGCTGACATGTTCGAATCACAACAACTCTCGGAAATCGTGTTAAATTAGGTGACGTCATCTGCGTGTTTTCCCAGGCTTTTTACTTTAAACTGAAACAGATCTACTTTTTCACCTATTTTCAGATTCTCTTTATCCTTTCTCCCTCTTTTGCCTCCGTCTTTCTTTTCCAGATCGTTTTTCATCGTTCAAGCGGTTACACGTCTTTGTGGATCCCTGCGCTTGCTGTTTACGGATCGTTCGGAGTCTTCGTTCGCTCTCAAGCCCTCCATTTGCCTAGATCCAGGTAACCTTACTCGATCTCGCTCTTTTTTATTTTAAATCAGTAGTATGGTGGTAATTAGGGAGTGCGATGAGGCGGGTAGGGAGCTATCCCCAGCTAATTCGGAGGAGAGGTGTAGGTTGTGGAGGGAAAGTGTGAGGCATGCGAAGCGCTCAGATGGAACCGTTGATTGGGTGGTGTTTGATAAGGCCTACTACGGCCACTCTCTTGTGACGGAGTCGCCGAGTGATTTGGACGGGGGTGAAGGAGGGAGTATTAGTGGGAATTCATCTGACTCTATTATTCATTCTGTTCGCCCAGATCCGTTCTGTAGGAAAGGAATTTGTTACATGGCGTCTTCTAGTGGTTCAGAACAAGAGAGTTTCGCCGACGAAGTGCTTCGTTCTGAGTCTGTGTACCTGGATCCCCAACGGGTGGCGTTTTTCTGGAGTAAGCTACACGTGTCCTCTACGGGATTTGAGGAGGACGTGGTTTGGGAACCTTGTCGCCCAGGCGAGAAAGTGTGCGCACAGAGGCCGAAGAGTGTGAAGAGTGAGATGTTTCACATGTACACCGCCGTTTTTGAAGATTTGGGTGTGAAGTATCCCTTCACGCCCTTTGAAGTTGACATACTCAACTGTCTAAGTGTTGCGCCTTCTCAGCTGCAGCCGAATAGCTGGGCTTTTATCCGCGCTTTTGAGATTCTATGCGAGGGGTTGGGCTTCCAGCCCTCAGTTGGATCCTTCTTCACTTTTTACGGCACGAAGGGGGTGGATAAGCAGTCTTGGGTGTCCGTTAGCGCTCATCCTGGTAAGAGGTTGTTCCCGCCCTACGCCTCTCATTACAAGAATTGGAGACAAACATTCCTCCGGGTCCGGGGACGAAAAGGTTGTGAGGCAGCTGCTGCATAGGTGGACGGTAAGCCGAGGTTTCCCACATGTTGGACGAGTGCCCCGGCGTCCATCATGGGTTTTGACTATGAGAAGCTGGACGCATACGACCAGGGCGTCGTCTGTTTTTTGGACAAAATGTTGCCTATGAACATCCGGGAGTTATTGAATAGGGAAGGGGATGTAGATAGCTTAGACGAGTACCTACGTGAGTCAATTTCATTTATTCATGCCTATATTTTACATTTCTATTTTCTTGTCCCCTTAACTTTTCTGCTTTATTTTCTGTAGAGGATATGGCGCCCATGACTGCTGCGGAGAGGAAAAGATACCTTGAAGAAATGAAGGCTAAAAAGGCTGCTGAGGGGACGGCGACCACTGATCCCGCGGGACTTATTACCCGTAAGCCAAAGAGGAAAGCTGATCATCCGCCCGAGGTTCAAGCTGAGAGCCTTACGGCAGCTCCGCGCGATAAAGCGTCACCCGTGAAAGACGATAAAGGAAAGGCGGCAGCGGAGAAAAAAGGCAAGAAGACGCCTTCTCCTTCCTTGATTGGCGCCATCAAAACCAGCAGGTCAGTGCCATCATTTTGGGATAAAGGCTTTGACTATGGCACCTACGTGAAGGAGAGGCTGGTTTTTAATCCAGAAGACACGGAGTCGGGAAACCAGGACGCTGTGCCCTTTATGACGAAGGATATAGGAGTCCATTGTTTGCGGACTATAATGCTTTTAGACTCGGTGGATCGGAAGTATGAGGAAGTGGTGCAGAATGAGGAGGCGCTCCAAGCTACGGTGAGGGCGTTGGAGAAAGAGGTGGAGTAAGCCAGGAATGCGAGAGAAAGAGAGATGCAAGAAACCAGGGAGTCGATGAAGCTTGAATGTGATAAACGCATCTCCGATCTGAAGATTGGTTATGCAGCGGATCTTGCTGGAAAGGACGGGGTTATTGCTAAGCTGCAATTCGATGTCGCGGCTGGATTAGAAAGGGAGGATCAGCTTAAGGCTGAGGTTTCTGAAGCGAAGGGAGAGCTGGCTCTGAATTTCGATGCTGGTTTTGAAAGAGCCAAAGCTCAAGTCGCCCTTCTCCATCCTGGCGCTGATATTTCCGCCCTTGATCCTTTTAAAATTATTGTAGATGGCGTCCTAGTGGACGAACCCTGATTTCGTTTGTTGTATTTTAGTTTCCTTTTTTAAACTCAGTACTCTTCTCGAATTTGTATTAATGATGTATCATTCTCTTTTAAGCTTTTCGTTTTTCTTCGAATTTATGTATTTTGAAAGACCTCTCCCGGGCGGTGATTACGTTCGTTTCATAATAATGTTGACAGTTGTAGGTTTGTTCCTTTTAGCGCCTGATGCTTTAGGGTCCCTTTATAAGGGGTCCCTTTTACCGCTTGGACGACGATCTTGTTTTCTGCTCGCGACGTCTTAGAGCCCTCTTTGGGGTTAAGGAATTAGGCGGCGACCTTATTTTCGTCTCGCGACGTCTTAGAGCCCTCTTTGGGGTTAAGGAATTAGGCGGCGATCTCATTTTCGTCTCGCGACGTCTTAGAGCCCTCTTTGGGGTTAAGGAATTAGGCGGCGATCTTATTTTCGTCTCGCGACGTCTTAGAGCCCTCTTTGGGGTTAAGGAATTAGGCGGCGATCTCATTTTCATCTCGCGACGTCTTAGAGCCCTCTTTGGGGTTAAGGAATTAGGCGGCGATCTTATTTTCGTCTCGCGACGTCTTAGAGCCCTCTTTGGGGTTAAGGAATTAGGCGGCGATCTTATTTTCGTCTCGCGACGTCTTAGAGCCCTCTTTGGGGTTAAGGAATTAGGCGGCGATCTCTTTTTAAGCTCACGACGTCTTAGAGCCCTGTCTTTTAGGGTTAAGGAATTAGGTGGCGATTTCTTTTTAAGTTCACGACGTCTTAGAGCCCTGTCTTTTAGGGTTAAGGAATTAGGTGGCGATTTCTTTTTAAGCTCACGACGTCTTAGAGCCCTGTCTTTTAGGGTTAAGGAATTAGGTGGCGATTTCTTTTTAAGCTCACGACGTCTTAGAGCCTTGTCTTTTAGGGTTAAGGAATTAGGTGGCAACCCCTTTGGGGTTAACGGATTATTCGGCGAACTCATTTAAGATTCGGCATTGGTGATCTGCTACAAGCAACGAAAGTAAGACAAACAAGCAATATATATATAATGTCAATAAAAAACCGGGGCCTCATTAAAAACCCCCATTACTGCGGGGGGAAAAGAGTGCCCCTTACTCCTTTACTACATAGCTGTACAAAGACGCCGAAATATATAAGACAAAATAGAAGATGCAAAAATATATAAGATAAAGACAGTAGAAATTAAAGTGGTTTTGTTTTCCCTCTAGCTCGCCTTTGAGTTGTTGTGGCGAGTTTCTTCCTGCTTTGTGCTCAGCTTTTTCATCATACCGCGGTTGGCCACTCCTTCCTGTAGTATTAACAAAGGAGTACTCGTTTCCTCAACCTTCTTGATTTCGTCGGATCCCACCTCTTCTTCCCCAGTATTGACAATTGGATTGGCTGGCTTTGAATGGAGTATCAAGAAAGGAGTACTTATTTCCTCAACCTTCTTGATCTCGCCGAATTCTGCATCTTCTTCCTCAGCATTGGCACTTGAGTTGGATGGCTTTGAATGGGGTATCAAGAAAGGAGTACTAATCTCCTCAACCTTCTTGATCTCCTCAATATGAATCTCTTCTTCTAGATTTGCGACAATGAAGTTCACTCGGTGTGCTTTTATGTTACTGTTCCCTTTCTTCTCTTTTTGTAGCTTCAAACTGTTGTGGTAACATTCTCGGGCCACTTTATGGTCTGCTTTGATGGTACCAACTCGCCCATCATCCAACGAATATTTCATAATGAGGAATTTGGTGGAAAGGTAGGCGTCAAGGGCGTTGAAGGCCGGGCGGCCTATGATGACGTTGTAAGAACAGGGCGAATTGACTACCAAATACCTAATCCTGATGGTTTTGGCGTGGTTACCTGTACCGAACGTTGTTTTCAATGTGATGTATCCCCGGACGTGCACCTGCTCCCCTGTGAAGCCGGCCAGTATTCCTTTGAAGGGCTGCAACTGGTCCTCGTCAAGTCCCATTTTCTCAAAGGCGGAATAATAGAGGATGTCTGCCGAGATCAATCAACACCCTCTTGACATCCCAGTTGAAGATTTGCACAGTAATAACCATGGGATCATCATCGTGGGGGACCACTCCTCTGCGGTCTTCACTTGAGAAAGTGATATCTGTTGGAACAAAATGTGTTTAACAAGTCTCTTACAAATAAAGGGGAGATTGTTGAAACATTTATGTGTAAACATATCTCTCTTTATAGTTTTGATGATAACAAAGTATTAAAGAGAAAATTGGTTATTTGCTAATGCTTTGTTCAAGTGTTTCAGAACCACATGCTTAATAAGTATTGATTGATATTGGTTATGAAGAACAAGCTAAAGAGCAAGAAGGAAAGCCAAGAAGCAAGGTTGCAAGGCTAGAAAGAAACTAGTCCTGAAGAAATGCTTCTGAAGAAGTGCTCCTGAGTAAGAGCTTCTGAAGAGGTCCTGAAGAAGTGCTACTGAAGTGAAGCCTTTGAAGTACTCCTGAAGTACAGCTTCTGAAGTCTGAAGACTGGGTGCTTCTGAAGAAGTCAACGCAAGTCAATGACTGAAGCCAGCTTCTGATCCGTACAAAGGGAGCTTCTGATCAATGTTCACTGAGAAGCTTCTGAAGCTGATGTGGCATGGATTTTGACAAGTACTGTGCGCATTTAATGCCTGGGTGTGTCAGAACAACTCAATGGAACAGTTGTCTCCCTGACCCAAACATTCCCCAGTTTTTAAGGTAGGCCAATTCAAAAATGGCACCTGCCCTGTTCTGACAGAAAAAGTGCAGCACACATTTGCAGCAACCTAGTCCAATTGCAACGGCTAATTTCCTGAATTCTAGCAAATCTTCAACAGCTCTATTTTTATCTATAAAAGGAGGAAGATTTGAAGAGGAAAATGTTGAAGACTCTTGAAAACAAAGAACTGAACTCTTGCTCTGTTTTGCTGTCAAAAATACGCAAGTTACCCAACCTCTTAGAAATTCTTTCATCTTTGTAATTTAGAATTTCTTAAGGTTAAGAGTCTTAACCTGAGTTGTATTAAGAGAACACCTCTGATATTTGATCAAGTGTTCATCCCAAACTATTTCTTTTGTAAGCCAGTTTGGTCCCTAAAGTCTTAGTCTGTATACTAAGCAACTGTAACCTCATTCCTTTGTGGTCTGAGTCAGAAGTCTCTTGTCTTAGTGACTTGAGCATTGGGAAGTCTCTTGTCTTAGTGACTTGAGCATTGGAAGCCTCTTCCTTGGTGGTTGAGCATAGAAGTCTCTTTCTTTGTGATTGAGCAACTGGAAGTCTCTTCCTTTGTGGTTGAGCATTGTGTAATCTTCAGATTATAGTGAACTCTCTTGTTGGACACAAGGGGACAGGACTACTTCTCACATTGAGAAGGAACCTGTATAATTTCTGTGTGCCTCTCTTCCCTTATCTCTTGTACTTGTTTAATCCGCTGCATACATTCTGATAACAGTTCAGAACCTGGTTCTGAACTTGCTTAAGTCTTTGAAAAAGAAAAGAACAAGTTTTTAGAGTCACACAATTCAACCCCCCCTTCTTGTGTGTGTTTTTCTCACCTTCAATATCCGTTTGGCGCTCTGGCTCCTTCCTGGCGTGGTCATCGAGCAACATTATTTGCCTCACATATTTCTTCCGAGAGGTACTGGACTCCCCTCCTCCCGCGAAGCCTCCAGATATGGTGTTCAAGGTGTGGCGTTCACCTTCTTTCGCCACATCTTTCTCCCTTTGGGGGTCTTCGGGGGGACGCCTGTCTCCCTCTCTGCCCTCTTTCACATATCCTCTTAACCTGCCGTTCTGAATCAACTTCTCTATCTCTCTTTTCAGATGTATGCAATCGTCTGTGGTGTGTCCTTTGATGCGGTGATATTTACACCAGGCTTCCTTATCGTTCCCCATGATGGTTCCTCTCGGTGGCTGAGGTTCAGGAATGATTCTAGAATGGTAAACATCCCTCCAGATTTGTTCACGGCGAGTGTTGAGGGCCGTGAAGGATTCTGGGAGGGGGGCGCGCCTATCCTGAACGTGGCGTTTGTACGGCGCTCTGTCTCTGTTGCTGGGTGGGTAATAATTGCGGCGATGATCATATCCCTAGGGAGCACGCTCCCTGGAGTCCCTTGCTTTCTTTTCGGCATTACTTTCTTCTCCCTTTATATAACACTCTGCCCTAGACATGATTTCTTCCATGGAATCAGCTGGTTTCTGTGCCAGCGACTCGTTGAATTGGCCCTCGCGGAGGCCATTCTGGAAGGCTCCCACAAACAACTCCTGGTTTGGGTTAATGACTTTGATGGTGGCGTCGTTGTAGCGTGTGAGATACTCGCGGAGAGGCTCATTGGGTCCTTGACGAATGTTGAAAAGGCTGGTAGACGAGACTTTCCGGTGGCGGCTTGCTGAGAACTGGTGCGTCAACTTGCGTGTCATATCCTGGTAGCTGACGATGGAAAACCTAGGCAGGTTCATATACCACCTGAGGGCGGCGTCTTTAGGGTCCCTGCTAACAACTTGCACTTGAGAGAATCGGCGGCGCCGATGATGGCCATTTGAGTGTTAAAGGCGATCACGTGTTCCACTGGGTCGCTTTTTCCGTCGAAGGACAAAAGAGAGGGTGGCTTGAAATTTTCTGGAACTGGCGCGTTCCAAACTTCGGCGGAAAGTGGTTGAGGATCAGGATCGACCGATTCATCTTGTTGAGATCCGTTTCCTTCGGCGTGCTGCTGCTGTTGGATGGTTTCCATGGTTTCTTGCAAGGCTTCATTGTGGTCACGAAGCTGCTGGATCTGTTGTTGTAGAGCTTCTAAGGCCGCCGGATCTGCCATCGTGGTGGCGGCGACAGCTGTTTGAGTTTGTATGTTAAGGTTGTGACTGGTGGTCAGAGATTTGCGACCTAGACTGCGAATCGCAGGCTCTAGATCAGGGTTTACCGAACAACTACGGGTTAATCGTTTAAGTTGTGAGGGTTTGTTATGAATCACGACGGATTCGGAGAATCTAGGGTTGCTCTGAAGCGTACGGCGGACTCACGTCGTTTGAGCGGTGCTTTGAGGCCGCGGATCGGCTGCTTCTCGTTTCAGAGATGGTGGCTAGGTCAGTTTTACCGTAGCCCCACGGTGGGCCCCAACGAGTAGATCTCACCATCCAGGACTTGAGATCCTAAAGATAAGGGTATGAACCCCTGGGATAAGGCTGGACGCCCTCCAGGAGGGCGCAGGGCCCATTTTACAGTCATAAATAGCCCTAGGTGACCTTCCTAAAGGGCACCCTTTGGGGGCGCCCTTAGAAGCTCACGAGGGCGCCCTAGCCATGGTTTTGACCCTTTACGACTTGGGCCCAAAACCATGACCGGGTAGGCCCAAAAGAGGCTACAAATAGTAACATTGGGATCATTCCCAAGACAAGACCTAAACACAGCACAGAAACCTTAGTTTCTAGAGATTGTACTCATTGACAGTACACCTTTCCATCATAATTTCCATTCGACAAGTTCAAGCAATCGAACTTGAAGATTATTTGTTCTTTTCTTGCATTCGAAACACGTAAAAAATCAACAATAACATGCAGAGATCCTCAAATAAATTTGACACACAATGACATGAGATTACTGGTTGATCTCACAAGCAATAAATCTATAACCAGCGGTTGTTTACCAAAATTCAGGGTAAACAATGTCGTTATGCAAACTATGTGAATATTTGTGATACTTTTCTTAGTTATAATTTATCTTTTATGATTTTCGACTACTCATCCTTCGATGTTTCTATGTGCACGTTTGTGAAAAGGCAGTTGTCCCAAATTGTTGGTCGGGGATCCTGGCTTATGCCGGGTGAAAAAGTGACTATCATATTGTTATTAAGTTTTACACTATTTTATGATATTTAAAACTATTGACCAAAATCACTATTTTTTAAATTAAAAATTTGAAAAGCGAAAACCAACCGTCTCTTGATTTTGTTAATGTTTTGATGTCTAGAATGTTTATTTTAATAAACATTCGTTACTTTGATTCCAAGAGATGTTAAATTAAATAATTTTGCAAAAATGTTATATGAAAGTGTAGACTGTTGCGTCCTAGGTTTATATTTGAAAAAGAAATAAAAATTTTATACTTTATTTAGGGTATCACATCTAGAGTCTTCGAGAACTTTATTATTATAAAGTAAACTACTTGAATATGTTCAACAATTAAAATGCACTAAGTTATACTCCCTCCATAATTTTTTATAAGCAAATTTGACCAATTCACATTTTTTAAGGAATGTGGTTTGTGTTATTTAATTTAAGTTAAATAACCTATTTTGCCCTCATTAATTGTGGTGTACAGTAGTATATTTTCAAGGTGTTGTTGTTAAACGTGTGTGCATTTAAAAAATTAAAGTAAGGGTATTTCAGGTATATTATCCTTAAATATGACAAAAAAAGTCAATTTTGCTTATAATTAGTTACAACTGAAATGGTTGAATTTGGCTTATATTTTGTTATGGAGGGAGTTTTTCTGAATGAGAATTACTTACATGTGCTATAAATAGGGTTGTTTCAATATGTTTAGAGATATAAAACAAATTTTATAGTGAGACTGATGAAGTTAAGGCTTCAGAAGCATCATCAGCTTCTGAAGCCCCATCAGGTTCTTAGGCTTCAGAAGCACCACCAGCTTCTGAAGCACTAGGTTCTGAAGTCCGGGTTCTGAAGCCCAGGTTATGAAGCATCATCAAAATAACTGAATAACTGTTTTCTAACCACAGTTAGTTAGAAATGTAACTAAAATTAGTTAACAGTTAGGAGGTTGCAATTACTATATATAATCTTCTTATGCTACTTGTAAGCTTCAATTCTTATGTAATACAATAATGAGATTGAGTTTTCCTTATTCCTTAAGCTTTTCTTCTCCATCAATGGAGTTTGTTTTCCAGCTTTCACGTGGTATCAGAGCCCTGTAATGGGGTTCTGCCATGATCGTTGCGCCTTCTTCTTTCTTTCCTTTTTGAACCTGTGAGTTCTGGTTTCCTTTTTGATTCGTCCCTGAATCAATTTCCTCCTTCTTCTTCCTTTTCTTTCTCAATTTCTTTGTGAATCATGTCTACCGAAAAGGGATATCAAAATGATACATTGAATCCCTATTTCTTGCATCCTAACGAAAATCCTTGTCTTGTTCTTGCTACTTCATTATTGAATGGCACCAATTATCATTCATGGTCTCGTTCTGTCACTGTGTCTCTTCGTTCTAAACACAAACTGCACTTCATCAATGGAGCTTTACCTCGTCCTCTTGATGAAGATCGTGACTCAATTGCTTGGGATCATTGCAACACCATGGTTATGTCCTGGCTTCTCAATTCAGTTGAACCTGAAATTTCTCAGAGTATTTTGTGGATTGACACAGCTTTAGAAATTTGGAAAGAACTCAAGGATCGTTTTTGCCAAGGTGATATCTTTCGTGTTTCTGATCTCCATGAAGAGATTTACACCTTGAAGCAAGGTGATTGTTCTATCTCCTCTTATTACACCAAGTTAAAGAAATTATGGTAAGAGCTTGATAATTTTCGACCTATTACGGTTGTTTCTTGCGTTGATGATTGCAAAGCTGTAAGCAAGATGCGTGAGTACAGAGACAGTGATCAAGTTATTCGTTTCTTGAAAGGTCTTAATGAACAATATAGTACATTTCACTCTCAGATCATGTTAATGGAACCTCTTCCCAATATTGGGAAGGTTTACTCTTTGCTTGCATAGCAGGAGAGACAAGTTGTGACTCCTCTTGATGAATCCAAACTGCTTGCTGCTGCTCAGTTCTCTCCAACGTATGGTAGATGCTCTATGTCTCATGGAAGAGGAGATAGAGGTGGAAGAACCTCCTATGGTAGAGGTAAAGGTCCCAGAGTATGTTCTTATTGTAATAGGAATGGTCACACCGTTGACACCTGCAGGAAGAAACATGGATATCCCCCACATCTTCAGCAAAATTCTTTGGTTAACAACTGTGCTAATACTCATTCCAATGAGGATGATTCTCCCTCTATTGCTAATGAAGAAGAGCCTTCTGATTCAGATAATGGGAAATTGTTTTTTACTCCAAAGTAGCACAAGGTTTTGATAGCTCTTCTTCAAGGTTCATCATCATTTTCTTCTCATAGTGTGAATCACCTCACCACTAAGCCTTCAGGTACAGTCATCATATGTACTTTTCCTAACATACCTAAAATTGAAACCTTTATTCTTGATAGTGGTGCTACAGATCATGTATGTTTTTCCCAAATTTTTTTTCAATGCCTTAAACAAATTAACCTTGTTCACATCAAATTACCAAATGGTTCATTAGTCACCACTTCTCTTGTTGGCACCATAGTTTTTAATCAAAATTTTTACCTTAATGATGTTTTGTATTTACCACAATTTTCTTTCAATCTTATTTCTGTTCCCAAACTTACTCAAAGTATTAAGTGTCAACTAATTTTTGAGAATGATAAATGCATCATACAGGATACCTACTCACAGAAGATGATTGGTACAGCTGAAGTGAAACATGGATTATATATGCTCACTGAGCCATTAGTTAGTCTTGGTCAAGTTCCTTCTTCCATTTGTAATAATGTAGCTTCTGTCTTAGATACAAACAAGCATTGTAGCCTATGGCATATGAGGTTTGATCATCCCTCAATGGACAAACTTGTTGAGATTAATAAAGTTTTTACTTTTGTTTCTGCTCATAAATCTGCTTCTCCTTGTGATACCTGTTTTTATGCAAAAACAAAAGAGGCTCCCTTTTCCTTTAAGTTCACATATTTCTGCTCATAACTTTGACTTACTTCATATGGATATATGGGGACCTCTTTCCATTCCTTCCATGCTTGGTTATAGATATTTTTTGACTGTTGTTGATGATAAAAGTAGGTTCACTTGGATTTATCTCATGAGACTAAAATCTGAAGCACCTACCTTTTTCAAATCTTTTGTCCTTTTGGTTCAAAATCAGTTTAACACTAAAATAAAATCTATTCGAACTGATAATGGTGTTGAATTTTTACTCAAAGATTTTTATAGTCAAAATGGTATTTTCCATCAATCCTCTTGTGTTGGAACACCTCAGCAGAATGGCATTGTTGAGCGTAAACACCAACACATTTTAGCTGTAGCTAGAGCTCTTTTATTTCAAGCAAATCTCCCTAAAATTTTTTGGGCTCATGCTGTCAGCCATGCTATTCATATTATTAACAGATTACCTACTCCTTTCCTATCCAATAAATCTCCATTTCAGATTTTACATGATTGCTTACCTGACATAAAAAATATGAGAGTATTTGGCTCATTATGTTTTGCCACTACTCTTTCAGCTCATAGAAAGAAACTTGATTCTAGATCAAGGAAATGTATTCATATTGGTTTTAAAGATGGTGTAAAAGGTTACATACTTTTTGATCTCAAGTCTAAAGGAATTTTTCTCTCAAGAGATGTTATATTTTTTGAACATATATTTCCTTATCAATCTAGTATGTCCATTGATAGTGTGCCTTCCACATCTGCCTATGCTCCAGTTTCTTCTTCTTCTTGGGATGATTTTTTTGATATTACCTCCAGCTCTCCCAACACTTCTATCTCCATCCCTACTGATACTCCACTTGCATCCTCATCTCATACTTTTAATAATGATACTCATAGTCCATCTGCATCATCTTCTTTCTAACTCTGCATCTCCTGTTACATCTCCATCTCCCATATTACCACTTAGAAAGTCTACTAGAAATATACATCCACCTACATATTTCCAAGATTATCGTTGTACTTCTCTCACAAATACAATTCATTCTTCACTTCATGCTGCTCCACTGTCATCCTCTACATCTAGTAAGTATCCTCTTTCCAATCATTTATCATATGCTCACCTGTCTCCCACACACAAACATTACATTCTTAACCTATCTGCTATCTCTGGACCCTCATCCTATGAGGAAGCTATGGGTGATGAACAATGGAGGTTAGCCATCCAAGCTGAGTTAACTGCTCTAGTGAAAAACAATACCTGGAATCTGGAGAAAGATATAAGGCCAGATTGGTGGCAAAGGGGTTCACCCAAACAGAAGGTATAGACTACATGGATACTTTCAGTCCCGTGGTTAAAATGACAACTGTTAGAACACTTATTGCTATTGCTGCTTCTCAGAACTGGCCCTTATTTCAGCTTGATGTCAACACTGCCTTTCTTCACGGTGATTTGAATGAAAAAGTCTATATGCAAGCTCCTTCTGGCCTGCCTTTACGTCAACCTGGCTTGGTGTGCAAGCTTCAGAGGTCCCTCTATGGACTTAAGCAAGCTAGCAGACAATGGAACACCAAGCTTACTGAGACATTACTTTCATCAGGTTATACTCAGTCTAAATCAGATTATTCTCTCTTCACAAAAAGCAGTTCTTCAGGCTTCACTGTCATTCTTGTATATGTTGATGATTTGGTCTTGGGAGGGACAGATGCTGATGAGATTCAAAATATCAAGACTCTACTTGATAATAAATTCAGTATCAAGGATCTAGGAA
Organism: Medicago ruthenica; assembly: GCA_018208015.1. Taxonomy (NCBI): domain Eukaryota; kingdom Viridiplantae; phylum Streptophyta; class Magnoliopsida; order Fabales; family Fabaceae; genus Medicago; species Medicago ruthenica. Next base: position 69,833,166 of record CM031372.1, on the reverse strand, counting down.
CTCTCAAATACTTTCTTGGTTTTGAAGTTGCTAGATCACACCATGGCATCTTTCTTTGCCAAAGAAAATATACATTGGATCTTCTTCAAGATGCAGGCCTTCTTGGTGCTGTCGCGGTGATTTTCGGAGATCAAGCTATTGATTAGCGTTGACTCACTAATTTTATTTCACGACTGAACTTTTAATTTTTTAAATGAAAGGTGGAAAAAAGTTCTAAATTACCACATTTTTAAAGATTTTGGGTTCGGGGGTTAGTTACGTTTAGGGAAGGTGTTAGCACCCTAAACGTTCGTAGTACTCTACGAGAACCTCTTGATTTTATTTATTTATTTTGGCTATAACTTGCTTATTATTATTTTTTTTAAAGAAAAGAATGAATTAGAGTAGTGAGAAAAGTAAAAAAATGTTTTTTTTTGTATTTTTTATGATTTGGAAGGACAATGTCCTCTGCCTACGTACCCGTGAGGGATCAAAACCTCGTAGTTCGGGGTAAAAATGACGTTTGATTTGTTTGGTGTTTTTTATTAGTTTTTAAAAAAGTTTTAAAAAATAAAAGCCAAGTGGCAAAATGGAATTGGTTTGTGTTTTTTATTTTTGAAAGTGATTAAAGTGTAATTAAAGTAGATTAATGGTTATTTAAAGAAAATAAAAAGAAAAAAACGGACACTTGATTGAAAATCAAGGTTTATTAAGAAAAGATTTTTTTTGAGTTTTTGATTATTTGCATGTTTTTTTTGTTTTTAATTAGCTAAGACTAAAAACGTAATAAAGGCTAAATGCGAGGAATTTTCGTGATGACGTTGGATCACCACGAAATCCCTTTGAAATTAAACTAACCTAATATTTTTTTATTTTTTTTTGAATAGCGAGATAAATAAAAATAAATAAAAGATGTAAAGCAGAATAAATAAAGTGTGAGTGTCAGTGCATATTCTCATTTATTTTTTGTTACATTGATCCTAAATACACTCTAATAAAATGAAAATAAAAAAATGACAAAAATGATAAACAAGGAGAAAAAAACAAAATTGCAAATGTATGAAAATAAATATGCTAGAATAAAACTAAAATGAAGATGCATGAAATAAAAGGAAAATAATAATAAAAAAAATACATGAAATACTATAAGGTAAATGCAATGGAATAATATGCATGAAAATACATAAAGAAGTAACAAAAATAAAATGCAAGAAATAATAAGGGAAAAAAAAGAAAAAATAGAAAAAAGGGAACAGGGGGTGTTAATGAGCAGAAAGGGGGTGTAAAAAGTAGGCTGAGAAGGGGATGAGGGAAAGGATCAGTAACGGGCCGTGTATGGGCCTGAGGAGGTGGGTTATAAAAACCAAATTCTGAAGAAAAGAAACCATTCCCCCTTCTTCTCCCTCTCTCTTCTTCTCATCTCTCTCCAATCTCTCTCTACATTCTGAAAAAAAGCAACCGGCCAGGAGAGGTCACCGGCGCGGTGGCTGGCCAGACCAGGCGGCGGCGCCGCCGCGCCGGAGTGTTGGAACCGCCCCTTTTTTTTTTAAAAAAAAAACGTTTTTCGAAATCCCTTCTTCCTCCTCTTTCCCAAAATCAAATCAAAATTTTCAAAAACCAACCCGAAAAACCTAGATCTAGAGTTTTAAACAGAGAAAAAACTACCTTTTGGTTATGCTTTGTGTTTGATTCGGCTTGGGAAAGGTTTGTTTCTTTATTGTTTTTTTTCGTGTTAATGGAGGGTATAGTGTGGTGGTGGTTGGTTTGGGGGGAAGGCCGCGTGTGTAGTGGTGTGGTTAGAGGGGCCGTAGGTGGTTATGGGTCGTGTAGAGGGGAGAGGCTGTTCGTGTGTGTTGGGTTAGGACGTGTTGGGCTTGTTCTGGCCGTGGGGGGGAGTGATGGCTGGGCGTGGGTGAGAGTTGCGTGAGTGTAGTGGTGTTAGGGTGGTAGTGTGGGAGAGTTTAGGTTGTTGCTGGGTTGTATGAAGGACGCGGTTGTTATGGGTTGTTTGGGTTAGGCCGTACGGTTACGTTTTTTTGTGGTGGAGGGGCAGCTAGGCCGCGTGTAGTATTGGTAGGGAGGAGGTGGTATTGTTTTTGATTATGGCTTGTTGGTTGGTTTCTGTGATGTTTGGTTGTTGTGTTGTGATACTGGGAAAAATTTAGTGTCTTGGTAACTGATGAATTATTCGTAGTTTTGCTTCTGATGAGTCTTTGAATTGGCTTTGTTCGTTGTTTTCTGTTCTGACTGATGCCTTGCCTTTTTATTATGCCATGTTGATTAATGTCATTTAAGAGCCAATGATGGACAATAAAAACTGATTAATCAGCAAAACATCAAAAAAGGTAACCATTAAAATGGTCCTTAAAACACATTAAAACCAAAAGTCAGACTTTTAAAAAAAAATAATAGGAAAAAAAACGAAAAATAAAATAAATAATAAAAAAAGATAATAATAAAAAAGGAAAATAATAAAGCTAAAAATAAAAGAAATAAAAGTAAAAAAAAAACAAATAAAAAAAAATAGAAAACGTCGCTTTCGGAACCAAAAAATGAGGTATTTTAAAATACCTCTCTGCCGAAATTCCGTCTGAAACGACGATAAAATTTCGAACCCAGAGACGAGTAAAAAAGAAACTTAGGTCAAAAATTGGGGTATGACAGATGCCCCTATTTAAGTCTCTTCGTCCGGAGATTTAAAGAGAAAAACTTGGATTCGACGGGTCGAAGGGACTTAAATACAGAGTATGCCAATTTTGGACCTAACAAAAAAAATATGAAATGCTCGTGATGCAAATGTGAATGCAAGACGGCGAAGATGACCTGACTGGGGGTAAAACAGAAACGAAATGATACCCGAGTTCGTTAAAGAAATGGGATCCGACTCCACTGGAGAATAACACAGTTTCACTGGGGAAGGGATCAACTATCGCATTGATAGCTGAAAAAGGAAGTATGATATGGGAACGACACCGACCACAAGCTGCCCGTTTGTAGAGCTTGCCACTTGAGGTAAAGACGGAAATAAAAGTAACATGCCACTGACGACAAGAAACAAAGATGAATGTTGGATGAAAGGTGAAAGCTGGATGAAAGACAAAAAGCCGGATAAATGCTGGATGAAATATAAATGTTGGATGAAAGATAAAAGCTGGATGAAAGATAAATGCTGGATGAAATTTAAAAGCTGGATGAAAGATAAATGCTGGATGAAATTTAAAAGCTGGATGAAAGATAAATGCTGGATGAAATATAGAAGTTGGATGAAATTTAAATGCTGGATGAAATTTAAAAGCTGGATGAAAGATAAATGCTGGATGAAATATAGAAGTTGGATGAAATTTAAATGCTGGATGAAATTTAAAAGCAGGATGAAATTTAAAAGCTGGATGAAATATAAATGCAGGATGAAAGGTAAATGCAGGATGAAATATAAAAGCTGGATGAAAGATAAATGCTGGATGAAATTTAAAAGCTGGATGAAGGATAAATGCTGGGTGAAATTTAAAAGCTGGATGAAATTTAAATGCTGGATGAAATTTAAATGTTGGATGAAATTTAAAAGCAAGATGAAATTTAAATGCAGGATGAAATTTAAATGCAGGATGAAGGATAAATGTCAGCTATTCGGGTTATTGCCGAACTAGTCAACTGACGATAGGAAACAAAAAGGATAAATGTCAGCTGTTCGGGTTATTGCCGAACGAGTCAACTGACGACAAGAAACAAAAAGGATAAATGTCAGTTGTTCGGGTTATTGCCGAACGAGTCAACTGACGACAAGAAAAAGGATAAATGTCAGCTGTTCGGGTTATTGCCGAACGAGTTAACTGACGACAAGAAAAAGGATAAATGTCAGCTGTTCGGGTTATTGCCGAACGAGTCAACTGACGACAAGAAAAAGGATAAATGTCAGCTGTTCGGGTTATTGCCGAACGAGTCAACTGACGACAGGAAGCAAAAAGGATAAATGTCAGCTGTTCGGGTTATTGCCGAACTAGTCAACTGACGACAGGGTAAATGTAAACGTCAGCTGTTCGGGTTATTGCCGAACTAGTCAACTGACGACAAAAGACTGGATAGGAAAATGCACAAGCTGTTCGTTAAAGAACTGCCACTTGGCGAAAAAACAAGATAAAAGATGCACAAGCTGTTCGTTAAAGAACTGCCACTTGGCATAAAGAAGGTGACCTTTCTGGACCAGACACACTGGGGATGACACTTGGGGAAAAAAGAGAGTTAAAAAAAAGTTCATGACTGATTGGTATGAAAAACAAGACTCAAGGTGGTTAATGCAACCATGTATGAATGATGTTATGTGCATGTTGTGTATGCAAGAATGTGTATATGCATGAATGTATGAATGCATGAATGATGATGTGACTTGTATGACTGGCATGACTGATTAACTTGTGACTGTATGAAGGATTGACTGGTAAGATTGTACGGAAGACTGACTTGTATGATTGTATGAAAGACTGACTTGTATGATACAAGATTGGACGGATAAGATGAAAAGTGACCCGACGTCGCATCACAAACACTCGGCAATCTTCATTGGGGATGATGCCATTGGGAACACATCAAAACCGTGATGGGGTAAAGCCCGACATAAGCAACAACTGGTGGGGAGTAAATACTTCCTGGGGGAATCGTGCTAATCCATAGACCTGGCAGAAGAACTGGTGTTTCTGTGGTCATGCTTTTTATTTTTCTTTTTGAACCCCTAACTTTTGCCTGGACCGCCCTTTCGGGTTTTCAGTCCACCGGGAATATATTCTTTTGTATGCCCCTAATTTTTGCCTGGATCGCCTTTTCAGGTTTTCGATCCACCGGGACGCTCATTTTTACCTAAGCCACCCTTTCGGGTTTTCGACTTACCGAGCTCTTTTCTTTTTCTTTCTTTTTTCAAGCAATTGACCACGTTCAGCATGCAAAGTTTATCCGTTCTCAGGACAGATGTTGACGCACACTTCACTTATTCATGAGTTCAAAGAAAATGTGTTTGTTGTTTATGCTTTCCAAAAGATATTAAAAAGATTTATGATTTTGAAAAAATATATTTTGCTTCAAGTACTACCATCAAAAATAGAAGAAGTTTTATAAACAGAATAAACAGGAGTTCCAAATAAAAGGCACAGGCTCAAATTCATTTTAAGAGAGTGGTGGCCCGCCAATGGCGTGGCTCCACGGATCTCACAAAGTTTGGAAAATGGTAAATATAAGGGGAGGGTACATTGAACACAATAACCGCTATTCTCCCTAACAACTTTGAATTCCACCGTTTAGATGCTTCAGATTCAGAGTCTCTTTGACTGCTAACGTGCCCCAAGTGAGTCATGGTCAACCTGATGCAGTTACTTTGTCTTTTGATCCTTAATTTTTGCATAGACCGCCCTTTCGGGTTTTCGATCTATCAGGATGATTATCTTCTGTTTCATGTCTCTAATTTTTGCCTGGACCGCCCTTTCGGGTTTTTCAGTCCACCGAGACGCTCATTTTTGCCTAAGCCGGCCTTACGGGTTTTCGACTTACCGAGCTGTTCTTTTATTTTTTAGACAAAGTATTTCTTGACTGCGTCGACGTTCACAGGACGGGGAAGCTCATCGCCATCCATAGTTGTAAGAGTCATTGCACCCCCAAAAATGCTCTTTTAACGACATATGGGCCTTCATAATTAGGCGTCCATTTGCCCCTGGAGTCCGGTTGAAATGATAAAATCTTTTTGAGCACAAGGTCTCCTTCTTGAAATTCACGGGGACGAACCTTCTTGTCAAAGGCTTATTTCATCCTCCTCTGATATTGTTGACCATGACACCAGGCGGCCATGCTTTTTTCTTCAATTAGATTCAACTTATCATATCTGCTTTGGCATCATTCAGCCTCTGACAACTGGGCCTCCATTAGAAATCTCATTGATGGGATCTCAACCTCCACAGGGAGTACCGCTTCCATGCCATACACTAAAGAGAAGGGGGTTGCCCCTGTTGAGTGTGATATCCAATGTAAAGCATACGGTAACATCCCATGCAAGTCCTTGTGAGTGGTTACCATCTTCTGCACCATCTTTTTGATGTATTTTCTTTCTTTGTTTTTTTTTTTGCTTTTGTTTTTTTTTTGCAGCCTTGATGGCACCATTCATCTGGGATTTGACCAGGAATACTGTAACGGCAGTTCTTTGGAACCCAAGTTAATCATTTCGAGTGCTTCTTCATGAGGCTGAATGATGTTCTTTTATATTCTAGTAACAGAGAGATCTTTTCGGGAATCTGTTCATCCTCCTCCTCTTCAGCTTCATAAACAGGGAATTCAAAGTCGGGAGAGAGCATAGGGTTACAGTGTTCAACGGGTTCAAGGATGCATATGATTGATGATTGATTTTTTTTTTTTAGAAAATGAGTGGAGAATGCAGACATTTGGAAATGATTAAAAAGAAAACAGATAAAAGAAAGATAATTAACTTTTTTGGTTTTTTGTGTTACCATTTTCCAGAAAAAACAAAATATAAAAAGACAAAAGTCGAGGACAAAACGACTTTTTATTTAATGATGGGAATGCATGAAACAAAAAGCCCTAAAAAGTTCACTTTCGTCACGGGCGGAACGAAAGGAATTTTTTTTGGAAAAGACAAGACAACAAAACACATTACTTGGACCTATGAGTAACTGAGGGAATGTCAACAACGATCCAATTGCAGTAACCTTTGCCATGTGTTACAAAATTCACTGCCACCTTCTTCACCAGGGTGAGCTTCTGAGCAATCTTGCACCAAATTAACAGATGGAGTCCCATGGCCAGGTAGTAGATTAGCTTGCACATCGGGACTCGACCCTTTGAAGGATAGGATGTTGACCTGGATCAACTTTTGGACTTCGGCTTTCAAGGCATAACAATGCTCAACGTCATGACCGGGTGCCCCTTGATGGAAAGCACAAAAAAGATGAGGTTTATACCCCTGTGGCAACCTTTCAGGTACCTTAGGAGGTGCCTTAGTTTGAACAACATTTTTATCAAGCAAAACGGGAAGCAACTCTGCATATGCCATGGGGATTGGATCAAAATGGGATACCCGCTGAACCCGATTCTGTTGTCGAGGCTGTTGTTGATATTGTTGCCGAGGCCTTTGTTGGGGCTGGAGCTGATTTCTGAATAGCCGGAGTTGGGGTTCCAAAAGAGGTGGGATGAAAACCTTCGTCTGATAGGAATGAGATCCCCATGGGTAAGCTCTAGACGTGCCGGGCGGTAAAGCAAATAAGATTGGCTGCTCAAGAGTAGTGACAACAGGTTGAGGAACTGACGTCTGGGCTTGGGAAGCCAACAGAGCATTCATCATGGAGGTCAACTTCTCCATCCCTTCCCGGAGATTGGTCACCTCTTCCCGGAGGTTCTGGTTTTCTTGCTCTAACAGATCCATTCTTTTCCGACTAGCCATAGTGTTGTAAATGCAATTCAGTTTGTGGAGAATTCGTCGGGCCAATTTCTTTGGACTGCGGCTGATTGACCTCTGGAAAGACAAAATGTGAGACTCGATTTAGAAACTATGAATGCGATATGATGCATGATTATGCTTATGCAAAAAAAGAAGGGTTTCTTATCGAAGGACTTTGTTGAAGTAATTGTAAACATCATGGTTTGAACATTTCATTTGAGCATCAAGGCCTTACAAAATAGTTCTTTTTTAGAAACCAAGCCAATGGACCAATTCAAAAGTCCTTTAGTGGAAGCTAGATTTTTTTAAAAAAAATCTAAAGACTCCTAGCTTCCTTAAATTCAACAAATCAGGGCTCCTGAAGGTGTACTTCTTAGTGCTCATCTATGATGTTTAAAAAAAACTTGTTTAAGTCCTTCGATAATTGGATGAAAAAAAATGAGTTTATGCATGGATGCATGTATGCATGATTATGCTAAAGAGCGGAGAAAACATGGTGAGGTTAGGTCCAAAATCTTGGAGTTGAGGGTAAACACGCCATTTTGGTAAGGACTACGGTTTCAGATGTACCTGTATCACGGGTTCTACCAAGTTCCCAAAGTCATTGACCACTTCCGAATATTGCCGGATTACGGGACTACTCCCGGTCCAACAACGTTCGTAGGAAAGTCTCGTTTGAGTGTAGTATCGCGTATCGACCAACTCAAGACTACTCTTGATTAGCCACCGCACTACGTCCTAAAAGACCAAGATGGGTTAAAGGTGACTAAAGGTTCTCAACTTCATAGGCCACTTAAAAATAACAATGTCAAACACGACTACTCATGTTGACATAGTATTACCTTTAAGAGTCCTCCATTGAGCGGGGTTATATCACATGTACCAACACCCAAGACTACTCCTGGTATGGCACTTTGATTATACCACCATCCTATCTTATGTTTCCCTCAAGCCCGGGTATAGGACTTATCTCACCACTCACGTAAAAGGAAAAAAAAAAAACCCATAGGCACATATTTACAACCCTATTTTTATTTTTTTTTAAGCAAGTTATAGCACAAAATAATTAAATAAATTCAAGTTAGGCTCAACCCTCTTAGGGAAATCCCCAGTGAAGTCGCCATTTCTGTCGCGGTGATTTTCGGAGATCAAGCTATTGATTAGCGTTGACTCACTAATTTTATTTCACGACTGAACTTTTAATTTTTTAAATGAAAGGTGGAAAAAAGTTCTAAATTACCACATTTTTAAAGATTTTGGGTTCGGGGGTTAGTTACGTTTAGGGAAGGTGTTAGCACCCTAAACGTTCGTAGTACTCTACGAGAGCCTCTTGATTTTATTTATTTATTTTGGCTATAACTTGCTTATTATTATTTTTTTTAAAGAAAAGAATGAATTAGAGTAGTGAGAAAAGTAAAAAATGTTTTTTTTGTATTTTTTATGATTTGGAAGGACAATGTCCTCTGCCTACGTACCCGTGAGGGATCAAAACCTCGTAGTTCGGGGTAAAAATGACGTTTGATTTGTTTGGTGTTTTTTATTAGTTTTTAAAAAAGTTTTAAAAAATAAAAGCCAAGTGGCAAAATGGAATTGGTTTGTGTTTTTTATTTTTGAAAGTGATTAAAGTGTAATTAAAGTATATTAATGGTTATTTAAAGAAAATAAAAAGAAAAAAACGGACACTTGATTGAAAATCAAGGTTTATTAAGAAAAGATTTTTTTTGAGTTTTTGATTATTTGCATGTTTTTTTTTGTTTTTAATTAGCTAAGACTAAAAACGTAATAAAGGCTAAATGCGAGAAATTTTCGTGATGACGTTGGATCACCACGAAATCCCTTTGAAATTAAACTAACCTAATATTTTTTTATTTTTTTTTTGAATAGCAAGATAAATAAAAATAAATAAAAGACGTAAAGCAGAATAAATAAAGTGTGAGTGTCAGTGCATATTCTCATTTATTTTTTGTTACATTGATCCTAAATACACTCTAATAAAATGAAAATAAAAAAAATGACAAAAATGATAAACAAGGAGAAAAAAACAAAATTGCAAATGTATGAAAATAAATATGCTAGAATAAAACTAAAATGAAGATGCATGAAATAAAAGGAAAATAATAATAAAAAAAAATGCATGAAATACTATAAGGTAAATGCAATGGAATAATATGCATGAAAATACATAAAGAAGTAACAAAAATAAAATGCAAGAAATAATAAGGGAAAAAAAAAGAAAAAATAAAAAAAAGGGAACAGGGGGGTGTTAATGAGCAGAAAGGGGGTGTAAAAAGTAGGCTGAGAAGGGGATGAGGGAAAGGATCAGTAACGGGCCGTGTATGGGCCTGAGGAGGTGGGTTATAAAAACCAAATTCTGAAGAAAAGAAACCATTCCCCCTTCTTCTCCCTCTCTCTTCTTCTCATCTCTCTCCAATCTCTCTCTACATTCTGAAAAAAAAGCAACCGGCCAGGAGAGGTCACCGGCGCGGTGGCTGGCCAGCCCAGGCGGCGGCGCCGCCGCGCCGGAGTGTTGGAACCACCCCTTTTTTTTTTAAAAAAAAAACGTTTTTCGAAATCCCTTCTTCCTCCTCTTTCCCAAAATCGAATCAAAATTTTCAAAAACCAACCCGAAAAACCTAGATCTAGAGTTTTAAACAGAGAAAAAAACTACCTTTTGGTTATGCTTTGTGTTTGATTCGGCTTGGGAAAGGTTTGTTTCTTTATTGTTTTTTTTCGTGTTAATGGAGGGTATAGTGTGGTGGTGGTTGGTTTGGGGGGAAGGCCGCGTGTGTAGTGGTGTGGTTAGAGGGGCCGTGGGTGGTTATGGGTCGTGTAGAGGGGAGAGGCTGTTCGTGTGTGTTGGGTTAGGACGTGTTGGGCTTGTTCTGGCCGTGGGGGGGGGGGGGGGGGGGGAGTGATGGCTGGGCGTGGGTGAGAGTTGCGTGAGTGTAGTGGTGTTAGGGTGGTAGTGTGGGAGAGTTTAGGTTGTTGCTGGGTTGTATGAAGGACGCGGTTGTTATGGGTTGTTTGGGTTAGGCCGTACGGTTACATTTTTTTGTGGTGGAGGGGCAGCTAGGCCGCGTGTAGTATTGGTAGGGAGGAGGTGGTATTGTTTTTGATTATGGCTTGTTGGTTGGTTTCTGTGATGTTTGGTTGTTGTGTTGTGATACTGGAAAAATTTAGTGTCTTGGTAACTGATGAATTATTCGTAGTTTTGCTTCTGATGAGTCTTTGAATTGGCTTTGTTCGTTGTTTTCTGTTCTGACTGATGCCTTGCCTTTTTATTATGCCATGTTGATTAATGTCATTTAAGAGCCAATGATGGACAATAAAAACTGATTAATCAGCAAAACATCAAAAAGGTAACCATTAAAATGGTCCTTAAAACACATTAAAACCAAAAGTCAGACTTTTAAAAAAAAATAATAGGAAAAAAAACGAAAAATAAAATAAATAATAAAAAAAGATAATAATAAAAAAGGAAAATAATAAAGCTAAAAATAAAAGAAATAAAAGTAAAAAAAAACAAATAAAAAAAATAGAAAACGTCGCTTTCGGAACCAAAAAATGAGGTATTTTAAAATACCTCCCTGCCGAAATTCCGTCTGAAACGACGAAAAAATTTCGAACCCAGAGACGAGTAAAAAAGAATCTTAGGTCAAAAATTGGGGTATGACAGGTGCTAAACCTTGCTCTACTTCAATGGAACCTGACCTTCAATTACACAAAAATTCTGGTGACCTGTTGTCTGAACCTACAACATACAGAAGATTAATTGAAAGATTACTATATTTGACTCATTCCAGACCTGAGATCTCTTATGCAGTAAGCAAGCTTAGTCAATTTCTGGATGCTCCAAGAACTGAACATATGTTAGCTACACAACATGTTCTCAAGTTCCTTAAAAATAATCCTGGCAAGGGACTCTTCTTCAGTACTTCTTCCTCTTTAACTCTCAAAGGCTTTTCTGGTTATGACTGGGGCGCTTGCCCTGATACTAGAAGATCCACTACAGGCTTCTGTTTCTTTTTAGGAACCTCTCTCATCAGTTGGAAAAGCAAGAAACAAACAATTGTCTCCAGATCATCCTCTGAAGCTGAGTATAGAGCTTTGGCACAAGCAACCTGTGAGGGTCAATGGTTACTCTATCTACTGGATGATCTCCTTGTACCTCATCCTTCACCTATCATCATCTTCTGTGATAATCAATCTGCATTACATATAGCTGCAAATCCTGTTTTTCATGAGAGGACCAAACATATAGAGATAGACTGCCATGTTGTACGGGACAAGATTCAAACTGGCATGCTTCATCTCCTACCTGTTTCTTCTAAGGAGCAAGTGGCAGACATCTTGACAAAATCACTTCACCTGGACCTTTCAACACTCTACAACACAAGCTTGTCATGATTAACATTCATTCCAGCTTGAGGGGGGATGATGAAGTTAAGGCTTCAGAAGTATCATCAACTTCTGAAGCCCCATCAGGTTCTGAGGCTTCAGAAGCACCACCAGCTTCTGAAGCGCCATCAGGTTCTGAGGCTTCAGTAGCACCATCAGCTTCTGAAGCACCAGGTTCTGAAGCCCAGGTTCTGAAGCATCATCAGAATAACTGAATAACTGTTTTCTAACCACAGATAGTTAGAAATGTAACTAGAATTAGTTAACAGTTAGGAGGTTGCAATTACTATATATAATCTTCTTATGCTACTTGTAAGCTTCAATTCTTATGTAATACAATAATGAGATTGAGTTTTCCTATTCCTTAAGCTTTTCTTCTCCATCAATGGAGTTTGTTTTCTAGCTTTCACAGAGACTTTAAAAATAATAATAACGCAAAGCTTATAAAAGAATTAAGTTTTGCTGAGTAGAAGATTCGAACCCTTGTTAAAAAAGATACAATCCCTCATTTTAACCAACTAAGTTGGGCAAACAACACTATCATTAGTTCTTCCTATTGTTTATAACTAAATTATACTTTTTTGCGGTAGCTTTTTTGCCAATTTTTTAGGCCTAAATCTCAAGCATGTGTTACTTTGGCTTTGGGGTCCTGCCAATAAATAGAAAGATTTGTGAAATGTTAAGACCCAATGTAGGGCGATCATGTAGTTTTTTTTTTTTTATTTATCTACTTAAAACCATGTCCTAGAAAGAAAGGGGTTGGGCAATCATTTGATGTGTGAAACTCTTGAGTGAAAATATTATAGGATGATACACATATTGAAACGATTTAGAACAATTTTTTGTTATTTTATTTAAATATTGTTAAGATCTGACAGTGTTAAGTAAAAACAAAGTGACGAAGACACTTAATTACAACACTCAAAACTTATAAAATTATTACAAGGCCTAATTGAGATATAAAATTTCTACCAAAAGAAAAAAGAGAAAAAAATACCATAAGTATAAATAATAGGGTATACAAAAACATTAAGGAAAAAAAATACAAAACCAATTAAGACTTGTATATTAAATAGAAGAGTCACTCATCAGCAAAACTACATTGGTCACTCTCACCGTTCATCTTCTTTCCAAAAATCCTTTTGTTTTGGACCTTTGGGCCCTTCCTTTGGACCCCAATTCATCTCATAGTTAAGCCAATGTGGCTCTCTAACCTCTTTCACCAAATATTCAGCAGCAACTATTTCAAACCCTTTTAGCATATCCATCACCAAATCACTTTTACATGCATCATTCCTTATACCAAACCCTCTAACACCTTGAATAACACACCCAGGCCTAGGAAACAAGGCATGACCATGCAATGAAGAATAAACCACAGGCCTATTACCATTTTGAAACTCAAGCTCACATGCATCCACCCACTGACCCTTGCTATGTTGTGACAAATAAACCTTCCATAATTCTCCACTAAAGTTGCTTACCCTTAATGTCACATGCTCCCAGTCTCCCACATGTTCACCTTTAGTCCTCAATGGAATGTTCATGAATGCAACTTTTGCTCTTGCACCCCCATTAAATGGATAGAAAACCCACATGACTAAATCAGTGAAAGTTCCTCCTAGCATTGGTTTTACATGAACATAAGCTTTGGAACTTAGTAAATCTCCTTTTTTGACTCTTTCTTTCTCAGCTTCATCCATAGGCAGGTCCAACCAATAACTAGACATGCCTATGGATGAACATCCTTGAGGAAGGTTCGATCCCGTTGGTTCGATTGGACTCACATTGATGACACCATCTCTTTTTTCGCAGAGTATTGCCCCATTTATGAAAAACCATTCCACAGAGGAAGGAAGGTACTTATCCATAGGATGCAAGTACATATATGGAGAGTAAGCCTTGATTAATGTCTCAATTTGGTGTAAATTAGGCATGGAAGAAAATCTATTAGCATTGGTATTTTTCAAACAAACAATAGGCAAAGTTTTAGAATATTTTCTTCCACATTGAGCAAGAAAGGTTCCTACATAAACACCTTTAGCTTCAACACCTCTTTTGATTGGTCTAACGTCATAAACATTGAATCTCTTGTTTTCTGTTCTCCAAAGCTTCATTGACTTGCATTTGACACATTCATCAGTGAGGTCTGATCTAACACACATAATTTTGTCTAGTGAAGGCTTCTCTTGGGAAGTAGTGACAACATGGCCAACAACTTTGTATCCATCAGGGGCAATTGGTAACCAAATATAACCTTGTATATCTTGTCTGTTTTGTAGAGACTTAATGTTACATACCAATTTATAATCAAGTGGTTTTTTTAAAGCCCTGTTTGTGGTTGAAGAATTATCTTTACCTACAAGAACGCAACCATGAAGAGGTTTGTTGTTTGGTTGGCAGTAGTATCCTAAAACAAAGAAGCCTTCAGATAAACCTGTTGGTTCAAAAATTGTAACTCCAAGATCATCTGGTCCACCTTCATAGGTTGTCCAAACTTTGTTGAATGTTGAAATTTGTGACACTAATAAACCACCACCAAGGTCAATGATGCCACTTGCAAATCCATCACCTTCATATAAAATGATAAGCCAATAAAAATCATCACAAAATTAAGAAAAAAAAAATGCTAACTACATTGCTTATCTTATCAACAATTAGAGTATATATATCGAATAAAGCGAATAGGTGTATAAATGTAGGAATCATTGGCACCAACGTCGGACATGACACTGACACATTGAGACCGGTAATAGTTTAAGAAAATAGAAATAATTAAATATAACCACATGTGTTGGTGTCAAACACAAAATACACACCCAATCTGAAGTGTTAGTGCTAAATATGTACAAATCATGTGATTCATACCTGGTGGAAAAACTGGTATATCAGCAGGAAGCTTAAATGAGGTTTCAATGAGTGGACTTTTCTTTTTCTTGGAATTGGAAAGAGAACTCGCCATTGCTAAGTGTTGTTGTATAGGAAGGATGAATGTTATTCAATATATATATGACTATTGTTCCTTAAATTTAAAAGAGGTACACTTTGCAAGAAGCATATTCTTTTCTTGTAACTTTGCTGCAACATAGGTTTGTTATAATGACAATAGTAGTAATATAACAAAAGAATAATCCTTGAAATATGAAAAAGTGGTGTCCTATAATTATCCCCTACTTTATATAGATGATCAAGCACCTTCCTTGCTTGGTCTTAGAGAGATACTTCCAAGAAGAATCTTCTTTTCCTTTAGAAATTTCATGACTATCCTAGATGCTAGATGGCGTTAACCAAATTGTATCAAATTACAAAAAACTAATAGATTGAGAAAGGAAAGTAAATTTTTGAATCAAAGATAAGGTTTAATTAGGTGAAAATAGAGCTTGTAATCATTCATTTACTGCACAACATTGCATATTTCATTTACTGCACAACTCTTGAAATTGATAATACTCACTAGGGTCTTCCTCTAGAGAACTGTCATCATTGCCATAGCTAGTTAGCTACCCACATCCCATCCCTGGATCATCAGAGAAAGTCCCTGAATGAAATACCATAGAAAGGTGACAGTGAAGAGCAACTATAGACTCCATTTTTGGTGACAAACAAGTAGGAGTAAGACATTCAATTCAAAATAATGAATAAGGTCAAACGAGTACGTTGACTTTAAATGATTACAGCATCTGTTATTGATGTTTACATAAAAATTGCCTTGTATGTTTGTAACTCAAATCTGCATATGAATATATAGAAATTCCTGCACATTATATCCTTTAACCCGCCTTTGTTTCTTCACCTCAGCCCTCTACTACCTTTCAACCAGAACAAATGCACCAGAGTTAATAAGAGTGTTGGTCAAGTAACCGGTTCCTAGCCCAATTTCTAGTACCACATTCCTCAACACCAACAAATTGCTTATTTATGTCGGAGTTCAACATATAGAGTGAAGACTCAATTAGTGTTCACAATTTTCTCGTGGTCTAATTTAGTCTCCGACAAAAAATAATTCTCAAACTAGTCTCTGACTTTTTCATTCAGGGACAAATTAGTCTCTGTGTTAGAATAAGTCAAGGACAAGGACATTGACTAATTTGTCTTCGTATAAAAACGTCAAAGACTAAGTTGTGTATTATCTTTTGTACCAGACTAAATTGGGCATCAACTAATTTTTTTATAAGCATTAATTTAAGCAAATTCATATTACACAAACACCCTCAAATAATTTCCAGCAAAACCATCTCTAAATGATAGAAAAAGAAAAATAACAAAACCATATATTGGAATGCTAAAACACAAAGTTCATGTCACAACAAAGCACCCCACCAACAAACAAAACCTTGTGCTACATAAAAATGCCCCAGCAAACATATCAATAATTTGGACAAAATTAGAATTTTGAATTGCTACAGGAAAAAATCAAGTACAAAATAACACATACCCACCTCGTGTTCAATAAAATGCCCCCACAAAGCACCTATAAAAATTCAGCACAAAAGAATTAGAAAAATGAAGTTTGGAGTGTAACAACACAATGGGTCATTTCTATGATGATAGGAAAATGTTAAACAGTGAAATAAAAAAAAAGAAATGTTTCTGGAACAAAAATCACACATCAACCACAATATTATATATACAGTACACATTATGGTCTACTAATTATGAATGCTTTGCTTTTTCAACAAAAAATATATTATCAATTTAAAAAATGTTCAAGACAATTAAATATTTATAGGGGAAAAAGTAGTCTTTACGGGTGTGTTTGGTTTAGAAGAGAAATTGTAAAGAGAGAATTTGGTAAGAGAGTAAGAGAAGAGAGAAAGATGTGAGAAAAATGGTAGATTTGATGGATTGTTTGGTATAAGATAAAGAGAAAAGAAATAGAGAAGAGAGAAGTGTTGATTATATCTAAAAGTACAAAAATACCCTTGAGATAAAAAATCTCACATAAAAATGATTTAATTCTTGATTTAATTTGTTTTTTTTTAAATGTTGAATAGCTTAAATAATTAAGAGTTAAATATGTTTTTGTTCCCCATAAAATTGGGACCTTTTAAATTTAGTCCTCACTTAATTTTAATAGCTTTTTTAGTCCCTATAAAAAAACCTGCTTTCAGTTTTAGTCCTTACTAAATCCAAATTTGTTGAATTATGCTTAAACTCTTAAGATTTTGAACAACTTTTTGTAGACGTGTTAAGAACATTAATAAAAGTTTCTCCACAAAAAATCAGCTCAAAATTTGATTTATACGTCCAGATTTTTATGAATTTTATATTGAACTTTTGTCGTATAAAAAAATTCATATTTAATTCATCTCATGTTAAAAAATTCTAAATTTTAGTAAATGAATCTTTTATAATGTTCTAAATTTGTCTCCAAAAAATCGTTCAAAAATCTAAGAGTTTAAATATAATTAAACAAATTTAGTTGACTAAAATTACATGTAATTTTTTTTGTAGGGACTAAAAAGGCTATTAAAATTAAGTAAGGATTAAACTTAAAAGTTTCCAATTTTATAGGGACCAAAAACATGTTAAACCCAATAATTAAATCAAGGTTTTTTGGTACAAAATAATTAGATTAATTTAGCTAATTATTATATTAATTAATTTGACTTCTTATCAAAGAAAATATTAATTGATTTGGCTAATTAATATTTTAATTTTATTTTAGAAGAACTGAACATCTTTCCCTTTCTTAGTTTCTCATCTCCTTCCATAACCATTGCTAACCGACCCACCCATCTTAATCTCTCTTCTCCCACACATGTTTTATATCGTTGTCCCAAGCCCCCATAGCAGTAACAAATTAAATTGGGGCTTTAAACTTGAATTTCACGGTCAAAATTAATAAACAAAACCACCCAAAAAACTATTCTCAGCAAGGTCCATCTAAGAAAACATCAGAATTAAATCGGCTAAACGGCACTTAACAAAGCAGTGGTTCAGCATGGCAGCACTAGAGCAACAAGATGGAAAAAAAAATAGAACAAGAACAAGGGTAATATAAGAAACAGAAGAGCAGAGCGAGTTTCTTCTGTCTTTCTTCGCATATCAACGAGGAGATAAAAAAGCAGTGGGGCCCGCGTTTTTATAATCTCTCTCCACAAGTGCTTCGCAAACCAAACGAGAGAAGTTAGCTATCTCTCTTCAATTTCTCTCTCACCAATTCCTCTCTTCTCTTTTTCACCTCAACCAAACACAATGTACATGTTTGGTATGCATAAGACTATGTGTTGTTGGTTGACTTTGCTATGTGAACAAACAATTGTGAATCACAAGTCCACAACCTAATTCAATCTCTCTACTTTTCCTTGTTAACATGGCAGACTCATTTCTCTTTGATATTGCTGATTTACTCCTGGAAAAGCTTGCTTCTTATGCTTATGAAGAAGCTTCAAAAGCCTGTGGTGTCGGTGTGTATGAAGATCTACAAGGGATCAAAGACACTTTGTCAATTGTCAAATGTGTGTTATTGGATGCTGAAGATAAGAAAGACCGAAACCATGGGCTGCATGAATGGTTGAAGCAAATTCAAAACATCTGCTGCAATGCTGAAGATGTTCTTGATGAAGTTGAGTGTCAAAACTCGCGAAACCAACTTGTTCATGCTTCTGGCACCAAAAGGAAGAAGGTAGAACACTTCTTTTCTTCGCCTTTTTTTCGTCTTAGGATTGCTCATCGAATTAAAGATGTTAGGGATAGATTGGATAAGGTGGTAGCTGATGGGAATAAGTTTGGTCTTGAGAGAATGAATTTTGTTGTAGAAAAGAGAGAAATGACTTATTCTCATGTCGATGCTTTAGATGTTATTGGAAGGGATAATGAAAAGGAAGAAATTATCAAGCTCTTGATGCAGCCCTGTTGTCCTAGCCGAGGTGAGGAGGGCAATAGAAGTCTCTGTGTTATTCCTATAGTGGGAATTGGAGGCTTAGGGAAGACCACACTTGCTAAGTTGGTGTTCAATGATAGACATAGTAGGATGGATGAAGTTTTTCAATTGAAAATGTGGGTGTGTGTGTCATATGATTTTGACATCAGGCAGATAATTATTAAAATGATTAACTCAACTTCAACTTCAACTCAAAGACCAGTTTTGGCTCTTGCTCACCAAGAAAACATTGACCACTTTGATATTGAGCAATTAGTGAGTCGTCTTAGACATAAGCTTTCAGGTCATAAGTTTTTACTCGTTTTAGATGATATATGGAATGATAACCGTTCAAAATGGATTGAGTTGAAAGGAATGAGACTTCCCTGCTCAGACCACAAAGGAATGAGACTCTAACTGCTCAGAACACTAAGTAATGAGACTGCAAATGCTCAGTACGCAGACTGAGACTTGAACCAAACTGAATTACAAAGAAAATAAGTTTGGGTTGAACACTTGATCAAATATCAGAGGTGTTCACTTAATACAACTCAGGTTTAGACTCTTAACCTTAAGAAATTCTAAGATACAAAGATTGAAAGAATTTCTAAGAGTTTAGTGAACTATGAATTCTGGACAGCAAAACAGAGCACACTTCAATCAGTTTTGTTTCAAGAGTCTTAGCAAATTTCTTCTTCAATTCTTCTTCTTGATATAGAGGGAATTAGAGTTGTTGATGATTTGCAGGAATTAAGCAAAGAGCCGTTGCAAATCTTGAGCTAGGATAGCTGAAATTGTTTGCTGAACTTTGCAAAAAACAGAGCGCAGCAGCCATTTTTGAATTTGCTTTCCTTAAAAGCTGGGGAATGTTTGAGTCAGGGAGACAACTGTTCCATTGGAGTTGTTCTGACACTGCAGGCATTAAATGCTGAAGGAAACTTTCCACGTCAGACTTCAGAAGCTTCTTCGTGAACATTACTTCAGAAGCTCTTCTTCAGAAGCACTGTTCATCAGACGCTGGTCTTCAGATGTTGACTTTTGTTGACCTTCAGACGCACTGTTCATCAGACGCTCCCTTCATACGTTGACTTTTGTTGACTCTCAGACTCAACCTTCAGACGCTGCCTTCAGACGCAGGCTTCAGAAGCACCCTTCAGACTCAGTCTTCAGACTCAACCTTCAGACCTAGTTTTCCTTTAACTTTGCAACATAGCTTCTAAGCTTTCCTTCTTGCTCTTAGCTTGTTCTTCCATAACCATTATCAAATAGCAATCATTAAGAACATGGTTTCTGCACACTAGAACAAAGCATTAGCAATTACCAATTTTCTTTTTAACACTTTGTTATCATCAAAACCTTAAAGAGAGATGTTCATACAAATTGTTCCAACAATCTCCCCCTTTATTCAAAAGAGAGTTGTTCATACATTTTGTTCTAACATCCTTTCATCTTCATTCTTCTCCTAAAACAAAACCACCAAAAACCTCCATTACTCACCCAAACCAACTCAAATCTTCACCAAACTTCACCAAAACAACAAATTTGTGTAAAAACCCACAAACCCAAACATCAAAATCACTCTTTCCAACCCTCAATTGAAAAAAACCCCAAAATTTTGGAAAACCCATTTTTGTGAACCACTACACTAATACGAAAATGGCTTCCAAAAAGAGAAACACTGACGAAACTGGAATTTCCGGTGGAAATGCAAACAAGAAAGGAAAGACACAGGCACAGGGAGCTAATGTTCATGGAATTGTGTACGAGGATGAAGACCAACAAGAATTATATGAGGATCTGGTCAAACGAACTATCACCACCACCAGGTATCCCTGCTTTTTGACTTGTGAGAAATTATGTATTAAGGATAATGTCATAGAACTGTTGAATAGGCTAGGCTGGATGAGTTTTTTGACTAGGGGGCATGTTACGCGTGAGAGTCTTACGTTAGAGTTACTTAGTTCGTTAGTCATTACTGAAGAAGAGGGTCTGATTGATAGTGTAGAATTTCGAATACTGAATAAAAAATATCGAATTCCCTTTGGTGACTTATGTGCGAAACTTGGTTTTGAAAATGTCGGGTTCATTCATAATTTGAAAAGAAAAAATCTTAGGACACCTGAATTTGATGCTCATGCATTCTGGACCCAAATCACTGGTGAAACTCATTTTGAGGCCAGGAGTGCTAAAGCAAGCCAAATTCATAACCCTGTTTTCCGATACATTCATCGGATCATGGCTTGTACTTTGTTTGTCAGAGGGGAATCAGGAACTGTAAGAGTGGGAGAGCTTTTCATGTTCTGGGCAATGGTCAATAATTAAAGGGTCAACACCTGCCACTACTTGATTACTCATTTGTTTCATGTTGGAAATGGTAAGACAGGACCAATTGTGGTGGGAGGGATGATACGTTACATTGCTACTAAGATTGGGCTGGGTAAAGCATTATCGCATTTACCAGTTGTAGGTGGTGTTAAAGAGATTGATATGAACATGTGTGTTCAAATGTTGTTGGTTAGCCCTGTGGATCAAAGTAAGCAAACATTTACTCTACTGGTTAACAAAGTAAAGTCCATCACACTACCTAACACAGCAAGAACAAACATCTTCGATCAACAAAATTGGCTCTATACAAATGTTGCTGTGCCACACCAAAACCCTGTACAAGGTGAACATGCGGAGGAAGAGCATGTGGAGGAAGAGCATGTGAAGGGAAACCAAGTCCACGGAGTGCCGGCAAATAATGATTTGTATGCTAGGATTGAAGCCGAACAACAAAGACAAGGCGCTGAGATCTTTAGGCAAGGACAAATGCTGGATTTAATGATGCAGCACTTCCACATCCAATTCCCTCCATCTGGACCTCAGTAATTGTAAGCTATCTTGACCCTCTTCTATTGTTTAAATTGTTAGTGTTATTAAGTTGGTATAGTTTGTTTTATAGTGACTGTTCTGTTTTTCATGCGCCCTGTTATTTGCTATAACATAAAAAATTGATTGTTTTTGAATCCCACTTGAATAAATTACAGGACTTAATATTGAGGAGACAATAAATTTGATCGAAGTTTGAGCAAGAAAAATGCAAGAAAAATAATGAAGTTTGACTGTTGAAGGAAAATGTTGAAAACCAAAGGACTGTCAAATCACGCACGATCCGTTCGTTTTATTGCACGACCGTGCGTTTTGAATATGTTGCATAAAAGGGTCGTGCTTTTTTTATTCCAAACCTGTTGTTTTTCTTCTAATGTTGTTAAATACTTTGGTGTCATACCATAAGGGATTTATTTTAATTTTTTGGTGTAAAATGAATGTTAACCCTTAAGTATTTTAATGGCTGAGAATTGCAAGTTTTGTCACCTCCTATGATTCAAATTTTTAAACATACATATTGATTTAAAAAATGCAATTGATTTTTAAATCACAATTTACTAAGGGTATTTTTGGCATTGTTTGAAAAATTGTGAATCCCGGATAGACGCGGCACACGACATATACAATTATAATTTTGAAAAATTTTGAATTAATTTAAGTGTTGTTACCAGTTTTGTATAGTGATCAAATAATCAACAATTTAATTCATTATATTATGGTTTCTATTTATAACATATCTTAGATAGACCCACACAAGTCTAAATAAAATTTATGAGTATAATGTTTTTTATTCCAACCGGTCAACAAAAAAATGGAACGGAGGATTGGCTCTTTATTTTTAATTTGTGGCACCATACACAAATTTGTGTACGGTGAATAGTAAATGCCACCGTTTGGTATGCATAAGACTATGTGTTGTTGGTTGACTTTGCTATGTGAACAAACAATTGTGAATCACAAGCCCACAACCTAATTCAATCTCTCTACTTTTCCTTGTTAACATGGCAGACTCATTTCTCTTTGACATTGCTGATTCACTCCTGGAAAAGCTTGCTTCTTATGCTTATGAAGAAGCTTCAAAAGCCTGTGGTGTCGGTGTGTATGAAGATCTACAAGGGATCAAAGACACTTTGTCAATTGTCAAATGTGTGTTATTGGATGCTGAAGATAAGAAAGACCGAAACCATGAATGGTTGAAGCAAATTCAAAACATCTGCTGCAATGCTGAAGATGTTCTTGATGAAGTTGAGTGTCAAAACTCGCGAAACCAACTTGTTCATGCTTCTGGCACCAAAAGGATGAAGGTAGAACACTTCTTTTCTTCGCCTTTTTTTCGTCTTAGGATTGCTCATCGAATTAAAGATGTTAGGGATAGATTGGACAAGGTGGTAGCTGATGGGAATAAGTTTGGTCTTGAGAGAATGAATTTTGTTGTAGAAAAGAGAGAAATGACTTATTCTCATGTCGATGCTTTAGATGTTATTGGAAGGGATAATGAAAAGGAAGAAATTATCAAGCTCTTGATGCAATCCTGTTGTCCTAGCCGAGGTGAGGAGGGCAATAAAAGTCTCTGTGTTATTCCTATAGTGGGAATTGGAGGCTTAGGGAAGACCACACTTGCTAAGTTGGTGTTCAATGATAGTAGGATGGATGAAGTTTTTCAATTGAAAATGTGGGTGTGTGTGTCATATGATTTTGACATCAGGCAGATAATTATTAAAATGATTAACTCAACTTCAGCTTCAACTCAAAGACCAGTTTTGGCTCTTGCTCACCAAGAAAACATTGACCACTTTGATATTGAGCAATTAGTGAGTCGTCTTAGACATAAGCTTTCAGGTCAAAAGTTTTTACTCGTCTTAGATGATATATGGAATGATAACCGTTCAAAATGGATTGAGTTGAAAGATCTGATAAAAGTTGGTGCAGTAGGAAGCAAAATCTTAGTGACAACACGTAGTAACTCGATTGCTTCGATGATGGGAACGGTTCCCATGTATAGTTTAAAAGGTCTTTCTTTGGATAATTGTTTGTCTCTCTTTGTCAAATGGGCATTTAAGGAAGGAGAAGAAGTAAAGTATCCACGTCTATTGGAGATTGGAAAAGATATAGCAAAAAAATGCCGAGGGATTCCATTAGCAGTGAGAACGTTAGGAAGTTCACTCTTCTCAAAATTTGATTTAGATAAGTGGGAGTTTGTCAGGGACTCCCAAATATGGAATTTAAGGCAAAACAAAGATGATATTTTACCTGTGCTTAAGTTAAGCTATGATCAAATGCCATCCTATTTGAGACATTGTTTTGCTTATTTTTCCCTTTTTCCCAAAGATTATCTCTTTACTCTTGCTGAAATTTGTAATCTATGGGATGTTTTTGGATTAGTTCAATCACCAAATGGAAGTCAAAAGCTAGAGAATATTGCAAGAGATTATATAGATGAGTTACATTCAAGATCATTTCTTCATGATTTTGAAGACTTTGGCCACACATGTGTTTTCAAAGTACATGATTTGGTGCACGATCTTGCAGTGTATGTGGCAAAAGACGCATTTGTGGTGGTAAACTCCTATACTCAAAATATACCTGAGCAAGCAAGACATTTATCAATTGTTGAAAATGACTCACTTGGTCATGCTTTGTTTTCCAAGTCGAAAAGTGTGAGAACTATTTTGTGTCCCATCCAAGGAGTGGGTGTTGATAGCAAAACTCTCTTGGATTCATGGATGTCAAGATACAAATACTTGCGCTATTTAGATTTAAGCGATTCTTCATTTGAGGAGCTGCCTAGTTCGATTTCTAGATTAGACCTTCTTCGAGTTCTCATTCTTTCTCACAACAGCAAAATCAAAAGACTTCCTCATTCTATATGTGAACTCCAAAATTTGCAAGTGTTGTCAGTCAGAGGATGCATGGAGCTTGAAGCATTGCCTAAAGGACTAGGGAAGCTAATCAACCTTCGACAACTGTTTATAACAACAAAGCAATCAGTTTTGTCACATGATGAATTTGCACGCATGAACCATCTTCAAACTCTGGGTTTTCATTATTGTGACAATTTAAAGTTTTTCTTCAACGCTGCACAACAACTCACTTCCCTTGAAACATTGTTTGTTCAATCATGTGGGAGCCTAGAGATCTTACCTCTCTATATTTTTCCTAAATTACAAACTCTGTTAATTACGGACTGTGAGATGTTAAATCCATGGGTGTGTAACGAATGCCCAATCACAAACTTGAGCTTGATGAAACATCTGTATCTTGGGGATTTTCCTAGTCTTTTGACATTGCCTCATTGGATTTTAGGTACTTCAAACACATTACTTTCCTTGGTAATTAAAAATTTTCCAAACCTTAAGTCACTTCCCGAGTGTCTATCAATCATGACTTGTCTTAAGAGGCTTCAAATTGTTGACTGTCCTCAACTGTTGAGTCTTCCAAGTGACATGCATCACCTCGTTGTCCTTGAATATTTGAGAATAGACGGTTGTCCTGAATTGTGCCGAAAATGTCAGCCTCGATTTGGTGAGTACTGGCCCATAATTTCTCATGTCAAACACGTTTTCATTGGAGATCCAAATGGAGAGGAAAACTGAAGTCGTCATCTGCCTTCAAGGTAAACAGATTGATTATTTTGTCAGTTTTATGTAAATCTTTTGGATAAATCTGTTTTCTTTGAATTAACCATGGATATTGTTAGAGTTTTAGGTATTAATATAATTATTTTGTCACCCAATGTATCTAACAATATGAGTTTTGTTATTAGAAGAAAATATGCATAGTCTGTCTTTTCTGCAAATGTGCATAATTATTTTTCTGGGCAATCTTTATACTACTAATGGATCTGTGTGTTTTAAAGCATGGATTGGTAGTCCAAATCATAGCACAAAGTTGAGACTAGAAAACAGTAATTAATATTAAAATATAGTTATTTAGGGATTTTATTTGCAAGGTTATGCTAGGGTAGCTGTCATTTTCTGCATAATTATCATGCATGTAGTGCACCGACTTGTACTTAAAAATGGTACACTGATTAATACTCTAAAGCACGTTCATGGGACTTTAGTATCATTTGGTGCAATTTGACAGTTTATAGATTACTTAACTAGTTAGCTAGTGTATTTTGAATGTGTCGGCTGAAAAAAATTCTGTTTTGTTCAGATGGAGAGCATAAATTTTAGTATAACATACTATTAGGAAAAGCCTTTAAAGTAGCATTTGGTTTCTTAATTTTTGACATTGATAGACCAAAGATGTAGAGTAAGAAAAGCGACAAAAGTTTAAATTTTGATCGTTATATCTGAGCCAATTGAGAAGTCCGCAAGAGATTGACTTCTAACACAGTTTTTGTGTGAACTATAGTCTCAACGAGGTTTACATACAGACATAAACTTTGGTAAAATATTTGGGCAGAATCTAACATGATTTGCATATTTTGAGCAGTATATCGTCAGTTAGAAGCTCGCTTAACTTGTGTGATGAATGTTTGAAAAACATATAGCCTTTTGTGGTTCTCCCATTTTTGTATAGTTGTTCTATGAAATTTAGTTTCATTAAGTTTTAAATGGATATCTAAGAATATAGGACATAAATTTGAAGGAATTCATCTATACTTGCAAATTTGGACTGTCTGCACCTGAGTAGCTAGATTTGATGAGGATAACTTATTGAATTTGCATTTAGATCTCAATTCTGTCCTAGGGAGTAATGCAATCTGCATAGTTGACTTCTTTAAGTGATAAACAAGGAAATAAAATTTTGATATTGGCCCTTAATCCAATTGTAGTAATTATTACAAGTTATGAAGCCCCACAAAGACATGAGCATGATAGGGCCTAGGAATGAGATTTTCTGCACACAGAAATTCTGCTTGATGCATAATGCAGTGGAGTAACTCAAATTCAAAGGACTTTAAACCAACTTTAAAAGGTAAAATTTAAAAGGTGAAATCAAAACCATTAGTCAACTGATATGATAAAGACAGCTTGGAATTGGAGGTTAGGGACTTGATCCCAATTTGGTAGTTAGAGGGCCAAAGGCTAAGCATTGCTATGTTAATTGAAGTTTACTCCATGATTTGATGTTATACTGATTGAATGTGGACCAAGAAATGGTGAGGTCAAGTACTTCTAAAATTTGGAGCAATAATTACTACTTTCATTTCGTTTAATTATTTTCTAATTGAACAAAAACTATGTGACCTCTTACGCAATTGCACCAATAACATTATTCTCATTGAATTTTGAACTTTGTAAGAATCAATTTAACTAAAAAAGTCTACAAAATTCAAAATTCATCACCATTCCAATTACCCTTTTCCTTTGGACCTGTTGGTCCTTCCTCTCCCAGCACTTCTTTTGGTAAACCCATAATAATTTTTTCAAAAACATCTTTTAACTTCCCAGGCAATAACATCTCAACATTCTTCAACTCATCATCTAGACTATACTCAATACGTGGACCCCACTCCCTAAAATAATTTAACCATGCTGGCTCTTTAACTTCAGACCCCAAATACTCTGCAGAAACCAATACATATTTTCCCATATCCATAACATTGCTACCTTTATCAGTATCATCTCTTGCACCTACTCCATTTTTCCCTAGTAGATTAAGGCCAGCATGTGGATATGCTGCATGACCATGCAGAGAAGCATAAACAATAGGTCTTTTTGTTGGAAAATCAAAACTGCTATTATCAGTTTGAAACTCAAGTTGAGATGAATCAACCCATGAACCACCATTATGTTGAGAGAAATAGACATGCCATAACTGACCATCAAAGTTACTTACCCTTAATGTCACATGCTCCCAATCACCAACATGTTCACCTACTTTTCCCAATTTAACATTTATAAACTTTATTTTAGCTCTTGCAGGTCCATTGAAAGGGTAAAAAACCCACATGGCAATATCAGTGAATGTTCCTCCAAACATTGGTTTCACATGTACATATGATTCTGCACTTTGTAAATTACCTCGCTTGACCCTTTCTTTGTTTGCATCATCAAGAGGTAGGTCAAGCCAATAGGCATCATCATTGTTAGGATCCTGAGGAAGGTTAGTACCATTTTGTGCTATTGGAACAGGTTTTGATTCTTCGCCTTTCTTGTATAGTAACGCTCCATTGGAGAAAAACCAATTGACAGAGGAAGGTAAGTATTCTTCATCAGGATGCAAGTATAGGAATGGAGAGTAAGAGTGGAGTATTGTCTCAATCTGTGTTTGATTAGGCATGATTTGTGAAATAGAATTGAGATTCTTCAAACAAGAAATTGATGGAGGGTTAGTATTCCCACCATTTTGAGCAACGAAGGTACCAACGCGAACACCGGGAGCTTTAGTTCCTCTATTGATTGGTCTAACATCGTAGAAATTTAAGCCGTTTGATCCCCAAATCCATGTAGAAGTCTCACATTGCTCTGTGAGGTCTGATCTGACACACATGACTTTGTTGGGGGAAGGTTTGTCTTGTGTTGTGGTGACAACATGGCCTACAGCATGGTAGCCATCAGGTGCTATCGGTAGCCAAACATACAAAGGGAAGTCTTGATTTACCATGACAGATGCGGTGTTCGATACTAGTGAGTAATCAACAGGTGGCTTTAAAGTGCCATTAGTCTTTCCTGAAATATCCTTTGCTACAAGAACATATCCAAAAAGAGGTTTGTTGTTGGGTTGACTGTAGCTGCCTAACATAGAGTATCCATAAGTCAGTCCCGTTGGTTCATACACCGAGGCGCCTTGATCATCCGGTCCACTTTCGTAGGCGCCCCAAACTTTGCTGAATGTTGATGCTTGCATCACATGCAGCTCACCTAAATTGATGACTGTGTTTGCGAAACTGCTACCTGTATGTTGCAAATCAACACTTGCTACAGTTAGCCTGCATTCACTATAATGTATTACAAAAGGATAGAAAATTAAAATCATATAAAGGATACCTTCTCTCGAAGAAGTTTGTGCAATAGGAAGCTTGAATTTGTGGTCAATGGGGCGAGAGCGGGATACATGTCTCTTTTTCTTGAAGACATTCTTATTCTCTGCAAACGAAAACATGCTGTAAGACAATTTACATAATGTGTGCAATGAGAATGATATGATTTTATAATTATTAAGTTCATATATTATATCTAACTAATTCTTATAAAATCAACTTTTAAGCCGAGTAGTGTTTCTATTAACTCTTTTTAAGCATAATTCTCGGTGTGAATCTAATTTGGGGTGAGCGTCTATGAGACACGTGAAATTAATCTTTTAGGGAAATCTTGTGATTATGAAATTAATCATCGTATTTGCTAAATTTTTATCAACACAAGAGAAAAACTCATGCAAAAAAAAAAGTACTCGTTTTCAAGTGCATACAGTAGTAAAATAAAAAACTTGGAAATATACCTTGTTTGTGTCAAAAATAAATATAAAACTTGTAATTTGTAAACCTTACACTTCAAGTTAGCTGCATCGTTTACTAAAAAAAAAAGTTAGTTGTAATTTATAGGGGTTGCTAACTTATTCCCACCTAAAAATATGAATGAGTAAGTTAGCAAGCCTACTCCCACTTGTTTTTGACAAAATTTCTTTTTAACAACTACTTCAATAAGAGGTATTAGTGTAATTTACATATTTAATGTCTTTTAACTCTCATTTATTTATTTCTTTTACAAAATTTAGTTTATGTTTTATAATGTTACAATTAATGTGTGTCTCTTTCGTCAGATTAGTGGTGTACTGTCCATGGCCTGATTAAGAAAACATTGTTATTTTCTTTTTTGAAAAAATGGTGAAACAACTTCAATTTACTTCTTTGTTTTCGGAACAAAGAGAGAGGTAATACTAAGAAACGTTTTTCTTTTTTATTTTCAATTTAATTGTTAAAAAGGTTGAGAGATTTATTTGGGTTTGTATGCGTCTTCGGAATGAAAACACAGTAAATGAAAACAAAAGTATATGAAAAGGGTTGAATTGAAGTTAAGGAAAGGATTGGAAACAAAAACTTTGTTGTAGCGTTAAAAAACCAATGTTTTTTAAAAAAATTTACAAAAAGCAAATGACACTAATGCCCATCCATTCAAGTAGTGTTTATTAACGACAAAAAAGGAGTTTTTAGTAAAAAAAAGGTGAGAGTATGCTTGCTAACTTACTCATTCATGTTTTTAAATTGAAGTAAGTTACCAACCATATATATATATATATATATATATATATATATATATATATATATATATATATATATATATATATATATATATCATGTCATACACTTTTCCTAAAAAAAAATGTCATACACATGATATGATATGATAAATACTTATATAATCTTATCCATATCATATAGGTAACAAAAAGTTATAAAATCCTATTGACTTCACTTTTGACCGCTTTTGTTTTTCAATCGTGAGATTTTGAACCCCTAGTTAACTCATTTTCTGATTTGGTATCCCTCACACATATTGTGATCAAATTTTGACTTAATTATGCTCATGTATATTACCATATTTTTTAATTTATTATTTGAATAAAAATATTTGACTAATTCAACATACACATTTATTAAAAATAAATAAAATGTATTAATGAATATTTTTTTTTTGGAAGAATGTATTAACGAATATTTAGTATATACAAAATATTTTACATTATAAATATCAATATATTATATTATTTTTATATGTTTTACAATATGACAACGACACTTATAAGCTAAATTGTATGATGAAATTAATTTAATATAAATATACAAATATTGCATAGTTTATATATAATAAATATGATTGCTAAAATATGCACAATTTAAAAATCTAAAATGTATATTTAAAAAAAAACTAAAATGTAATAAATGGTACAACATTTTTAAATTTGTCACAAACATATTGCATTTTTATTTAACGAAAATTGATATATTAAAAAACAATGAATATAGAAGATTTAATATATATAAATTTTCATAAAAAAATTGTCTACATCATCATAATTTAGACAAAATTTGGTCAAAATCCGTGTGACAAATTAAAATTAGGGTTTAAAATCTGTGAGGGCCATAAAATAAAAAAAGAAATTGTTAAAGTAGAGAGACTAAAATTGCTCAACTGAAATTAGGGTTCAAAATCACGCAATTTTAAAACTAAACGGGTCAAAATTGTTCAATTGAAATTAAAGAGGTTCAGAACTGCATAATCTTAAACTACATATCAAAATTGCAATTAAGTCAAGTTTATTTTATCCTAAACACCGAACCAACCTTAAATTTCTAACAAAAAATGACAAGGAGAAAGCCACCAAATTATTTGGATGTTTAAGTTTTAACAATGTAATAATTGTTCCCGTGAAAAGAAAGAAAACTTTGTACGTAATAATATGCGAGAATCTACACGTAATAGATTGAAGCTGCAACAAAATGCATGGTGCAAGTACACATAAATTAACTTCTTAACGCATGGATCATAAGCCAATTAGTTCTATACACTGTTTTGTTCAACGATTATCTATCAATGGAGTTTGGATCTCTCCGGTCACAGGAGAGCCCAGTGAAATCTTATACATTAAAAATTAATGCAAGTGAGAAATTTAAATGTTAAAAATAAGATTGAGAAGATAATTAATGGTGTAGACTGTGTCACTGCAGAAGACGAGAGGGATTTCCACTACAGGAGATCTATTCCCATATCAATGACTCAATGAATCATTGTCGTATACTTTGTACGAATGGTTTTTTCACCCAAAAGTATATACCTATTTTTTCTATTTATTTTGTGGCTTTCTCCAAGAAAAATATTAAGCAAATAAATAAATAAATAAAGATAAGGTAACAATGGCACATAAGGTGTTACACGTTTGGTGGTGCCGCTGTATTGTCTCTTTGGTTAGCTGATTGCGCGTCTTGTGCAGGTTAACCTTATAGTCGTCGATTAAAAAAAATGGCACAGAAAAAAAGTACCTGAAATTTGATCCATTGGTGCAGCTATGGGAACCCCCATTGCTTCAATTGCCATGAAAAGCATAACACAAACACAAAGAATTCCCACATTGATGCCCATTTTTATAATCCCCTATTTCCACAACCTCAGATCTCTAAGCTCAACTCAACTCAACCCTATCAATAGTCAACTCTCTCTTGTTTTCACCCTTGAAAGCACCAACACTTTTGCTAATTGCAGTTAGCAAAAAAAGCACAAAGTTATTAGTGATGTTTGTTACTGCACAATTCTCAGCTCTGTCCTATAATATATAAGTGGTTTTGTGTTGGATCCACTCACGGTCTCTCATTATTGGGTATCCTTTGAAAAGGTATGTCACTATTTTTTTCCTCAATTCTCATTTCCCACTTTTGGTAATGAAGATTTCTCATCTGTATTTTCTTTTTCTACGTTTTCTCCTTTTTTTTTTTTGAATTGGATCACTTTTTGGTTTTTCTTGTGTAACCTTTTGTCCCTTTCATTAAGCCTTAATCACATAGAAAGGGTAAATGGTAGATGATGGGAAGAACAATATTACTACCTCCGTTCCTTTTTAATTGTCACTTTTTGACATTTTACACAAACCAAGACAATCAATAAATGTTACTACTTTTAATGCAATAAGTTATACTTTTACTATAATGACCTTATTCATTTAATATCTCATTTCATATATTTCTCTCTCCGCAATAAATAACTAAGGGTAATATTGGTAAAACAACATTTAATTTTGCATTGAACTTTAAAAGTGACAGTTAATTAGAAACAAAAATTTTCTTTAAAAGAGACACTTAAAAAGGAACGGAGGGAGTAATAAATTAAAAGAGTGAAAGAAAAGCATGAACTATGGACGTTAAAAAAATAGAGTATATAATAATAGTGTAATAATAATGTAATGTAAGACATTACATAATGGAGTCATTGGGTTACATAGTATTGTTTTGTTACGATGATGTGTTGACTGAATAAAAAATAAGTTACGAGGATGTCGGTTTTTATGACGTAAATTTGCTTATTACTAGGTACGGTAAGTTACTTGAACAAACACAATTATCATATGCCAAATACGGAGGTTACAACTGGAAGAATTGACTATGACAGGCCATCAACATAAAAGTTTGAAAAAATTATAAATAATCATTAAAGGTGGTGGAATCTATGCAGTAATAAACTCTTAGGTTTTAAATACAAGAGAAGATTCTTTTTTTCAAATTATAAATATGTACTCCCTCCATCTCTTTTTATAGGAGTAGTTTAAAAAAATCATGTGTATTAAGAAAAATTGTTGGAGTAATAAAGTTGTCTCAAATGTGTGTGACTATTACTAATTACCCTTAATTAAATATATATTTAATGTTAACTTTTCATATACCAAGATAAATTGATAGTATTAATAAGGGTATATTTGGAAAAAGAGTAATCAATGCATCTAGAAATTTGTATATGGTCTTATATTTAGAGACAAAACTTTTTTGTAAACTATTCATATAATTAGGGACGGATGGAGTATTTAGTTTAAGGTTATGCTAACAAGTGTTTTCAAGAAACTTGTTAAGGATTTAATGGAAATTATTGGTAAGTCTTATGTAGAAAATGTTTCTTTATAAAGTTTTGATGTGTTTAATACACAATTCTAAAGAAAAAGTTTCTTCTTTGGACTTCTAAATATTTCAACAGAAAAAGAATTGTTAGCAGTAGTTTATGTTGTTGATAAGTTTATGCAATACCTAGTGTGGTCCAAAATCATAATTTACACTGATCACTCGACAATAAAATATTTGTTAAATAAAACAGATGCCAAGCCGAGATTGATTCGATGGATTTTGCTCCTCCATGAATTTGACCTTGAAATAAGAGATAAAAAAAGGTACTGAAAATGTTGTGGTTGATCACTTGTCTCGACTTAGGGAGCCCAATGAGAATGAGTTGCCACTTGATGATTCTTTTCCGGATGATCATCTATTCTCATTAGTGCAAACAAACGCACCTTGGTATGCAGATTTTGTTAATTTTCTTGCAGCAGGGGTGTTACTCCCGTATTTGAATTACCAGCAAAAGAAGAAGTTCTTCCATTACCTCAAGCACTACTATTGGGATGAGCCCTACCTCTTCAAAAGGGGATCAGATGGGGTTTTCAGAAGGTGCATTTCTGAAAATGAGGTAAGTGATATTCTAAACCATTGTCATTCTTCTTCTTATGGTGGCCACGCCAGTTCTCAAAAGACTTCTTTCAAAATTCTTCAATTTGGCTTCTGGTGGCCATCTCTTTTTAAAGATGTGCATAGAATTTGTTTCAAAATGTGACCAATGTCAACGCACCGGTAACATCACGAAAAGAAACGAAACGCCCTTGAACAACATTCTAGAAGTTGAAATTTTCGACGTTTGGGGTGTTGATTTTATGGGGCCATTTCCTTCTTCATTTGGAAACCAATACATTTTGGTTACGGTTGACTATGTCTCTAAATGGATTGAGGCCATTGCCTCTCCTACAAATGATGCACAAGTTGTGATTAAACTTTTCAAAAAAGTAATTTTTCCAAGGTTTGGGGTGCCAAGGGTTGTAATTAGTGATGGAGGGTCTCACTTCATCTCTAAACATTTTGAAAAGCTCTTACAAAAGTTTGGAGTGAGACACAAAGTTGCAACACCTTACCACCCCCAAACAAGTGTCCAAGTTGAGGTTTCAAACAGAGAGATAAAATCAATCTTAGAAAAACTGTTTCAACTTCTAGAAAAGATTGGTTAATTAAGCTTGATGATGCTCTTTGGGCTTACTGGACTGCGTACAAGACTCTCATTGGAATGACTCCTTTTAAACTAATTTATGGGAAGTCTTGTCATCTTCCGGTTGAGCTAGAGCATAAGGCTTATTGAGCGATAAAAACTCTCAACTTGGACATGAAATTGGTTGGTGAGAAAAGAAAACATCAGTTGAGTGAGTTGGAAGAACTTAGGATGAATGCTTATGAGAATGCCATGATTTATAAAGAAAGAACTAAAAATTGGCATGACAAGCGTATCTTCCGAAAGGATTTCAAAAGTGGTGATCTTGTACTACTCTTAAACTCTAGACTAAAGCTTTTCCCAGGAAAGTTAAGGTCAAGATGGTCCAGTTCGTTTCAAGTCCGCAAGGTTTATCCTTTTGGGAGGATTGAAATTTGGTCTGAAAAAACCGGATCATTCAAGGTAAATGGCCAAATATTAAAGGTTTACAATGCAGGGGAGAATGTTGAAATGGGAACCACTTTGGTTCTTAACAACCCTGTTTGAAGAAAAATCTATTCTTGTTCGTCAAGCTAGTGACGTTAAAAGAGCGATGCGTGGGAGGCAACTTGTAACACCCAAGGCTGACGAGGGCGGGGAGTGGTCGCCGGTGCACAATGCATGACGATGAGCGGCTCTCGACAACTTCTAGACGAACTGAAACACATCGGAATGAGAGGGATCCTGAGGTCGTGCAGGTATAGGACTGCATGGTTGAAGGAGGGCTTATGAGAATTGTTTGGTACTACATATACCAACAAGATGCATCTTCTTTTCGGTAGCACATTCCGTAAGAAATCCACAGTTAAGCGTGCTTGACTTGAAGTAGTCTTTGGATGGGTGACCTTCTGGGAAGTTTCCCGGAAAGCGTGCGAGTGAGGACAAAGCACGCTGAAAAGACTCGTGTTGGTTTATGGGGTCAGTCGGCAATCCTTAAAGTAGTCTGGGATGTTACAAGTGGTATTAGAGCAAACCTCTCCCAGTACGATGTAGTTTAGGGACGAAGCAAGCGGAAGTTGGTGGGCATGTAGCACCCAAGGCTGACGAGGGCGGGGAATGGTCGCCGGTGCACAAGGCATGACAATGAGCGGCTCCCTGGGATGTTACAAGTGGTATTAGAGCAAACCTCTCCCAGTTATGTCCCTTGTTTGCTTTCTTTTTGTAAGATAAGGGAAGAATAAAAGTGTCCAAAATATTCAAAAGACACATGTTTTGAGTGTAGGGAAGTTTGAATTCATGACCACTTGCCAGAAAATGTCATAAAGTGTCCGAAAAATGAAAAAAATCAACACCATCCCTGCCAGGAAGTCACGCACGACCATGCCATGCCAGCGCACGACCGTGCGCATTGAAAACATAAAAATTGGCCAGTCTACCAGTGAGATCACGCACGACCATGCCAAGAAGGCACACGACCGTGCACGTGTCCATACCAAAATCTCACCAGCCAAACAGGAAAACACGCACGACCGTGCCAACCTAACGCACGACCGTGCGCATCCCTCAGAAAACACAAAACTCATTTATCCTCTCTCCTTCCCCATTCAAACTCTTATCCTCTTCATCTTCTCTAAAAGCCTAACCTCCCAAACTTCTCAAATCTCCATCAAAACTTCACAATTTTTTATCAAACACAACCCAAATCAATAACCCACAACATATTAAACACATTCCAACCATTAAAACACAAATCATCCAATCACACACAAAAACCCCAAATTCGTATAAACCAAATCCCTAACTCAAAACCTCCACAAATCTTCACAAATCAACACCCAAACATAAAAATTTGTCATAAACCTTAAAACCCACCATCAAAACAGCCTTTCCCAACCAAAATTTTCACAAAAACCAAACTTTTCATCAAACCCATTTTTGGTCAAAATAAAGTCAACAAGAAAATGTCTTTAAAAAGGAGAGGTGGTGATGTTGCTGGCACTTCTGGAGGCAAGAAGAAGAAGGTCAAGGCTAATGAGCTAGGAATTGTTTTCATGAACACAACCCAAAAGACAGGTACAATAAACTTGTCAGCAGAGAAATTACAGTGAGCAGGTATCCCGATAAATTTGGTGCTTTATGGGTGCTAGGAATAAGAGAAAATGTTTATACACTGCTTGATAACATAGTGTAACATCCTGCTTGAAAACTTAATTATTTATCAGAGTCGGGACAATGTGTCTGAGACGTTTAAAGGAATAAAGGCATTTGGTAAATAGATCTTGAGGCTATATAAAGCCCAACAAACTCTTTTCCTCTCATTCTCTTCATTTCTCCCTCTCTCATCAAAATTTTCTCTTCTCTCTTTTCCATACTCTCCTTACGCCTCCCTCTCATAAATCTCTAGAATCTTCACCAAAACCTTGCCAGAATCAACATGCAAATACATTCTTGAGATCCTTGTAATGGATTAACAACAAATCAGACTTCAAATCATTCCTCCTTCTCATTCAATTCCTGGCCGAGCTATTTCCATCCTTTTTCCTTAGATAGTTCTGTTTTCAAGTTAAATAATGGAGTAAGGATTTTGCATGCAAGGAAAATGAAGCCTTATGCATAGTTTAGTGTTTTAGAAGCGAGGGAAATTCTTGAGAAAAGCAAGCTAAGGTTTTGGAGTTGGAAGCACAGAAAGTGTACAGAAGCCAAAGGGTGAGTTCCTTTAGTTTTAGAACCCACCTTGAGTTAGATTTGGGTGAGAATCCATTATTTAGTAATGATTGATAATTAGTACCCCCAAATCCGTAATGCATGTTAAATCCTTGTTTATCCATGAGTTAATCCGTCAAATTGCTTTTGAAAATCATTCATAAAGCTGTTAGAAAGCCTGGGTAAGTTTGGATAGGTCAAAATGGAGAAAAATCACTTTTCTGAGACCTTGTTGTACTGTCATGCTCGCTGCAGGGAGCTGGAGTGAGCACAACGTTTTTGGCTACTGGACCACCTCACCATAACTAGGGCTAGCTCGATGGAGCGAGGCTTGACAGCTTCCTCCTGAGCTATTGAGCTGCGTACAACGAACTGGTACGCTTTAGGCGAGACATTTTGCAACCATTTTATATAAAACCCCTATTTTTCTAGAAAATACCATTTTGACGTATCTGAAAGGCCCTTAACAAATAAAATTAAGGGTGAACAAGGATAAGGCAATGCATTAGAAGTCCGAGAGTAAAGGTTAGATGAATATGGAAGCTATTATGGGTAAGGTAATAAACCCTTAAGTGCGACATATGACAATGATATGTCTAGAACCTATAATAGGTTAACAAGAATAAGAATGTACCCAGATAAGCGTATGAAA
Source organism: Medicago ruthenica (assembly GCA_018208015.1). NCBI lineage: Eukaryota > Viridiplantae > Streptophyta > Magnoliopsida > Fabales > Fabaceae > Medicago > Medicago ruthenica. The sequence continues at coordinate 69,795,613 of CM031372.1, read as the reverse complement.
GTACAAGGAATGTATCCAACAATCATAAGATCAGAAAAGGATTCACATAAGACTAAGTTAAGACGTGCCTCTCATTGTTTCTGTAGTTGAAAATCTGAAGGTCGCGTTTAAGTTATGAGATTAATTAAAAGTGAAGTTGTGTCTCCTGTATTTTCGCTAGTTAGAACACAGGGGGTTCCAGATGGAGCTGGAACGGTGGAGTTACCACTCGCGAGGATAGCCGCACAAAAGCAAGGGAGTCCGGTGTTAGCCTGATATGATAGGAGTCTCATCGGTAGAAAAGGAGTGTATCCGGGGTTACTCCACTCGGGTCCATTCCATAAAATGAACCAAGATAATGATTGTGTGTTACATGCTAACTTACTAACTTAAAGATGAAAGTATTATGTTTATATGCACAAGATAAGATACAAGTTATTTATGAGATGGCGATCCTAGTTTTCCCCTTGGTCGCTAAGTTATACCGAGTAACAGTAGCCCTGCATAGGGCCAAGTAGAAACAGACGTCGATTATAGGATCCTCGAGATCGCCTGCAACCTAGGATAGGTGGAGCTCACTGAGACACCCTGTCTCACCCCAATCCTTTTTTTCTTCTTCAGATTCACAGGTGGTTCGTAGCAAGGGTAAGGAGAAGGCTACAGTTAATTGTGTTGTTTAGTTATTTAGTGACGTTATTCGTCATGTGCTATGTCACGTCTTCCATTTGTATTCATGTCTTATGTACCAGACTGTGTCTAATATTTTGTACTCGTCAGTTAGTACTTATATCATTCATACAGTTATGTATTATTCTTCATTTAATAGACATGTATCAGTATCCGTTGTATGCTATTAATTCTTTCCATGACTGAATTTCTGTATTGTAATTTAATGTATCCGATACAAATTCTAGCACTCGTATGAGAATTCTAGACAATCTCTATATGGGTGTTACAATTTGGTATCAGAGCAGGTCGATTCAGATCGTGCCTTGGGTCATTAAAGTACGATCCAAGTAGATGAACCATTTGGATCCAGGATATTTATTCTAAATGTTATATCTGGTTAAACTTGATCAACTTGACTTGTATATGACAGCTATGATAGGATGTCCGGGAGACGAAGAGGACCAGGAAGGCCTAGAGTCAATCAGGCAAATGAAGGAGGTGGATATCCCAATGTTAATTTCTGGGCTCAGATGATGCAGCAGCAGGCAATGCAGCAACAGTATCAAGAGCAGCAGGCTCATAATGCTTTGCAGCATTAGCAGATGATGCAACAAGTTCAGCAGCAGGCCCAGTCTCAACAACAATGGACAGAGATGATACATCAGGGGCAAGGCTTTCATCAACAACCTCTATTACCCCCAGTCATTGGTAACCCAGCATTTTGAGAGTACAATATGAATCATCCTCCCGAATTCAATAGTGAGGGTGATCCTCAGGAAGCTAAGAGGTGGTTGAAACAAATGGAGAAAATCTTTTGGATGGCTGAGTGCTCAGATGCAGACAGAGTAGTGTATGCGACTAACTAGTTCAGAGGTGCAGCGGAAGATTGGTGGGAAACTACCCAACGTAGAATGATGGCAAATGATGTGGAGATTAATTGGGAAAATTTCAAAGAAGCAATGCTAGAAAAATACCTACCGTTGTCATTTAAGGTGAAGAAAGAGTAAGAGTTCCTGGAATTGAGACAAAGGAGTATGTCGGTTGCTGAGTTTACCAAGAAGTTTGAAGAATTGTCACACTACTTTACCCACAACGAGTATGCAGGCACACAGACTTGGAAGATTAACCAATACAATCGTGGATTGAGGGGTGAAATTGACACTGCTGTGAGTCTCCAGAAGACTACTAGTTTTGATGAATTGGTGCATGACAGCTTGGTAGCTGAAGCTGGCTTTGCAAAGACTGCTAAGGAGAAAGCTTCGACTTATGAAAAGAGGAAGGACAAAGACAAGTACCTCGATAAGCTGAGGCTGAAGGGCTCTCCCCAGAAGGGAAAGCAATCCAGCTCACCTAAGGTTTTTTCTATTTGCAAGAAGGGTGGAAGGACTCATAAAGGAGAGTGCATGTTAGGTGTGAGTACCTGTTATGGGTGTAAACAGCCCAGACAGTACTTACATGAATGCCCCAATATGCATGGTAAGGACGCGACCGAAGGTATGACAACGAGCAAGGGCAGGGCGTACTCTCTGGATGGCAAGAAGGCTCGGGCGAGTGAAGACTTAATAGCTGGTATGTGTTATCTTGGCCAGAACCTAGTTAGAGTTTTGTTTGATTGTGGTGCAACTTGTTCCTTTATTTCGCATGCATGTGTAGAAACACTACAACTACCTTTGTCACCATTGATTCCTCACATGATGGTATCTACTGCCACAGATGGCTGAATCTTAGCAAGTTATGTATGTGAAAATTGTCCTATCACCGTATCCAGCAAGACATACTATATAGATTTAGTGTCTCTTCCCATGAAGCAACTTGACGTGATTCTATGCATGGATTGGCTCTCCGCTAACCATGTGTACATTGGATGTTCTGTGAAGAGCATCTACATGCCTACTAGTAACACGACGGAAGAAGTAGCTTTGTCGGAGTTGATCAATCACACTCATCAGATGATTCAATTTATTTGTGTTGAGGATAAGGTCTTCTATCTTATACTTACTGTGACTTCAGAACCAGAGCTAAGTCCTAGTGACATTCCAATTATCAACGAGTACCCCGTCGTTTTTCCACCTGATATGTCTAGTCTACCCCCAGAAAGAGAAGTTCAGTTTTCTATTGATCTTATTCCTGGAGCGGAGCCAGTGTCGGTGGCGACGTACAAAATGTCACCTTTCGAACTTAAAGAATTGAAGTCTCAACTGGAGGAGTTAATCCAGAAGCATTTCATCGGACCCAATATATCCCCTTGGGTCGCACCGGTTTTATTAGTTAAAACGAAGGATGGCAGTATGTGTTGGAGTAAGCCCTAATAGCCAATCTATTTTGATTGGATTTCGCTTTGTATCATGACTTATATATATATATATATATATATATATATATATATATATATATAAGGCATTTATTTATTCTTTTGTTCAGTTTCAAAATAATAAATAAATTCCCTAGAATAATTAGTCTGTTTAATGGAGCATTAAGTATGACTTAATCGTGAGATCCATTAAACGAAAGGACATTATTCTTAAAGTATCCGTAGTCAAGCTTTATTGTGAAATGGGATAACATTAAAGCATAGAGACTATTATGTGGGTAGACTGATGATCACATCTCACGGATCATAGATAAAGAGTTATCAAGTCTTCACATAGGTATAAATATTAGGAGTAATATTTATACTGGATTGACCCACCATGAGAATACTACATAGTAAAAGTTATGAAAAGTGTCATAAGATATTCTCATAGTGATAGTGGTGTATTCCACCCTTTGACCTGAAACCACTATGTACCCTAGATGTAGGAGTCGAGTGCTTTATCACCATTCAAACGTTGTCTGTAATAGGATGACTATAAAGTTGGTTGATGGGTACTCCATGAATCATGCTGAGGAACATGAGTGACCTAGATGGAATTTGCCCCTCCTACATAACAGGAGAAATGTCTATGGGCCCAATATTGAACTAGACAAGGATGACACGGTCTATGCCTTGTATTCAATATAGACATGAGGACAAAAGGGTAATTATACACATGATCATTATCACGGAAAGGTTTCGTCAGATCACATGACATTCTCGTCACTTGGGTAGCAGTGATGTGTTGCTAGATACCGCTCACTGTTTATAATATTAAATATGTGATTTAATATTATTGCCAATGTTACGGGAACCTATAGGGGTCACACACAAAGGACAGATAGATGAGAGAAATAAATAAGTAAGACTTATTTATAAAATAATAAGTAGGACTTATTAGTAATTAAATAATTAAGTATGACTTATTATTTAATTTATGAAATAGAGAAATGCGGTCCATCGTAAGGTACGGTGTGTTTAAGTGAAATATGATGCACCGTAAGGTACGGTGTATGTAAGTGCTTGACTTGTTGACCACACAAGTGGTTCTATAAATAGAACCCTTGTGGTGAAGCATTAAAAAACTTTTGTTGAAACACTTAACCTAATTCACAAAAGGTGTGAAACCCTAGCCGCCGCTCTCTAAACCCTGTTTTCTCTGAATCTCCATTGGAATTGGCTAGCACCGGTCATCGGAGAAGTTCTGTTCGTGTGGACTGAATAGAGGCATCGCTACGTTGCTTTGCTCGTGATCAGAAACAATTCTGCCACAAAGGTTCTGCTCTTCAAGAGGTAAACACATGAATCCTTAAAATGTTTAAGTATGTGTTTGATTTGTGATTAATGATTTAATCAAGATCCGTTTCAATGGGATTTGTTCCGCTAAGAGGATTAAATTTTTTTGAAAAACCCCTCTTAAATCCCTTCAGTATGAGATTGTGTATAGACTACCGTCAGTTGAATAAGGTGACAATCAAGAACAAGTATCCTCTCCCAAGGATTGTCGACCTTCTAGATTAACTTAAATGAGCGACAATATTCTCTAAGATTGATCTTAGATCGGGTTATCATCAAATTCACATCAAGTCTTTGGATGTGTCCAAAACGGCGTTCAGGACGCGCTACAGACATTACGAATTTCTAGTTATGCCTTTCAATGTAACTAATGCCCCAGCCGTGTTTATGGATTATATGAACAAAAATTTTCAACCTTACCTAGATCAGTTCGTGGTGATCTTCATTAACGACATCCTGATATATTACAGGGACCCTCAGGAGCATGCCTAACACCTGAGGATCGTTTTGAATGTCCTCAGGGAAAAGCAATTGTATGCCAAACTCAGTAAGTGTGAATTTTGGTTATCAGAAGTTAAGTTTTTGGGACACGTCATTTCCCAGGGAGGAGTGACAGTGGACCCATCCAAGGTTGAAGCTGTTCTTAGTTGGAGTAGGCTCAGAAACGTGGCCGAAGTTAGAAATTTCTTGGGCTTAGCAGGTTACTATCGTAGATTCATCATGAAGTTTTCCCAGATTGCTTTACCTCTGACGCGTCTCACCAGAAAAGACGTGCCCTTTATTTGGGATGAAGAATGCGAGAAGAGTTTTAGGACTTTGAAGAAGAAATTGACTAAGGCCCCAATGTTAGTTATACCGGATCCCGAGAAGATATGCATTGTTTTCTGTGATGCATCGTCTAAGGGCCTAGGTAGTGTACTCATGCAAGGAGAGAAGGTGATAGCCTATGCTTCTAGACAACTTCAGACCCATGAAGAGAATTATCCCACTCATGATCTTGAGTTGGCAACCATCGTTTTTGCATTAAAGGTGTGGAGACATCATTTATATGGTGCGCAGTTTGATTTTTTCAGTGACCATACAAGCTTGAAGTATTTGTTTGATCAACGAGAACTGAACATGAGGCAGAGAAGGTGGATGGAATATTTGAAGGACTTCGACTTTGACTTGAAGTATCACCCAGGGAAGGCAAACATAGTGGTTGACGCTTTAAGCCGGAAGGCCTTGGTTAGAGCAGAGGTAATGATGCATACTTGTAATTTGTATGAGAAATTTAGAGACCTTAACCTCGATGTCTCCGAGGTGGATGGTGGTATCTTGTTGAATAGATTGGAAATCTCGTGCAACTTACAGTCTAGGATCACACAAGCTAAGAGTACGAATATGGACCTCCAGAGGAGAATTCGTCAATCAGAATTCGTTATGGCATCTGATGGCACACTGTTGTTCGAAGGTAGGATTTGTGTTCTAAATGATGCAGACCTGAAGAGGTTAGTCTTGGAAGAAGCCCATAAGAGCAGCTTTAGCATTCATCTGGGTGCCACCAAGATGTGCCATGTAATATCCCGCTTAGATGTAACAGTTATCAGTGTTAGAAGCTTATTATGCAAGCATGGCAATTTGGTAAATAAGTGGGAATGGAAGAATATTTAAAAAAGGGAACCAAGATATTTTTCATCACTTTCTCTCATCTTTCTCACTCTTCCAAAATCTTATTTTCTCTCCCTCACTCCCCTAGTCACACGCCCTCCTCCACCTCTCATCAATCCATCAAAACTTCACCCAATTCTTGTGAGATTTATGCAAAACAAGCTTAGTTTTGGAAGTTAGAACAAGATAAATAAGAAGAGAAACAAGGAAGGATCAAAGGATCAAGCTAGGGATTGAAGTTCAGAAATTTAACAAGCACCAATCAAGGCTTAGGTGAGCTCCCTAGGGTTTTAGATCCCGTTTGAGTAAGTTTGAGAGTTGTTTATACTTTGAGTAATTTTTAGGAATTGTGCCCTATTCTTTGTTATTGGCTAAATCCTTGTTATAACTATGTTTAAATTGTTTATATGTTTAAGATAATCCTTCTTATACCTTTGGGGAAGCTTGGGTGTGTTAGAATGGTTAGAAATGATGAAAAAAATGCTATTTTTGAGTGTTCTGAACCTGTCATGGTCGCTACAGCGAGCTGGAGCTCGCTACAGCGACCAGGCATGATTTTGTTCTGCCTACGGTCGCTACAAGCAACCAGGCCGTCGCTTCAAGCGACCAGCCCCAGAACAGCCATGACAGCTTAGCTGTTTTGGCTGTTCTGGAGCGCGTAGGCATGGTTTTTCGCATCCGTTTTCTCCATGAACATTTTAGAAACAATAACTACCATTCTAACTCATCCAAGAGGCTCCCAAAAAGGATGGAAATGTAAGGAACAAGGATTGAGCAATGACTTAGAATAGTTAGAATTGTAAGGGCATAGTTTAGACGGTTTTGGGAATGATTCCAATAACCAAGCAGTGGCTTATGAGAACGATAAGCCTATGATCATAGATTCATATGTTAAGTATTGGGAGGTTGTATTCCCTAGAAATGCATTAAATATGCAAAGGCTCTTAATGAATTATTAGACGTACTTTCTAGTACATAAGATAAAATGATGAGAATAAGAATGCATCAGATATGCATAGTTTCAGATGGTGTATCAGATATACACATACCAGCTAGGTTATTTATCAGGACGTGCCTCAGTTGTTCACGTCAGAGTGACATTGGGGGGGTACACGTATCAGTTTTTATCAGGATATGTATATTCATATAACAAGAATAATAATTAATAATCAGGTTAAACTTTGTGTCTTCTGTGCTCTCGACCAGTTAGAGAGGACAGGGGGTTTCAGCATTGCTGAAATGGGCCAGGAACTTTCCGCGAGGATAACCACACAGAGTTATAGTGTGTCTCCTGTGCTCTCGACCAGTTAGAGAGGACAGGGGGTTCCAGATACAGCTGGAACGGGCCAGGAACTTTCCGCGAGGATAACCACACACTTAGACAAGAGGAGTCCGGTGTTAGCCTGATATGATAGGAATTTTCACCGGTTAGCAGGGGGATGTGCTTCGGGGTTACTCCACCCGGGGGCATTCCGTAAAATGAACTCAGATAATAATGTTTGTTCAACGCTAACATCTAACATAAAGACATGTATCAGTTAATATTTTATTATGTCATCAGGCAGAGAATAGTTACCAGGCAGGTATCAGTTATCAGGCGGTGATCCTAGGTTTCCCCTCGATCACCCAGTTATCAGGTTATAGTCTAGATCTCATGACTATTCAGTATTAGGTTCAAGCAGTGATCCTAGGTTTCCCCTTGATCACTAGTTAGCAGGAACAATCAGGTATAACCCTTATAGGAAGAGCTAGAGCTTGGCGATCATAGGAAATCCCCAAGATTGCCAAAAGTAGGCACGACGACCCTAGGTTTCCCCCGTGGTTGCCAACAGTAGGTTGGGCTGGAGCTCACTGAGACGTAATATCTCACCCCAATCCTTCTGGTGCAGGTTTACAGGTTAGCGAGAGATTTTCAGATGAAGTTCTTCAGGAAGACGCTGGATGGAGTGCAGTTGCTCGTCATGGTCAAGCTCAGAAGTTCATCAGTATATGTTTAAGTATTTGTATATGATTTTGGATAAATGTATAAACGAGCTACTTGTACCCCTTTCAGTTGTATTGTATGTATTATTATTATTGAAAATTTTTAATGTATCCGATATCAGATTAATACGCAAGCTAAATATTCTAGATAATGATAAGTGCCGAAGCCAAGATCTATTAATCGGGTGCTCGAAGAGACGAAATCTATATTTGGGCATGCTGGAGGGCCGACAAGAGCTTGAATCTATGTCAAAATGGATAGTTCGGAGAAACTCGAAGGTAACTTAAGAGATAAGGTAAGACCATAGAGACCGAAGTTGTCTCGGAAAAGAGTATAGGTATGAAATCCTTCCAGATAAGAATAGAAGGGAAAGTAAACGAAACTCGAATCATTAGTGGATTTGGAGTATGGAAGATGTGGATCTCCAGAAGCTATAAATTGTTTTAGAAGTTGCCACAAGTGGTTAATGAGTGAACTTAAGTTGCCTCAGGCATGCTCTCAGTCGGGTTTCCGCAATGTTTAATGATTATATATGATGTACTGACCAAGAGATAGTTACAGAAATTCAGGATGTGGAGAGTAAAGTTAGAACCAAAGTATAAGCTGTTGACAGGAACATTGTTGAGCTCTTGACAGTTGTTGGAAACCGTTTACAGGTTTTGGCATATTTTCGTGAAAGTAAGTATATGGTTTATGTCCGAAAGGAAGTACAGTGTCAAATGACGATCAATCAGTAAGTTAAACAGGTGGTTAAAGCCACAAGAGAATCAACGAACGTAAGATGATTTTGCTGTGATAGCTACAAGTCATTAAGGAATAAGTCAGCCAGTGAATTTGATAATGGTGTATTACTCCTACTCCAAAGTGTTTTGGTTAGATCACAGTTGCGCAGCGAAAAAGTAATTCAAGGATGAGTTAACAAATAATTCTAAGCTGAAGCTTAGAGAACAAGGATGCTTGTGTAGTCCTTGTCAGGTGAACCACAGGAGGGCAATAAGTTCCCAATTATTGAACCACAAATTATCAGTGAGCAGTTACAACTTGAACTTGTTATAAGTTCTAGCAGGAAATTTTAAAAGTTAAGTCGAGGGATATTTTAAACCTCGAGACTCAAGAGGAATAGAAATCGAAGCAGTTTAAGATTTTGTGATAAGAATAAGAAGGATATGTTTCTAGCACAATAAGACTAGAGCAAGGAAAGTCATCACTAATACGGTACTTGAAGAGTAAGTTTAGTAAAAAGGGTTAAGCATAAGGCGACATCCGTAAAAGTTGCACTTGCAAGACGGTAAATTTTTGAAATTGAAGCGTTGATCAGAAACAACAATGCGGTGACATATGAGTTTAATCCACGTTGTACCTACAATCTGTCAACATGTCACATGTATCAGGTTATGTTTAGTATTATATACTTATCAGGCAGTGCTTAAACTACTCAGATAGTAGAGCAGATTTTCAGTGTTGTGACATGTTTTGGCAATAGTGGTACGCAGTCAGGAATATTTAAGTAGGAAGGTTTTGACCAGAACATATTTGTTGATATCAAACATATCTTAGCTGAAGTGTTCAGAAATTCTTGAACTTAATGTTCACCAGTAAAGGAAGAAGGACTTTCTATGTAGATTAAAAGTCACTCGTAGTCTGCAGTAAAAAGGGCTACGTAAGTTCAGGATATGATTAAAGGATTAAAGATTTAGTGTGCTATTTTTGGTCGCACTCAAGTAGAGTTTTCTATTGGAAACACGGATCTTGATCTTGACGTCTAGAATGAGAAATTAGTTTGTGATGCCGATAGAATGTAACGATAATTTACGGGTTGTTGTATACTCAAGAGATAAACATGGGTAACATTGGCGGGGCAAACCTGGCAAGCCAGTCGAAAGGCAAATCCCGAATGTTACAAAATGAGTTAAGAGTAAGAAAAGATTCCCAATTGATGTGGTAGTGTCTCAAATATGTTAAGATCAAGAATGATGTCCCGTTAGTCGGACAAGGATGAGATTATGTATTGTGTACCCGTCAGTAGTGTACACGTGCTCGCTTATGTATGTAAATTATATGCTATGAATTATACTATGTGAGACGACTTATACCACTCATCACTTGGGCTAGACTCCTATGAATTTTGGATTTATCAGTGTAGAAATATTTACGCTACGGCTAGAACTCGAGATAAGTAATGATAAGAATGATGGGAGATTAGCAAACTCCCAGTATGAAGTATGATCCCTAAGTTATTAAGATACGCGTCGATGCTGTAGACTAGCTGTAGCGGAGTACCAGTAATCTGTAAGAATTCCGCAAAACTTTGAGATTTTCATAGTGAGGGTAATGATTGCGATTGTGATAAGTAGCACATCGTGATGTCAGGAAGAAAGAAGCAGGTGCTAGAGGTGAAACTCCTGCTTGTACTTAGAATACTAAATGAAGTTGGAATGATCCTTGCATTTGCATGTGCGTATACAATATCAGATGTTTTTCAGTGTAAGGATGATTCTATATGGAAGGGTATGACATAGGTCTATAGGTAAGATGTCGTCGTATGAGACGAAAGATAAAGATAATAATTCATGGGAAATAAATGCAGTGCAAGAAACCCATTGAAGAGTGGGAATATTTGAGGATAATAAGAACGATCTAATGTCGTCAAAGTAAGTTTGCACGGACTATGAAGGGATTTATAAGAATCAGTACAAGTGTCAGGGCTGGATAACTCCAGGTTGGATTTGCAAGAAGTGTATGAACCAGGAACGTAGTCAAGCGAGTTGGATATAATGGTTCAGATAACCTCACATCCTACTACGTAAGAGTTATTCAATTCACCACGAGAATTTCAGTTAAAGGAAAAGTTGTCGAGTATATTCGACATATAGAGTTGGAAATCCAAGGGATTACGATAAACAAGACGAACTAGAGTTTTGACTAGTAGAGAAAGTAGTATGAGAGGATTCTAAATTTCGAGGACGAAATTTCTTTAAGGGGGGTAGATTGTAATATCCCGCTTAGATGTAACAGTTATCAGTGTTAGAAGCTTATTATGCAAGCATGGCAATTTGGTAAATAAGTGGGAATGGAACAATATTTAAAAAAAGGAACCAAGATATTTTTCATCACTTTCTCTCATCTTTCTCACTCTTCCAAAATCTGATTTTCTCTCCCTCACTTCCCTAGTCACACGCCCTCCTCCACCTCTCATCAATCCATCAAAACTTCACCCAATTCTTGTGAGATTTATGCAAAACAAGCTTAGTTTTGGAAGTTAGAACAAGAGAAATAAGAAGAGAAACAAGGAAGGATCAAAGGATCAAGCTAGGGATTGAAGTTCAGAAATTTAACAAGCACCAATCAAGGCTTAGGTGAGCTCCCTAGGGTTTTAGAACCTGTTTGAGTAAGTTTGAGAGTTGTTTATACTTTGAGTAATTTTTAGGAATTGTGCCCTATTCTTTGTTATTGGCTAAATCCTTGTTATAACTATGTTTAAATTGTTTATATGTTTAAGATAATCCTTCTTATACCTTTGGGGAAGCTTGGGTGTGTTAGAATGGTTAGAAATGATGAAAAAAATGCTATTTTTGAGTGTTCTGAACCTGTCATGGTCGCTACAGCGAGCTGGAGCTCGCTACAGCGACCAGGCATGATTTTGTTCTGCCTACGGTCGCTACAAGCGACCAGGCCGTCGCTTCAAGCGACCAGCCCCAGAACAGCCATGACAGCTTAGCTGTTTTGGCTGTTCTGGAGCGCGTAGGCATGGTTTTTCGCATCTGTTTTCTCCATGAACATTAGAAACAATAACTACCATTCTAACTCATCCAAGAGGCTCCCAAAAAGGATGGAAATGTAAGGAACAAGGATTGAGCAATGACTTAGAATAGTTAGAATTGTAAGGGCATAGTTTAGACGGTTTTGGGAATGATTCCAATAACCAAGCAGTGGCTTATGAGAACGATAAGCCTATGATCATAGATTCATATGTTAAGTATTGGGAGGTTGTATTCCCTAGAAATGTATTAAATATGCAAAGGCTCTTAGTGAATTATTAGACGTACTTTCTAGTACATAAGATAAAATGATGAGAATAAGAATGCATCAGATATGCATAGTTTCAGATGGTGTATCAGATATACACATACCAGCTAGGTTATTTATCAGGACGTGCCTCAGTTGTTCACGTCAGAGTGACACTGGGGGGTACACGTATCAGTTTTTATCAGGATATGTATATTCATATAACAAGAATAATAATTAATAATCAGGTTAAACTTTGTGTCTTCTGTGCTCTCGACCAGTTAGAGAGGACAGGGGGTTTCAGCATTGCTGAAATGGGCCAGGAACTTTCCGCGAGGATAGCCACACAGAGTTATAGTGTGTCTCCTGTGCTCTCGACCAGTTAGAGAGGACGGGGGGTTCCGGATACAGCTGGAACGGGCCAGGAACTTTCCGCGAGGATAACCACACACTTAGACAAGAGGAGTCCGGTGTTAGCCTGATATGATAGGAATTTTCACCGGTTAGCAGGGGGATGTGCTTCGGGGTTACTCCACCCGGGGGCATTCCGTAAAATGAACTCAGATAATAATGTTTGTTCAACGCTAACATCTAACATAAAGACATGTATCAGTTAATATTTTATTATGTCATCAGGCAGAGAATAGTTACCAGGCAGGTATCAGTTATCAGGCGGTGATCCTAGGTTTCCCCTCGATCACCCAGTTATCAGGTTATAGTCTAGATCTCATGACTATTCAGTATTAGGTTCAGGCAGTGATCCTAGGTTTCCCCTTGATCACTAGTTAGCAGGAACAGTCAGGTATAACCCTTATAGGAAGAGCTAGAGCTTGGCGATCATAGGAAATCCCCAAGATTGCCAAAAGTAGGCACGGCGACCCTAGGTTTCCCCCGTGGTTGCCAACAGTTGGTTGGGCTGGAGCTTACTGAGACGTAATATCTCACCCCAATCCTTCTGGTGCAGGTTTACAGGTTAGCGAGAGATTTTCAGATGAAGTTCTTCAGGAAGACGCTGGATGGAGTGCAGTTGCTCGTCATGGTCAAGCTCAGAAGTTCATCAGTATATGTTTAAGTATTTGTATATGATTTTGGATAAATGTATAAACGAGCTACTTGTACCCCTTTCAGTTGTATTGTATGTATTATTATTATTGAAAATTTTTAATGTATCCGATATCAGATTAATACGCATGCTAAATATTCTAGATAATTTAGTATGGGTGTTATATACCAAGACCTGAAGAGAGATTATTCGTGGCCTGGTATGAAGACCGACATTGCGGAGTATGTAGCACGGTGCATTATGTGCCAATAGGTGAAGATCGAGCATCAAAGGCCTGCAGGGATGCTTGAACCCTTGGAGATTCCGCAGTGGAAGTGGGAACATATAACTATGGACTTTGTAAGTGGTTTACCCCGTACTCAACGAGGACATGATTTGATTTGGATAATCGTAGATCGGTTAACCAAATATGCTCGTTTCTTGCCGGTTAAATCCACATACAAAGCTTCAAAGTATGCAGAGTTGTTTATATCGGAGATTGTTAAACTGCACGGTGTTCCAACGAGCATTGTGTCTGATAGAGATCCAATCTTTACGTCTCACTTTTAGAGGGCCTTGCAAAAGGCCTTCCGAAAGGACGATTCAAACGTTGGAGGATATGTTGCGTGCTTGTATCCTAGAAGACGGAGGAAGTTGGAATGACCACTTACCTTTGATTGAGTTCTCTTACAACAATAGTTACCATTCCAGCATAGGGATGGCACCTTATGATGCCTTGTACGGCAGGAAGTGTAGAACGCCGTTATGTTGGGCTGAGGTCGGAGATAAGAGTATCTTGGGACCGGAGATTATTCAGGAGACTACCCTGAAGATTAAATCTATTCAAGATAAGATGAGGACTGCGCAGAGCCGTCAGAAAAGTTATGCAGATAAGAGGCGAACGCCTTTGGAGTTCGAAGAAGGAGATCATGTATTCCTGAAAGTTACGCCCAAGTTGGGTCTATGAGGAGTATTCCGAACAAATAAGCTTTGTCCGAGATTCATTGGACCATTCCAAATACTTAGACGTATCAGTTCGGCAGCCTATCAGGTAGCATTGCCACCAGCTATGTCAGGATTGCATGAAGTATTCCATGTCTCTCAGTTAAGGAAATTCATTCCCAATCCTTTTCAGCCAGTAGAGTTGGAGACCATACACTTGAAGTCAGACTTGACGTTTCAGCCTGATCCGGAACAGATTGTCGACCGTGATGTCAAGTCCTTGAGAAACAAAGAGATTCCGATTGTTAAGGTGGTTTGGAAGGGTTCTCACGACGGTGAAGCTACTTGGGAACTTGAATCGAAGATGCAAAGTAGTTATCCACAATTATTCTCAGGTAAATTCTAATTTCGAGGACGAAATTTCTTTAAGGGGGTTCCGGATAGAGCTGGAATGGTGGAGTTACCATCCGCGAGGATAGCCGCACAAAAGCAAGTGAGTCCGGTGTTAGCCTGATATGATAGGAGTCTCACCGGTAGAAGGGGAGTGTATCCGCGGATACTCCACTCGGGTCCATTCCATAAAACGAACCAAGATAATGATTGTGTGTTACACACTAACTTACTAACTTAAAGATGGAAGTATTATGTTTATGCACAAGATAAGATACAAATTATTTATGAGATGGCGATCCTAGTTTTCCCCTTGGTCACTAAATGATAAAAATAAGAAAGTAATCCGCACTTCGACAACCCCAGATATTGAAGAAATATATGTATGTACATTTTCTTTTTGTTATAAATTAGACAGAATAATAGAGTCGTTATAAATTAGACAGAATAATAGAGGTTTCATTCATATCTTATTATGGATGGGATAAATAACAAAATGGATAAATAAAAAAGACAATAATATAGGGATTCATTGAGATTCTAAAATTGGAGGAACGATACTTAATTTAGGGTGAGCCAATAGGATGAACTGAAAAAGTTCTGTATCATAAACTATGTAAGATGTACAACAACATCAATTAGATATCCGGCTATGAAAAAGAAAAAGTAGGATCAAAGAAAATCAAAAGAAATGGACCGAATTTTTTTATAATGTATCTCAGAGAAATTTTGACTATTCTCACCTCTGAACTCCCCTAAATTAAACTTTTTGGCCTTTCAACCAAGTAATTTTACCATTTGAATATTGTTGAAATATTAACATTCTTTTTTGAAGCGCAGAAAAAATCGAAACAAAATGGAATCATTCATTTTCAGACTAACTTTCTATACCTAGAATATACATCTATTCATTCTTTATCTAGAAAAAGTATATCTCCGTATGCCTAGATACTTTATCTAGGATGATCAAGACCACTAAAAAATATGTCTCTATTCCCAAATTTATTAAAATAAATATGGGAATAGAGACTCATAGAAATGAATTGCCGGGAACCAGATTTGAACTGGTGACACGAGGATTTTCAGTTCTCTGCTCTACCGGCTGAGCTATCCCGACCATTCTGGACACACCACCCTAATTTTAGGAAATTAGTTGAGTCTATGTCAACTAAATAAAAAAAAAAAATACTTTTTGAATTTTAATTAAAAAAAAAGGGTTATAGGATAAAAAATTAGTGAATTAAATGGGCTTTTGGGGATAGAGGGACTTGAACCCTCACGATTTCTAAAGTCGACGGATTTTCCTCTTACTAAAAATTTCATTGATGTCGGTATTGACATGTAGAATGGGACTCTATCTTTATTCTCGTCTGATTAATCAGTTATTCAAAAGATCCATCAGACTATGGTGGAGTGACTGATTTGATCAATCAATATTATTTTGTAAATGTTGTCAACTCCATTTGTTAGAACAACTTCCATTGAGTCTCTGCACCTATCCTTTTTTGATTTTCACTTTCTGAACTTTTATTTATTTGTTTTCGGAAAGAAGGATTTGCCTCAGGATTGCCCATTTTCAATTCCAAGGTTTCTCTGAATTTGAAAGTTTTCACTTGGTAAGTTTCCATACCAAGGCTCAATCCAATTAAGTCCGTAGTGTCTACCAATTTCGCCATATCCCCCGTTTTTTTCTTTGAGATTGATATCATATCTCATTATGATTAGGATGTTTTTTCATTTGTATTATGAGAATTATATCATGAAACTGTTGAATTTATTAGAAACCTACTCCCATTTTTGGAAAAATTTCCTTCTATTTGTTTGTTTTTGTTTGATTGATTTTCTTTCATCTATATCAGATACCCATATTTAGTCGAATCAGAAATGATTCTATTAGCTGTGTATTCGAAATTCAATATACATAGATATATACTACATTTATCTCTATTTTATATGTCCCTCCTTCTTTGATTTTTTGACAGTATTTAGAATACTCTAACGTTCGATTCTTTTTTTCCTTAGAGCAGACAGATACATACCTTATAATAACAAAACAAAAATCAAAAATCTATTTATTAATTTAAAATTTGACATTCATTTAGAAATTCAATCGAAATTATATCAAATTTCTATCGATACATTCTTTTTTATATACATTATTATATTATATACATTATACATATTTCATCTTAAATTCTTAATGCATACGAAATTTAAAATTCTAAAAAATAAGACTATTTAAAATATAAATTTTTATTTTAAGATAGTATTCTATACACTCTTTACTATTTTCTATATCTATATTTATATAGAATTTTAAGGTATTCTATTAAAGAATATATAAAGAATATATATAGAAACAAATAATCTTCCTATCTAATAATCAGGATATCGGGATAAATACATATCTATATTTAGATATTCATCTAGATTAGATGAAAATATGAATTTTATTCTATTTATTCTTGAAATATTAAAATAATAGAAATAAAGAAGCAAATATATTCAAAAAATGAAGAAAATGGAATTCAAAACAAAAAAGAGAATTTGATTATACGAATTAAAATGACGATATTGTTTTATTGATAAAAAAATTTGATAAATTTTTTGATAAATCGATCAAAATAGTATTCTATTTAACTATTAATTAACTAACTATTAATTAAAATTCTTATCTTAAAATTATTCTCAATTTTATGATATGATATATACTAATATATCAAAAAAATAATAACTATTGGATATTTTATATTTTGTCTATGTTTGTATTTATTTGATTATGTTATGATATAGTAAGATCCCGGCTGCATTTAGGAGTTATCTTTCCCTGTAACTTTTAATTTAATAAGAAATCACTTATATAATTTAAGAAAGAATCGTTCAGTACGCTAATCTTGACTCTTTCCATTTTCGATTGAGAAAGCAAGGCCCCATTGTGTTTAGATAAGAACAGGTCGGTCTAGGTAGTAAATTTTATATTCCATAAGTGTCACTAACTTAGTGCATGTAAGGCTTAGAAGAAGAAAATGAAATATGAACAATTGCGATGGTCGTAATAGATCGACTTTCATGCTAGTTCTTGCTCCAGCATGAAAGTTCCATTTCAGGGAAGGTTGGACTAAGGGTACCATGATACTTTCTGTTTTGTCGAGGCTTGCTTTGGTCTCTGGTTTGATGGTTGCACGTGCTAAAAATCCGGTACATTCCGTTTTGTTTCCCATTCCAGTTGCTAAAGTTTTTATTTATTGCTTTTCCCTTGAACTGGGGTCTATGCTGATGGAAGACCTCGCCAGAGTGGTTGCTCAGTTCTACCCGGCTTCATCGGGGGGAGTGTCTGGGGGGTTCCCTATACCCCCAACCCTGGACAGGGCCCCAGTTTTTATCTCAAATCCCGATCAGCCCGGTCCTTCAGCTTATGAAGGAGAGGGTCGGGCAACCCGGGATTTGAGCAGGGAATATAGGAAAATAGAGAAAATTGAGCGGGATAAGTTCCTTAACCGAAGCTGCCACAGCAACTTTAAGACACAGGAGCGGATTATCATTGAAGTCAAAAAACAGATCTGTCTTGATAAAAACATATCTGATGATGATACCAGGAACGATGTCGACTGTTTTTTGACTCCGTATACAGACCTCTCTAAAGAGAGGCCTTACTGTGTGAAAAAGCTTTCTGAGATTCTAAAAGATTTGACCGACCATGGGTCGGCTAGTACCTATTTTGATGCTATTTTCAAAGAAATAGAATCCATTTTAGGCCCTTAGTGAATCTCTCATGTCTTTCTGGTAAACAACCACAGCTAATTTTCGTTATTCACTACACTACTCCGGACTCTTTTTCTGTCCGGAGGGAATCATTGTTTATCAATCAATCATGCCTCAACTGGATAAATTCACTTACTTCACACAATTCTTCTGGTCATGCCTTTTCCTCTCCCATATGCAATGATGGAGATGGAGTACTTGGGATCAACAGAATTCTAAAACTACGGAACCAACTGGTTTCAAACCGGGGGAACAAAATCCAGAGCAACGACCCCAACAGTTTGGAAGATATCTTTAGAAAGGGTTTTAGCACCGGTGTATCCTATATGTACTCTAGTTTATTCGAAGTATCCTAATGATGTAACGTCGTCGACTTATTGGGAAATAGGAGTAAAATAACTTTTCTCTCTTGTTTCGGAGAAATAAATGGCTCACGAGGAATGGAAAGAAACATATTATATTTGATCTTGAAGTCCTCATATGGCGCTTCTTCTTCAAATCCTGGATGGGTGATCACTTGTAGGAATGACATAATGCTAATCCATGTTCCACACGGCCAAGGAAGAATAAAAAAATAAGAAAAGTAAAGTCTTGCTTGCTTTTTTTATAATAGTTGCTCGTTCGTTCATAAATGAACTCGACCACTTGTTAGTCTTGCTAAACGACACGAGTCTAGGGTGAAGTTGAAGCGAAGCAGACACGGTCAAGTAAAGTAGACTTCACAAGTGATTCAACATACCAACCATATCTATGGATGGAAATAAAAAAAGAGAACAGGGCCTTATTCCCGGTGTAAGGCAACCTCCAGCCTTGCCCAACTCATTATGATTTGCTGTTTAGCTCATCTTCTTCCAATTGATCTTCTTCAATTCCCCTACCTGCTCCCCTTGCTGCCTTGGTGAATGCCAGCTGGGTCTGTCGTTTACCGACTTCGTCGGGTGATGTAAATTAGATCCCCACTCGTAGTGGGGGCCCCCCGTAGTCGAACCCATGCATTTTAGGAAAAACAACCGGCTATTTCCTTTTCGATTCGACAAGTCTTTACTTTCTTAAAGTAAAGCAGAATTATAACTTAACTCACCGTCAAGATGAACTTTCTATACGCTATACCCAGCCCTCTGGATCAATTTGAGATTATCCCATTTCGACCCCTTCAGATAGGTAACTTATATTTCTCATTCACAAATCCCTCTTTCTTTATGCTGCTCACTCTCAGTTTGGTTTTACTGCTGGTTTATTTTAGGCTTAATTGCACTTTTCCCCCTATATTTTGCCAATTGTGCGATTTTGCACCCTATCATTTACCCCCTTTCTGATTTTGTAGCCCCTTATGTTTTTTTTTGCTGATGTGTTGAATTTTGCTGACATGTCTTCATTAATGCTTGTCATGTGTGTAATTTGTATATTTAAAAAAAAATCAAAATAGAAATATATGAAGTTGGAGGTCAGTGGTCACGTGACCCTCCATTTCTCCTCACACCCAAAATCTGAAAATTGAAATTCACTCAGACCTCTCCACTTCTCCTCTCCTCTTCTCCCATGGCTGTCATCGCAAATCACCTTTTCTTCTTCTCCTCCCAAACGAAACCCTAATCGCAACTCACCATTTGATCCCGTTTTCATATAAAAAATCGAAACTGTAATCATCTAGCCATTACCCTTGCTTTTTGTGTACAACCCGCAACCGAAAAACCTTCTGCCTGGGTTCTCTAAAGTCCATTTGTACAAAGAGGAGAATCAACGCCGCACCTGCTTTTGAATTGAGGCCTCTTCCAAGAAGATGCAGATGAAGAACTGGATCTAGAACCAGCACCAGCCATGTTCAGAGATGAAGAAGAATAAGAAGATTCAATATACGTGATTCTGCGAGGAAGAAGAAGAAGAAGATGGATATGCGTGATTTTTGCAAGGAAAAAGAAGAAGAAGATGAATATGCGCGATTTCTGCAAGGAAGAAGAAGAAAAAACGAACCAAAGCTGAAGAAGATAGAGGACGGAGAAGAAGAAGGTCGAAGATGGAGGTTGGGGAGAAGAAGATCTGAATTTATCCACCTTTTCTCTTTCATAACAGTCACGTGATTTTTTCAAATATTTCAATTTTGATTTTATTAAATATACAAATTACACACATGGCAGCAAAATTCAACACATCAGCAAAAAAACACACGATGAGCTACAAAATTAGAAAGGGGGTAAATGATAGGGTGTCAAATCGCTCAAAAAAACATGGGGTGCAAAATCGCACAATTGGACAAAGATAGGGGGCAAAAGTGCAATTAATCCTTTATTTTATGACTAAAAAGGGAGGAGGAAAGTCAGTACCCAATGCTTGGCAATCCTTGGTAGAGCTTATTTATGATTTCGTGCCGAACCTGGTAAACGAACAAATAGGTGGAAATGTAAAACAAGAGTTTTTCCCTTGCATCTTTGTCATTTTTACTTTCTTGTTATTTTGTAATCTGCAGGGTATGATACCTTATAGCTTTACAGTTAAAAGTCATTTTCTCATTACTTTGGGTCTCTCATTTTCCATTTTTATTGGTATAACAATAGTGGGATTTCAAAGAAATGGGCTTCATTATTTAAGTATATTATTACCTGTAGGAGTACCACTGCCGTTAGCACCTTTTTTAGTACTCCTTGAGCTAATCTCTTATAGTTTTAGCGCATTAAGCTTAGGAATACGTTTATTTGCTAATATGATGGCAGGTCATAGTTTAGTCAAGATTTTAAGTGGATTCGCATGGACTATGCTATGTATGAATGATCTTTTATATTTCATAGGAGGGCTTGGTCCTATATTAATAGTAATTGCATTAACAGGTCTGGAATTAGGTGTAGCTATATTACAAGCTCATGTTTCTACGATCTTAATCTGTATTTACTTGAATGATGCTATAAATCTACATCAAACTTGATAGTGATAGTTATTTATAATTGAACAAAAGCGAGAAGCGAAGTGAAGAGGCTGGTATGCTAGAAATGAGTGAGAGCAATGGGAAAGAGAAGGGATAATGCAGTCAATAATTACTTACTTATAGGTAAAGATATAATCTTCTTACCGAGTCGAATGCGTCCTTAAGAAATGCTTACGGAGTGGAAAGCCCTAGATATAGTTAAAAACCCTGGAATAAAGAGTTAGGCTATGGTATAGAGTTAAGTTTTGGGATTAAAGCAGTCAAGTCATACCAGGTGAATTGTAAGTTACCTCCCGGGCACCCGAAAGCAGAATGGACAAGGAGCAGGGTTCGAAGAACGAGAAGAGCTAGTCGAATAAAAGTCTAAGAAGGGAGGAAGCGGGGAGAGGAAGATGACTATAGAAAGCCGATAGTCCGGTAGGTCCTTGTAAGGCGAGTGAAAGAAAGTGAGTCGAGCGGTTTTGATTCCAAAGAGGTATCCATTCAAGATAAATGCTTGCATCCATAGATGGGCGAGAGATGGACGAAAGCCCTTGAAAGCTGAACTGATTCTTATCTGCTTAAAAGAAAGCCTGCCCACTTATGATGACATGAGATTAAAGACCCCATACAATAATGTAAAGGCCCTCTTTCCTTGATCCGGCAGGACTGTCTAGGAAGCGTCCGGCATTAGAGATGGCTTCAGACTCGACCTGAAAGGCGCCAGTTACATCTATTGGACCAGACGGAAATACAAGCTGTCTTGTAGCATGAATGGGTTCGACTAGATCCCTTCCCGCCTAGATCCCTTCCCGCCTAGTAGTTCTCACTGGTAGGCTCTCACATCGGTATACAACTGGGTGTTAAGACCCTCGCTCGGGGATGCCCGACCCTGAGGAAGAAGCTGAAGAGCAACTTAAGGGTAAGATTGTGGTGGTGGGAGTGATAATTTACATTGCTGAGAGGTTTGGAGTGCTTAGTGTGGAGTTACCACCAATTCAGGGGAATGATGAAATTGACCTTGATACTTGTGTTCAGATGTTTATGATTAAGGATGCAAATGGAAGAAAAGAAAGTTTTCATTTGTTGGTTGGCAAGCGACAATCAATTTTGTTGCCTAATCCAACAAGAACTGACACAAGAATTGCAGGAAACTGGCTTTACTTTGATATAGCTCCACAAGCGCCTCAAGAGCAGCCTGTCCAGGATGATCAAATGGGTGATGATCAGGTGGAACAACAACCAGTCCAAGGAATGCATGTTGGACAAGAATTGTACGCAAGGATAGAGGCTGAAGTTCAAAGGCAAGGTGCTGAACAATTAAGGCAAGGTGTCGAGCAGCAAAGGCAAGGAAAAATGCTCGCACTAATGATGCAGCACTTTCACATCCAATATCCTCCATCTGGTCTGTAACATCCTGATTTTTAGTAATTAGATTTATTTAATATTATTTATTTATTTATTATATTTGTTAATTGTTTATTTGATGTGTGATTGGTGGGTTAGTGGATTTTTAAGTGATTGAGGGTATTTTAGTCATTTTAGCATGAATGGCATTTTTGTAATTATATTAGAACTAGAAATTTGAATTTTAGAGAATAGTGGTGTATAAGTAAATGAGAGGTTTAAGTGAAGTAAAAGTGTAGATAAATAATTGTGAGAGTTAGTTGTGACTAAGCTCATTCGTGTGAGTGACCCTAACCCATTTTATATAAAGAGTAGTAGTGAGTGTTGGTGAATTAGGTTAACTACATTTCACAAAACTTTGGCAAGAGGCAAGAGGGAGAGAATAAAAGAAAAGAAGAAACTTGGAGAGAAGGAAGAGGGGAAAGCACTAGAAGCTACATATTCAAGCTAGGAAGCACTTATTGTGAAGAATTGAGGTAAGGGGAAGAATATTTTCACCAATTGGGTTTTAATAAGCAAATGGGTAGTT
This sequence comes from Medicago ruthenica, assembly GCA_018208015.1. NCBI lineage: Eukaryota > Viridiplantae > Streptophyta > Magnoliopsida > Fabales > Fabaceae > Medicago > Medicago ruthenica. The sequence goes on along the minus strand of CM031372.1, from coordinate 69,772,709 downwards.
TGGGTGTTTTAGTTTATGCTTAATTTCATGATGTTTGTTGTTAATTATGTGAAATTTGTGTTCTGTTTTGATGATTGAATTAAGTATGTTAAAGCTTGGTGAATTCATGTTTTATTCATGTCAAAATTCATGGTTTGATGTAGTGAATTAATAACTTGGGGAATTTTGATGTTTTGATGATTAGCATGATAATTGATGGTGATTATGGCTGTTTAAATTGAATTTGCTTATGGGTACATGTTTGGTTTGAGAATCCATGAAGTTATGTTGAATAAGTTGTGATTTAAGTTGTTGTTGTTGTGTTTTGGTGAAAATGCTTAATTGGATGAAAATGATTAAGTTGTTGTTAAAATGAATAAGTTGATGTTAAGATGGTTAGAATAAGTGATTATGGTCATGTGGAACTTGATAAAATGTTGTTGTTGTTATACATGTCTGTTTGTTAAGTTGTTATTTTGAGACGATGTTTGAATTTAATTTAAAAACCATGAGAATCCATGTTAAATTGATGTTTTTGTGTATTGATCATGGGTACTGTTTGTATAACGATTTTGGGATGAATGGGATCAAAAATGAGATTTTTGGGGGTTGTTGGAGGTCTTCCCGTAAGGGAAAACCCATTTTCTGGGCGACCAGGAAGCAGAGCTTTGCTAAGCGACCTTAGGGCTCGCTGAGCAAGCTAAGGCATAACAGCGTCAGCTGTTCTGTGCATTTTGGTCCTTAGGGGTTGTTTCTGGACATCCCTGCACATTCCTTTTGTGTTGTTTTGTTGGTGTTTTGAACATTTAATGATGAGTATTGATTGCTTGCATTGGTATGATTATAATTGGTTGTTTTGAGACGAAATTAGTGAAATGTGTAATTGGAAATGAACATGATTTGTTTAATTGAACTAATGCATCAAATGAACAATCTTTGAAATGTTTTGAATTGAAAATGGTGTTTTGAAACTGATATAGTGATTGATTATATGAATACTATCCTTGAAGGATGAGTATGTATAAGTATGTAAACTTGAATAAATGTGAGTATGGGAATTTAATTGGTGAATTAATTAATGAGATGAATAATTGTGAATTGTGGACTACATGATTGACATTGAATGATAGTATGATGTTACTTTAATTATGTTGTGATGATAAAACATGATGATTGTGATGATGTTGTGATGACTTATGATGTATGGAATGTATTGATTTAATAATGCAAATAGTAGATACATGTTATATGACGGAGTGAATTATATAACAACATGATGATGAGTGCATTGTTAAGTCTATATGTGATGTCCATGCATACATATGTCGAGTTGGAACTTGTTAGTTCACAACTTGCCGAGCGACTTTTTGAGTTCACAACTTGCCAAGGGTAGTTCAGTAATATACTTATGAACAAGTCAACATGTCGAGGGTAGTTTAGTGATGAACAAGCCAACATGTTGTGGGATCATTTAGTAATAGACCTGTGATATCCAAACTTTGGTACCATATGCATTTAATGTCGTGTTAGGCGCATTGAACATGATGAGTCGTATGTGGAAATGTTTTGGTGTGAACTTATGCATTTATGTGGTAAATGTATACTTGGTGATATTGATTGAGATTGTGAATCTCTTTTATGTTGATATTTATCCTTCTAAATTTTCAGAAAATCCTCAGAACATTCCCAAAAGTCCTCAAAACGTCTCTCACTCCTTTGATATGAACCAGAATCTCAACTTTGAGAGTTTCTTTCCTGAACTTTCTCCCATTTTCACTGCTGCAACCATTCTTGAAGGAATGAGTCTGAAGAAACCCCAAAACTCTTCCACTATGTCTCCTCTATTTTCAACAAATCACAGTTGTTCATCCTCTATTTTTGGCTCTGATTTTTTGACAACTTTCTCAAAACCCCACCTCATAATGGTGCTTCCTCTGGCCCAAACTTGAACTTTGACACATCTCTCTGCTCTTTTAATTCCAACTTTGGTTCTTTTGAACCCTTTTGCTCAACTGGCGCTACTCCAAGGCCACCACCAGTTCAAACTTTTCATGCTTCTGTTATCTCCCTCCTCTGCACCTCAAAATGCTTCCAACACCACTCCATCTGCCCCAACTCTTTCTGTAATCCTTGAACATCTTCAAACTTTGCAAACCATGAACTCCTACATTATGTTTGATATGGCAAAGTTGCACAAATGGATAGTTGAGGAGCTGTGTCGCAAAACTCCTTATGGTTTGGTAACTCTTCCTGCAACCATTGCTGAAGATCTCCCTTCTGTTCCGGATTTTAGGGCTCCTGGAGCCTCTGCTGATCGTGTTTAGGACTCTGTTGTTTTTCTAAGGCCACCTCCCTCTCTTTTTGATGCGTCAAAGGGGGAGAATTGAATGATATTTTGTGTTTTGGCAAAAGGCGTATTTTGTTCTGTTTTTAAAATCCTGTTTAAAATTATGTTTGTGTTCAAGGCTCTGACCTTTCTCTTTTAATTTCTTGTTTAGGATTTAAGTTTTTTTTGTTGAACCATGTAATATCATCTTGACCATCATGTACTTTGATTTATAAATGAATGAATAATATTAAGGGGGGGGGGGGGGGGGGGGGGGGGGGAGGGAGGGAGCTTATGATAAAAAAAATTCACTAGTCATAAGCATTAAAAAAACTTAGAATTCAAATATGCCAAAATATAATTCAAAGTTTTGTCATCGTCAAAAAAGGGGAGATTGTTGAGATAAATTCTAAAAAATCCATTTTAATGTCTCAATGATAACAAAACATATAAATTATATTTAAAAGAATTCTGAGATTATTTGTTATTTAACATGTGTTCTTAAGTGATTTTAAAAGATAGGTTACAAAGGAAGAAATGTTTTCAAGAACATTCTCAGAACAAAGCCCATCTCCACTCTTCATGCATGCTTCGCCCAAGTCAGCTCAAGCAAGACAAGTTGGAAGTTATTGCCCAAATCTAGAGAACATTCTGTCAAACATTTTTAAACAAGAGTATTTCACTTTTATGAGTTGGAAAACTTTTCTCTTCCACTTTTTCCCTCAGGAGCGTGTGTTTATTACCTCAGCAAGGGACTCCTTCCATCTATAAATACAAGGGCTTGCAAAGAGAAGAAGCATTGCGTCATAAAACAAAAATCTACTTACTTGATTTTTAACACATCAAGAACACTTCAGAGACTCTTTCATCGTGTGCATCACTATCAAAATCCAGCAGCAACTCTTTTACTCGAGTTCTTTACAAAGGCGAAAAGATTGTAAACCAATAGTAAAAGATTTCAAAAGAATCACTAAGTGTGTTAGTGATTATTGTTTGTAAAAGCTAGTGAGTGAAACTAGTGATAGTTGTTTTATAAAAGCTAGTGAGTGAAACTAGTGTGAAGCCCAAAGAGGTGAAAAGTGTATAGATCCAGGAAGTGATCTAAGAAAAGGCATAGTTGAGCTATAGTTAATACTCAACTACATATTAGAAAATCTCACAGTATTATGGGGACTGAAGTTGCCCACGTTGGGTGAACCAGGATAACTTTTTGTGTGTGATCTCTCTTTCTCTATCTCTTTTTATTTTTGCAAGAACACACACTTCACAATTATTATTTGTTTTACTTGCTAACTGACTAACCTTCCAAGTATTTACTTGAGAAATTTTTATTGGTAATTTTTATTAGATCACAATTCAAATATGATAAAAAAATTCAAAGTTTTAAAAGATAGGAAATTATGATAAAAAAACTCACTAGTCATAAGCATTAAAAAAAACTTAGAATTCAAATATGCCAAAATATAATTCAAAGTTTTGTCATCGTGAAAAAGGGGGAGATTGTTGAGATAAATTCTAAAAAATCCATTTTAATGTTTCAATGCTAACAAAACATATAAAATATATTTAAAAGAATTCTGAGATTATTTGTTATTTAACATGTGTTCATAAGTGATTTTAAAAGATAGGTTACAAAGGAAGAAATGTTTTCAAGAACATTCTCAGAACAAAGCCCATCTCCACTCTTCATGCATGCTTCGCCCAAGTCAGCTGAAGCAAGACAAGTTGGAAGTTATTGCCCAAATCTAGAGAACATTCTGCCAAACATTTTTACACAAGAGTATTTCACTTTTATGAGTTGGAAAATTTTTCTCTTCCACTTTTTCCCTCAGGAGCGTGTGTTTATTACCTCAGCAAGGGACTCCTTCCATCTATAAATACAAGGGCTTGCAAAGAGAAGAAGCATTGCGTCATAAAACAAAAATCTACTTACTTTATTTTTAACACATCAAGAACACTTCAGAGACTCTTTCATCGTGTGCATCACTATCAAAATCCAGCAGCAACTCTTTTACTCGAGTTATTTACAAAGGCGAAAAGATTGTAAACCAATAGTAAAAGATTTCAAAAGAATCACTAAGTGTGTTAGTGATTATTGTTTGTAAAAGCTAGTGAGTGAAACTAGTGATAGTTGTTTTATAAAAGCTAGTGAGTGAAACTAGTGTGAAGCCCAAAGAGGTGAAAAGTGTATAGATCCAGGAAGTGATCTAAGAAAAGGCATAGTTGAGCTATAGTTAATACTCAACTACATATTAGAAAATCTCACAGTATTATGGGGACTGAAGTTGCCCACGTTGGGTGAACCAGGATAACTTTTTGTGTGTAATCTCTCTTTCTCTATCTCTTTTTATTTTTGCAAGAATACACACTTCACAATTATTATTTGTTTTACTTACTAACTGACTAACCTTCCAAGTATCTACTTGAGAAATTTTTATTGGTAATTTTTATTAGATCACAATTCAAACCCCCTTTCTTGTGATATTATTTTACTTCAAGGTATTTTAAGGAACAATTTCTAAGTTTGGTAGTAAACATAACTTTAAAATTTCATAAAAAAGTAGTATAAGTTAGTGTGGGGAACAAATAAGGTGTAGAAATAAAGGGATCAGAGAACAAGAAAAATAATAAATAGGATCACTACCAATTATACCGTGTATGTGGTCCTAAAAATAATAATGTCTTTCTCTAATAAAAAGTGCTTATGCAGTTTCCCATAAAAAATGAACACCAAGTGACCAAGAAAAATTCCCACCTAGGTTATATGAAATGAATGTGAAATTTTGTTCGTATGTTTACTGTTAAGGTTAGAATTATTTTCCTCATAATGCCTTTTACACAGGAGCAATAAAAAGTTGGACTTCACACACACGCACACACTTCAAACTATTGTTGGGTTGATGTGATTCATGAAAAGCGCTTAGGTTGTGATAAGTGTACCCTGAGAACAAAGCCTTGAAAAATAAAGAAATGAAATAAATTTTTGTTTGATTCTGTCTTTACTAAATTGTGTTGTTGAAGTTCTTTGCCTTTTGCTTGAGGACAAGCAAAGATTCAAGCATGGGTAAATTTGATAAGCTGTAGTTAATGGTGTTTTTAGCATGTAATTTCAATAAAAATTAGTGTGTTTTAGTCTCGTTTTAGAACTATTTACTTCAAAGTATTTGTTTTGTTTTCTAGGTCAAATTAATGAAGAACAAGTAACTTGGATCAAAAGCATGGATGAAGAGTCAAGAAAGAGAAGAAAAATCAAGCATTTACGGCTTTTTGGTTAGGCACGGTCGTGCTCCATTTTGCACTAGGTCGTGCGTTCCAGTCCAGCAAACCGTGCTAGGATAGGCAGTGAAATCACGCACGACCGTGTGCTCCACAGGCACGGTCGTGCGCCCCTCCAGTTCTCTAGTTCTGGCAGTTTTGAAAGGTGGCACAGTCGTGCGTCCCCTTGAAACGACCGTGCGCGTTATACAATCAACTTTTAATGATTAAAACTCTTGAAAAATACCCATTATTGCCTTATAATATGAGTTTAATGCCTTGTCTTAGGTTCTATGCTATAAATAGGGCTCATATCAGAGTTGTAAATCTTCTTGGAATGCTTGTAATTTTACTCTAGAGAAATCAAAAGTTTTACACTTGTTCAAAAGTTCCTTTTGTTCTAAATTTTTGCACTTTACACTTTTGCACTTTACTTTCTTGTTCTTTACATTCCTGCAATTTACTTTTCAGCAATTTACTTTCTTGTCTTTATATTCTATGTCTTTTAATTTATATCCCTTGTCTACAATGAACATGTGTGAGTAGACTTTCTAGTCTTGGGATTGTTGGAATAATCTAATGACTAAATCCTATTCAAACCAAGTCTAGAACCTTATTTTATTTAAATTCCTTTTCTAATCTAATCTCATCATTTTTAAGTCATATATCAAATATCAATCGAAGTATCGAAAGATGAAGATTGATATTAGAACAAATGAGATTAGACAAGGTGAGCAAAACATGATAATAGTTTTGTAAACCTTGAGACAATAAGATTAAAAAGGGTCTCAATAATAATCAACTATGAGAATAGACTTGATTGTTATTGAGATACATTCATGTATTCTGAAAGGAAACATGAAATACTTATGAAAATCTTGTCTTAAGAAAATGAGTTTAACATAGAATAAGGAAATATATAGGGAATGTTTATGATTTGTCATTATGATGAACCAATAATCTCACGACGCTTTTATAATATCTGAATTTAAAACCAAGAAACCATTGAACTTATAAACTTGATTTTTTTAGATAATCACAACTAAAAACGAGATTGGTAATCATATAACTCTCTGTGGATAGAACCGTATACTTGTGGATTCGTATCACTCACCAAACAACCAAAAATCAGACGAAAGCAAACGAAACCAAATCAAACTAAACCAAGGTAAACCGAACGAAACCAAACACCGCAAAAGATACCATGAAAACACTCCAAAACTTAAACAACCCTCAAATAGAGAACTAAAGACTCAGACAAACAAACCGAGAGAGTGACCCAAACACCCGCGGAAACCGAACTTGGATTTTGTATAAATCAATAGCAACATACAACCAAACCAATCGGACAACTAACCAACGATTGTAAACCAAAAGACCACAACGAACAACAACAGTCCACATCATAACTTCAACCGGATGAACTTCTTAGCCAAATTCAACTGACACCAAAGCAACGCAATATTAAAAACTTAAATCCAACTTTGTGCATTTTTATTAGGGGTGTGCAAAATATATGGTTAACTGGACCATATGAGTAAATTGAACCAAACTGAACTGTAAAAAACTGAACCATATTGAATGGTTCATGAACTGAACCATAAGTTAAAAAAAGATCAATTAACTGAACTTAAATAAAAAAACCAGTTTGAACCATTTTTAAACTGTTTTAATCAAATATACCGAATGAAGTATGAACATTGAGTCTGAAAAGAAAAAGTGAGAGAAAAAAGATGATGAGCAAGCATGAAGATGACGAGTACGAGCAGCAGGCAGTTTTGGAACAAGTCTTCGGACACTCCTCCTCCTCCGGCGACGACGACGACGAAGATTCATCCGGTTTTTAAAATGAGCTTAAACCCACCACTACATTCTCTCACTAGTTTATTTCTTCTCTTTTTCACCTTATCCTTCAATTCAACCACTTTCTCTCTGCAACTCAACTTGTCTTCGAGAAGACGAAACTCTCTCCTCGTGAATTAAAAGCGTCAAAGCATCCAAAAAAAGAAGAGATAAAAAAAATAAAGAAAATGTTCTTCACTTTTGTTTCCATGTGAAAATCCTGACACATTATACTCCCATTCCTTTCTTCCTTCTTCACTCCACATTTTACCATTTTCTTCTAACTAACTCGGCGTGTTGACTCAATGGCTTCGTCTTCACGAGCACGGAGCAACTCTCCGTTCTCTCACAGGAAACCTTCCACTCCTTACTCCCCCGCTTCTTCCTTCACCGCCGGAAAGTTAATGCCGCGTTCCTGCTCTTCGGCTTCTTCGTTTTTCAACTCCGGTGGTGCTGACCGATCCTTGACGACTCCGAGTCGTAGTCAAAGCGAGTAAAACTATTTCGATGCGCACGGTTATGGTTCTCCGGTGGAGGAGGTAGATTCTTCCACGAGAGATAGTATTTCGGTGACGATTCGGTTTAGACCGTTGAGGTAATTGCTTAGATCTGCGTTTCGTATGAATTTGAGAGCAATTGAATCGTTCTTTTTTGTTTAATTTTCGTAGCATTATATTTTTGGATCTACTTCTCGAAGGTGAAAAATGAGCTTTTTAAAACAATAACTAAAATCCGGTTTGAAAATCAGTTCAAGAATAATCCGTTCAATACGAAAACCGGTTCAAAACCGGTTAAAAATAAGTAAACCGGTTTAAAACTATAAACCGGTTCTGAACAAATTTTAAACTGGATTGGAACTGTATTTAAGAATTAACCAGTTTTTATTGAAATGGATTTTATAAACTGAACCAAACCATTTATATGGTTCAGTTCAGTGCAGTTCATGAACCATGAACACCCCTAATTTTTATACCCAAATCAAATTCAAAACTGGTTCACGAATCACATATCACGATTCGCAAATCAATTGCAAAACCTTAAGCCAAAAACGCAACCTCACGAATGTGAAGCATGGTCCTGATTTTACTAGCCTATTTTAGGAATTAGGAAAGCTAATATATACAATCAAGAAGGCGGATGAACTCCTGAGCATTCTTCACGGTGATTTTGACTTAGAGCATCTTTAATAGGGTGAACCAAAGTGGGTAAACTATATTATTTTTTGTGTGGTCAAATTGACATGTAGGATTTAAGTAGAATAGAGAGCTAAAGTCACTAAATCAACTTCATGGCATGAAAATTCAAATGGATTATGTTTTCACTGAAATTGCAATTCAATTGAAAGGATGGGCAAAACAAAATAACAACTATTCGAGAATAAATTATTATGACATTCGAGGTGAGAGAAAGAGAGGGTTATAGTTGAACTAGACCAATCTAATCATTTTTTTAAGCTAAAATATCAAACATTGTCATGATACATGATATCAATAGTGAATTACATGACTGCAATGCAGAAATAGATAGATCACTAAACTAGTTAAAAGGAAAAATGAAGACTCAAACAAAGAAAATAAGAAATTATGAAAAACCCTTTTTGCAGCTGCATCAATATTAATGCTGATAATGACCATGAATCAGGAAAACATTGTACGATTCATTATTGTCTCACCAATTCATTACGTTTAGTGTATTCACTGCGTGAGTGAAGCTAGGCTGAACATGGATATAGGACAATCTTAATAATATACAACCATGGAACATGTTTTAGGTCTCCAATCCTAGGTGTCAAGCTCTCAAGCCTCTATTGCCACATCATCATTAAAATCTAATTTTATTTTTACCATTTTAAGCATTCACACAATACAAAAAATAAAATATAATAATCTCAAATTTTCCCTCTTCAATTCAAAATTCAAAATATTTCAAACCATTTTTTTCCTCCTACTTTTTCTCCCTTATTCCTAACCAACATTAATTTCCCTCATTCTATTTTTTACTTTCTCTCTCATCCCAATCTGAAGCAGATTTCTTCTCATCTCTCTCTTCAAACTCAATCTCACTCCCATTTCTTTCTTTCTCTCCGCCATTTTCGTTCTTTCTCTCACAAGGATACTATAATGTTATAGCCTATTTGCATTAGATAAAAGTTCAATCATGCACTGTCTGCCTATATATTTTTCTTTTTTGCATCAGACCTTATTGTAAGATTATCGAAAAGGATGAATCATAGGAGGAAGTAGAAGTGGAGGTTTTACGGTCGTTGAAAGAAAATTTTCTTTTGACCATGTCAACTGCATTGGCAAATTTGCTTTTTTGTTGTGCTGCCAGTGCCACTGATGAACTTGGGTCTTCACTCTTCACGGTGATTCCATAAAGAAGATGAAAACGAGGAAGAAGAAAAAGTAAGGTGAAATTTTGATTTCGAAACCCTAACCCATTTTTTATTCAAATTCGAAAATACCCACCTTTGGGATGAAATTTGCCTTCATTTGCTGTTATTTAGTTATAAATCATCTCTCTAAGCATTCATATTGTTTATTTTTGCAGTTTTCAATTTTGGATCTGTTAAATGAAGGATGCAAAGAATCACAAAGGATTCCATGAGATTGTTAGTTGAAATTAACTTCATATCATACTTTAATATTTTCCCCTTTCATTATATGATTCATTATATTTTCCCCTACCATTAAAAGTTGATTCTAAGGTTTGTTATCAGTTTTGAATCACACGCCTGACTTTATATTTCATTCTCAATTCTTTTTTTGTGCATTTTTCTGTCCTTTTTTATAGTTATTTTGGAATAGGATTCTGAATTGTGTGATTTCTTTTATGTTTAAGCAGTTTTGAGTTCTCAAGGAACATGGTTGGATGATCACTTATTAAATCTATTGTGAGTTTCATTTTTCTGATTTTGTGGTTTGGTAAGTTAGGTTTTATGCTACTATGTTTTGTTACATGATAGATTTTATTACAAATGGTTGCAAATGATTGATGATAAACTCACTTCCGCCTTGATGGTGGCATAATAAGTTGGTTACAACTATTTTTGTTTTTTAGCTTATGCTTGGTGAACTAATACTTTTTATTGCATGTTATAAGATTGTCGGTGGATTTGATTTGATTTTTGCAATTTAAAATTTAGCACCCAGAAGGTGTTTGACAAAATGTGACCAACAATAAAATTTCTGATATTGTTAGTTTTGAATCTAATATGGTTTGGTTTAACACCCAAATTTAATGGATAAATTGATTCAATGGTTTTTATATTCTTTCAAATTGGTATTCTGCAAGTCTTGAATTGTTTCTTACATGTACTACTTAGATAATATGATTGTATTAGTTTCTCTTTCAGTTGTTCAAATTATAATTCTATATTATTATATTGTGAGTTTCATTTATTAGATTGATTATTATTGTTGTGTACAGATTCATGAGTAGTGAACAACCAGATGCAAGAACCAGCAAGATTCGTTTTCTCTTTCCGGCTCTAATAGAAAGGTAATATATTTGATATATTGCCGCTGTGTATGAATTAAGAACGCTGCAATGCCATGTAAAGAATTAATCTCATTTTTTTCTTTTCAATTTAAACGATTTATAATTGCCGATACTTGCAATTTTGGCTAATGGATATATTTTTGTTATCTAATATTTCTATTTGATGCTTATTTTTACGCCTTTCCAGTAGATTTTTTAGTGCACAGACATGTTCAAAGTCATGAAACAAATGCATGCTTCTCATATGTATTCACTTTGAGCTTAATTGGTTTAAGTATATTAATTTGAGAGACCAATTGTTATTGTTATATTTAATGTGTTTGAATTGTTATATTTCGTTCTTGAGGGATTGATTTGTGTTCTTGAAGATACTCATGTTTCCATATATGGTTTTCTATTTTGATTTTATGTGCTTATGTTGCAGGAATGAGAAGAAAGGATTGATTTGTCTGCCATGGAGTTGTTAGCAAGTAAGTTTTGTGGTTCTAGATTTGTTCTGCTAATTTTTATGCACTCCTTTGGTTCTAAATTTTTAGTGATTCTTGGTTTATGCAATCTCTTTTATGTGTATGTTGTTGCAGATTGATTATACTGTTTGTGCATAATTGTGTTTTTAATTTTTTATGGTATTGTTGTCCTGTTCATATATGAAAATTCTTATTGAAGAGAAACAAAATTGAGATTTAAACCCAGCTTGATAATACCAAGGGCGACAACAAAGGCTTCTATAGGATTTGAGATTTAAGGTGTTTCTTTTCTGATAAATCAGTCAACAATATGTATGAATTTATTTCTATTATCACACCATTTGTATGCATAAAACTTTCTGATTGCAGAACCTATTTGTACAGTTTTCAAACTAATTACTGATTTTTTTTTTGGGAACAAAATTCATTACAGAATGTTCTTATTTCCCTGCAGTTGGGAAAACACAAAGAAGCTTTGGATTTTGATGTTGCTTCCCACTTGCTGACCCCATTCAAATCTGAAATTGCTGAAAGAGTGGAGGATGTGAAGAAGGATATAGTTTTAGGTATGAACAAGATGCGCATGATTTGGTTCATTTCTTTGCAATTTGTTTCGTTGTAGTTGATCAAAGGTGTGTATTTATTTGGCATTAACTTTTTGTGATTTGCCTTGCAGGTTTTATGCTTAATCCATTATGCTATATCAAAGATTTTGGAGAAGGCCATTTTCACAAGATTCTTCGCATTGGTAACTGTTTTGTCTATTTTTTTTCTTTGAAATAAGAATTTATTTACTTCTTTTCTTTTTTCTTTCTATTTTAAGCCAAATAAACACAAGAATCTAAATATGACTAGGCCACAAATACTACAATTAGTAGTCATTTTATGAGTGATTTTTTCCTATTGAAGTAAATTTATGTTTAGAGTTTTTCTCCTATTTTTTTGCCTTGATTAAATATAAGAAATATTCTTCTTCTAGAAAATGAACAATCTGCATATCATGTTGCAAATCAGTGATACAATCATGATCCTTGGATAAATATTTACATTTGTAAACTTAACTTGAGATGTAAGATCCTTATAAACACAATTTTTTACTCATTCATTAGTAATTTTTCAGTCCCTCCTCCAAAAACACGGGGCAAAAATTGCAAGTATGTCATACCTTAATCTGGGACATTATTGTATTTTGACATGCAGATTAGGTTCTTGACAAACACCTTAGCTTTCATTGTATAAGGACTTTCTTCAAATTAGGATTTGTAAATTGAGATTGTTCTATGAATGTGTAATTTGGTGATTTTTTACATTAGTCTTTTGTTAAATGTCATTTGGTTATTTTTTAGATTAGACTTTTGTTGAATATGTACTTTTATTGCTCTATTTTCTGATCACTTGCTTGAAATCTTTTAGGTAAGAAATATTTTACGACATGAATTGAAACAAAAAGTGAGACATATTATCTTAGCTAGCTAGGAACCTTGAGGTTGAAACTTGAATTTTAAGTTATGATTTTAACTAACTAGGAAATTAGCTTCATTGTAGCATTGGAATACTTATGTGATAATTTTCTCGCTAGTATGTGAATTGAAACAAAAAGTGAGACATATTATTATGTGTTGGTGGTTCACTATTAGATTCAATAGTCTTGCATAATCCAAGGGTCTATTTTGTTTTAAAATGATCAAATGGTTCAAATTAAATATATTAATAAGGTCTACGATGGACCACCTACGATGTCGGTCCACCTTATACATTTTGGGTTAAAATTAACGGAGTGGGACCAAATTGACAAACGGAGATGGAATTAAAGGACCGAATCGTAACTTTTATTAATTAGGGGACCAAAATGAAACCTCAAAATTAATTAAGGGAACAAATATCTAATTAAGCCTTTTCTGATTGTATTTGTATCCATTTATTAGGATAATTTAAAAAAAATACGCCCGGTACGCCACCAAAAAACACGGAAGGCTTGAATCTTCCTCCCGATAATGTATTTTGAATCAAAATCATCTATATACATTTCAATGCCAACGAAGATTCTGTAAGAGTTGCTCAAACACATGAAAATATTACTTAAACATGGCGGGCTATACGTATTTGATGTAAGTCCAAAGTTTTATATTCCTCAGGCATGTGGGGCTTTAAGTATTTGATTTAACTCTAAAGTTTTATATTCCTCAAATAAGGGGGGCTATAGATATTTAATTTATGTTTCTATTTATATTGTAGGTATAAATAATATTGTTATTAACATTTGTATTCAATATATTGGATATATTTTTATAATATATCCATTAAATTTTATTTATCAAAAATCTAAATTTATATTCGTTAATATTTCATTAATATTTTCTTTTCATTTCTTTTGTAGTTGACTTTTGGAGCCATCAAAAAATGTTGAATCTGTCGTTGAGAAGGACTTTTTTCATTACTTTATCTTTAATTAATGTAATATTATTTTTTTTGACTTATAACTCATGTGGTGATGTAATGATTATTTGCCAATATTGTGTAATGGAACTAAAGTAGGCCAAATGATATGTCATTGGTTAACATTTTGATTTGTAACAAGATACTCATTTAAAATATTTACGAATTATATTATATATTAAGTATTCAGCATTATGTTTTAAGAATCAACATTTGGATATTACAATAAAACTCATTTTTGCCCGTACGTTGCACGGGTCAAAGACTAGTAGGACATACATACAACATTGCATGAACAACTTATTGTATGTGCTATGTTGTAAAAGTAAGCTAGGCTGAATAGGGAGCTTAATACAATGTTACAATTTTAATTTTAGGTAGCAAAAATGGTTACAAATTGTCAATGCTGTCTTTACCTGGTATGTACTATTGGTACTACTAGAATTTGACAAGTTTCAACTTACCTAGAATCAATCAATATAACTAAAAAAGTCTACAAAATTCATATTTCATCACCACTCCAATTCTTCTTTTCCTTTGGACCTGTTGGTCCTGCCTCTCCCAACGCTTCTTTTGGTAAACTCCTAATAATACTTTCAAAACCATCTTTTAGCTTCCCAGGCAACGCCTTAGCCACATTCTTCAATTCAACATCTAGATTATAGTCAACATGTGGACCCCACTCCCTAAAATAATTCAACCATGCTGGCTCTTTAACTTCAGACCCTAAATATTCTGCAGAAACCAATACAAATTTTCCCATATCCATAATATTTCTACCTTTATTAGTATCATCTCTTGCACCTACTCCATTTTTCCCAAGTAGATTAAGACCAGCATGTGGATATGATGCATGACCATGCAATGAAGCATAAACAATAGGTCTTTTTGTTGGAAAATCAAAACTACTAGCATCACTTTGGAACTCAAGTTGAGATGAATCAATCCATTTACCAGCATTATGTTGAGAGAAATAGACATGCCATAATTGACCATCGAAGTTACTTACCCTTAATGTCACATGCTCCCAATCACCAACATGTTCACCTGCTTTTCCCAATTTAATATCTATAAACTCTACTTTGGCTCTTCCAGCTCCATTGAAAGGATAAAAAACCCACATGGCAATATCAGTGAATGTTCCTCCAAACATTGGTTTCACATGTACATATGATTCTGCACTTTGTAGATTACCTTTCTTGACTCTCTCTTTGTTTGCATTATCAGCAGGTAGGTCAAGCCAATAGGAACCATCAGTGTTAGGATCCTGAGGAAGGTTAGTTCCATTTTGTGCTACTGGAACAGGATTTGATTCTTGACCTTTCTTGTATAGTAATGCTCCATTGGAGAAAAACCAATTAACCGAGGAAGGTAAGTATTCTTCATCGGAATGTAAGTATAGGAATGGAGAGTAAACTTGGAGTAGTGCATCAATTTGTTTTTTATTAGGCATGATTTGTGAAATAGAATCGATATTCTTCAAACATGAAATTGATGGAGGGTTAGTATTCCCACCATTCTGAGCAACGAAGGTACCCACGCGAACACCGGGAGCTTTAGTTCCTCTATTGATTGGTCTAACATCGTAGAAATTTAAGCCGTTTGATCCCCAAATCCATGTAGAAGTCTCACATTGCTCTGTGAGGTCTGATCTGACACACATGACTTTGTTGGGGGAAGGTTTGTCTTGTGTTGTGGTGACAACATGGCCTACAGCATGGTAGCCATCAGGTGCTATCGGTAGCCAAACATACAAAGGGAAGTCTTGATTTACCATGACAGATGCGGTGTTCGATACTAGTGAGTAATCAACAGGTGGCTTTAAAGTGCCATTAGTCTTTCCTGAAATATCCTTTGCTACAAGAACATATCCAAAAAGAGGTTTGTTGTTGGGTTGACTGTAGCTGCCTAACATAGAGTATCCATAAGTCAGTCCCGTTGGTTCATACACCGAGGCGCCTTGATCATCCGGTCCACTTTCGTAGGCGCCCCAAACTTTGCTGAATGTTGATGCTTGCATCACATGTAGCTCACCTAAATTGATGACTGTGTTTGCGAAACTGGTACCTGTATGTTGCAATTCAACACTTGCTACAGTTAGCCTGCATTCACTATAATGTATTACAAAAGGACAGAAAATTAAAATCATTTAAAGGATACCTTCTGGCCAAGAAGGTTGAGAAATAGGAAGCTTAGATGTGTAGTGAATGTGGCGAGAGCGGGATCGCTTTTCCATGAAGACATTCTTATTCTCTGCAAACAAAAACCATGTGGTAAGTGATAACGGTATGTCATAACATATTTTTAGAGTCTTTTTAATTAAGTTTTTAGTTTTTTTTCTATTAGTTCCCCATTTAATTTAGAGTCAATTTGAATAAATTGTTGCTTTAGATTATTGAGTCAAATAGTGTATTATTATCTTATTTAATGGTCATTTGATCAAGTGATCATTTCCGTGGTGTGAATAAAAGGATTAAGAAAATTCAACTGGGCCTTTGACCCAATGGGTTGACCCGAGAGAAAGAGAGGCAGCAGCAACATGGTTATGTGGGCACGCATTACGAGGAGATTGGAAAATAAAAATGAAGTTGCACAACACATAAGGAGAGAGGACGCTTTGGCACAGGAGAGAATCAAGGTTTTGGAGGCTCACGCATCACGGGAAAAAGAGGGAGGAACAATAGCGGCACATGGAAGAGGAAAAACAAGAACAACACCAATCGAAAGGGAATTGAGGAGCAATGTCAACAACGGTGAAACTCTATCGGTTTATTTTCTTTACTATGTTGTTTGTTCCTTTGATTAGGTCTTAGATGATTTTAATTCAAGTTGTTTGAACCATGTGATTGTATAAACTCTTTTCAATGCAATTACAATTCTAGTCTTATTCATAATTATTTGTTCTTAATGCTTTTTGTATACTGATCATATATAAAATGATTTTAAATATCAATTGACTATTGACACTAGCTATTAAATTGGACCTAATAATTCTGGTTAATCTAACGGGTCAATCTAGGGATAGATGATTGTTAGGTTATGACATAAAAATTAGCGCTCATATAAAACTTTCAACGGTTACGGACTCACCTAAGAAACTAGGGTGTTGTAATTTGAGAAGAGAGTTCTGAGTCAAGGGATTGATCAAAACTATTTAATTTGTCGTGAGACTAGAAGAATAATTGTAGAGACTAGGTGCAATTTACCAAACAGGAAGAATTAATTGATTCGAAAGACCTGATCACTTTTTCTCTGTTATTTTCCAAAACAATTTATTTTTATTTTTATTTTCTATTAAACTCAAATATATGCTCAACATACCCCATATTTGTTAAATCCTTATTAAAACTAAATTGTCGAGTTGAGATTGAAACAATCCCTGTGGAGACGAACTTATAAATTTTATTACTTCGATGCATTTTTAGTACACTTGCTAAAAGTCTATCAAGTTTTTGGCGCCGTTGCCAGGGATTGTTGATTAATTTTGACAAGGCAATTTATTTTAGTTAGGATTTATTTTATTTTGTTTTATTTTATTTTCTATTATAAAAAAAATTGAAAAAAAAATTGTGTTCTTTAAGTCTTTATCATTGTGCTTTGCCACTAAAATGTTTATCTGAGTTTTGTAGCAATGTGGGGTAGAAGACTATTGGTAGATACTGAAGAGATAATTATCCTTCGGTATGAAAAATTTAAGCTATCTCTCCGTATAAAAGATTTGGATATAAGGTTAAAGGAGATATGTGATTTTTGTGGTAAGAATCGTCATAGTGACTATTGTAAGGAGCATTGTATAGAGAAAGAATGGCAGCAAGTGATCAATTTTGATTACAACTCTGAACTTGAAAATATGTTAGATGATTTCTTGAGGTCCAATCGAGTTTCATTTGATAAATTTGAGATTCAGTGTGGTGATCTTGTTGAGAAAGCAGATGAGTGTGAAAAGAAGTTGGTTGAGGTTGAGATGAAGTGACATGCCATCATGGTGCAAGCAGAAGATTTAAAAAATAAAAGTATCAACATAGAAGAAAAGCCACGGGTGAGGCGCGTCGATTTGTACCTTACAATGGACACTCAATCAAGAGGGATGAAAGAAAACATTCATTTGCAAAAAGATACTCATTCTTCTCTAAGGTGGAAGGTCACAATTTCCAAAAGTCTATTAGTGGGAGCATGGGAACATCTACTTCTTTGTTACAAGTTCATGGAATTCCTACCAAACAAGAGGAAGAAGAAGGATGATGTATTTTTTCTGTCATATTTGCCACCTTAACAGTGGTTGAGGCGTCAAGCTTAATGACGTAAAAGAAAGCGCTTGATGGGAGGCAATCCACCCTTTTTCTAATTTTGTTTATTTTGCAGGTATTTCCATTTAGTAAAAAAAGAAAAAAAAAAAAGAAAAAAAAAGTGAAAAGATGGACAAAAAAAAAAGAAAAAAAAATCAAAGTCCACATCAGTTCTTTTTTTTAAATTACCTATCTTTGTCAGATGTCCATCGTGTCAGTTGTTAGTTTGAGTCATTTTCAAAAACTTTTATTGCTTGCTTGTTTATTATTAATGAATTTTCTTGTTTCTTGAAATTTTCCAGTCTCATAACAGATGCTTATACCAATGATATTTCAAAAGTTCAAAAGGGGGACGATGCTTGCATGGAATTTCAACGGGAAGTGTTCAGCAATGAGAAAGTTAGGTAGTCACAACTCCCAGAAAACTCAACTTGTAAGGTTCATAGCCAAATTTTATTTTTCAATTTTACATATATGAGTGTTCCATGTAACTGTCATTTCTAGAACTTGTGATGTTTCTCTATTTGTTGATTGGTCTTGTTTTGTACACACTAAGGCAAAGTGCTTGTTACCTAGAGCCTTTTTGAACTCACCTTGAATTTTATGTTTATAATTATCCTTTGTGAAGCCAAATTGAGCCTTTAGGATTAGACCCCATTGTTCGGTGGCTAACCACATTACAAACCTAGAAGACCTTAAGTGTAAATGACCCAAATTTGTTTTGGAGTTAAGCTGTTTTGGTTGTGTGAAATGTTTAAGTTTGAGGTTGCTGTTGGAACTAGCAACATTCTAAGTTTGGGGTAGGGGTATTAGAGAACTAAGAGATAAAAAAAAATGCCTCTTGAAAAATGAAAAATAAAGCATTTAAATTGTGCAGGAAAAAAAAAAAGAAAAATTATATGAGACTAACTTGTGATTATATGTCTAAGAAAAAAATTAAATAAAAAGAGTTCTCTAACACTCGATTGTTGATATTTTGGGGGGATTTGGATTTGATTTTTTTTTTCTCTCACTGTTTACAAAGTAGAATGAGCTTAACTCCATTGTTTGTTTAACACTACTTTCCCAAAAATATCCCACATATACCTAAGCCCCGTTATAACCCAAAAAGTCCTTAAAAGTGTGTACTTGACAGTGATTTTGATTGACAGTTTAGAAATGTTTCAAGCATATGATAATATGGCAGACCTGCATGTCGACTGTGGGAACCCTTTTCAAATTTGTGTGAGGAGTTGTGGATAAAGAGGTTTGAGCAAAGACATCTGGTACATCATTACACCGGTTATGAGTGAATTTTTGACAATATCATTGGTTGGCAAGCTGTTATCTTACTGTCATTTTTTATTTAACAAGTTTGTTCCTTGAGGACAAGAAACAGTTCAAGTTCAGGGTTGTGATGACGGTATGTCATAACATATTTTTACAGTCTTTTTAATTAAGTTTTTAGTTTATTTCTATTAGTTCACCATTTAATTTAGAGTCAATTTGAATAAATTGTTGCTTTAGATTATTGAGTCAAATAGTGTATTATTATCTTATTTAATGGTCATTTGATCAAGTGGTCATTTCCGTGGTGTGAATAAAAGAATTAAGAAAATTCAACTGGGCCTTTGACCCAATGGGTTGACCCGAGAAAAAGAGAGGCAGCAGCAACATGGTTATGTGGGCACGCATCACGAGGAGATTGGAAAATAAAAATGAAGTTGCACAACACATAAGGAGAGAGGACGCTTTGGCACAGGAGAGAATCAAGGTTTTGGAGGCTCACGCATCACGGGAAAAAGAGGGAGGAACAGTAGCGGCACATGGAAGAGGAAAAACAAGAACAACACCAATCGAAAGGGAATTGAGGAGCAATGCCAACAACGGTGAAACTCTATCGGTTTATTTTCTTTACTATGTTGTTTGTTCCTTTGATTAGGTCTTAGATGATTTTAATTCAAGTTGTTTGAACCATGTGATTGTATAAACTCTTTCCAATGCAATTACAATCCTACTCTTATTCATAATTATTTGTTCTTAATGCTTTTTGTATACTGATCATATATAAAATGATTTTAAATATCAATTGACTATTGACACTACCTATTGAATTGGACATAATAATTCCGGTTAATCTAACGGGTCAATCTAGGGATAGATGATTGTTAGGTTATGACATAAAAATTAACGCTCATATAAAACCTTCAACGGTTACGGACTCACCTAAGGAATTAGGGTGTTGTAATTTGATAAGAGAGTTCTGAGTCAATGGATTGATCAAAACTATTTTGTTAATTTGTCGTGAGACTAGGAGAATAATTGTAGAGACTAGGTGCAATTTACCAAACAACGAGAATTAATTGATTCGAAAGATCTGATCACTTTTTCTCTGTTATTTTCCAAAACAATTTATTTTTATTTTTATTTTCTATTAAACTCAAATATATGCTCAACATACCCCATATTTGTTAAATCCTTATTAAAACTAAATTGTCGAGTTGAGATTGAAACAATCCCTGTGGAGACGAACTTATAAATTTTATTACTTCGATGCATTTTTAGTACACTTACTAAAAGTCTATCAGTAAGACAATTACACTATGTGTTAATGCAAGGGGAATAAGGTCTTTTTATAATTAATTATCAAGTTCATATATTAGGTCTAATAAATACTTACAAAATCGACTTGTAAGATGAGGAATGTTATTCTTTATAAACTCTTTTTAAACATGATTTTCCATGTGATTCTGATTTGGGGTAGGCATCTATGTGACACCTTAAAATTAATATTATATGGAAATCTTGGGGTTGTGATATTAATCACCATTGTATTTGCTACATTTTTATCAACAAAAGGGAGAAACTCATGCAAAAAAAGGGTAGCTTGTTATCAAGTGCATATAATAATAAAATAAAACTTACACAAATATCAAGTTATTTTGTATGGAAAAATGCTTAATGGTACGACCAAAACTCAAGGAAAACTCACGATCAAAATCGGAATCTCCACATTCACTTCTTTCCTAAATTCTATTTTTCAATGTTTACAACCGCTTCACCACCACATGGTTGCTGGAAAAGTGGACCCATCTCCTTCATTATGTCTCCTACCCACTTTTTCAACTTACAAACACCTATCTTAGTTCGCAATTTAGGGTTCTGTTTCGATTTGGGCCAGTGGATAACAACCACTTGCAGATCTTAGATATAGGCTTTGTGATAATTATTTAATGACAAATTTTGTGATAATTTTCTTTTTCTCTCTTCTTGTTGGTCAACAACAATAGAAAGAGAAAAATAAAGAAAGAGAGTAAACAAATGATAAGGGGAGTATGAAAAAAAGAATCGTTCAAAAGTTGTCATAAAAGACAACAAATTTTAAAAGGTGAACAATGAAGACACTAAATTTAAATGATACATGAATTTCTATTAATTAAGGGTACTGTACTGGCAGTGAGTACAATACTTCTAGAAACTAGGGTTTCTGTGCTGTGTTTAGGTCCTCCCTCGGGAATGATCCCAAGGTTACTATTTGTAGCCTTTCTTGGGCCTACCCAGTCATGGTTTTGGGCCTAACTCGTAAAAGGGCCAAAACCATGACTTGGGCGCCCTCGTCAGCTGCTGAGGGCGCCCCCAAAGGGCTATTTGTCATTGTCAAGTGGGCCTTCTGCCCTCTTGGAGGACGTCCAGCCTTGTCCCAAGGGTTCACACCCTTGGCTTTGGGGTCTCAAGTCCTGGATAGTGAGATCTACGGTCCACAGCCCAACAAGCACGAGTCTTGGTACAAGGCGAAGTGATTAAACTGTTTACAGGGGGTTTGTCTATGACCTTTTGCCCAGCAAGTGGGGCTTACTAGTCACGAAGCCATATGAAAAAATTTTATGAGTACTAGCCCAACGTGGGTGTTTAAACCCTGCGTGGGTACTAGCCCAACACGGATACTAGCCCAACATGGGTACTAGCTCCATGTTTTGTTTTGAGTACCTTAGTGGGCGGCACTAGCCCTACGAGAATGTGGGCGCCAGCCCAACAGGAATATTTATGCTAGCCCAACAAGCACAAGTCTTGGTACAAGGCGAAGTGATTAAACTGCGTGTAGCTCGCCGCGTCCTTTGAGCCACGTGTTGAGGACGCCTTTTATTGGGATCCGACGGCTGGCGTGAGGCGACCGTTCGCTCTCGCTGACGTGTCCGAATCTTAGCGGTTCTCGGAAATCGTGCCAACTTAAGTGACGTCATCTGCGCGTTTTCCCAGGCTTTTCACTTTAAACTGAACGCGGATCTACTTACCCTGTCTGCACTGTTCAGCTTTGTCTTTTCACTTTCCTTCTCCTTTCTTTTTCCGAAACGCATATCCTTCGCCAATTGCAAACAGTTCTTAGAATCAACGCGCTTCTCCAGAATCAAATCAGTCCCTTTCTTCGTCCAGCTTTTCTTCATTCGAAACAGGTAATCCCTTTTTTTTTAGAATTCATCCTCTGAACGTTAGCGCTTCGTTTTTGTAATTCAAACTAGGACATGGTAGTTATCAGGGAGTGTGATGGGAATGGAAACGTACTATCTCCGGCTAACTCGGAGGAAAGGGATGCGTTATTGAGAGAGGCGGTTAGGCTTGCGAAACGATCGGACGGGACCACCGATTGGGTTGCCTTTGAAAATGCCTACTATGGCCATTCCCTTTTAGGGGAGTTTTCGAGCGACTCGAGTGATAGTGAGGAGAAAGGCGATAGCGGGAACTCATCTGATTGTGTTATTCTTTCTGTTCGTCCAGGTCCCTCCTATACGAGAGAAAATTACTGTATGGCGTCCGCTAGTGATTCGGGACTAGGGGGTTCTACTAGCGAAAAGATGCGCTCGGAGTCCGTGTTTATGGATCCTGAACGAGTGGCGCTGTTCCGAAGCAAGGTTAATGTTTCTTCGACAGGATGCGAAGATGATGTGATCCTGGAGCCCTGCCGTCCTGGTGAGAAAGTTTACTTACGGATGCCAAGGAGTAGGGCCCACGAGTTTTTCTATATGTATGCGGCGGTCTTTGAAGATTTGGGCGTGAAGTATCCATTCACGCCCTTCGGAGTAACTGTCCTGAGGTGGTTAAATGTGGCGCCCTCGCAGCTTCAGCCCAACAGTTGGGCGTTCATCCGGGCCTTTGAGATAGCGTGCGAGGGATTAGGCTTTGAGCCCTCCGCCGGGTGCTTCTTTAGCTTCTACGGTACTAAGGGGGTGGACAAATCGTCTTGGGTGTCCGTTGGCGCGCACCCTGGGAAACGGTTGTTTCCCCCTTATGCCTCTCATTACAAGAACTGGAGACAGACATTCCTTAGGGTGAGGGGAGGAGGGCGCGTACATAATGAATTAAAATTTCCCATCTGCTGGACGAGTTCCCCAGCTTCCATTACTGGGTTTGCTTATGAGCAGTTGAGTGCGTATGAACAAGGTGTCGTTTCCTTCCTGGACAAGATGCTGCCCATGGATATCCGGGAGTTGCTGAATAGAGAGGGAGATGTTGATAGCTTAGAGACCTATTTGCGTGAGTTGATTTCGTAACTCTGCTTGTCTAGCTTTTTGCCTTTCCCTTTATTAATTATTTGTGTATTGGCTCTGGTTTTTTGACTTGCAGAATCAATGGCGCCACTAACAGCTGCAGAGAGGAAGCAGTATTTGGCCGAGCTGAAGGCCAAAAGGTCGGGCGGGGTGGCTGACACTAGCGATTCTTCTGGGCTCATCCTCCGTAAGTCCAAAAAGAAAGCCGAGATTGTTCTTGACGCTCAACCTGAGTGTGCTGTGGACGTGGCGCAGGAGAAGACTCGAGAGGAGAAGAAAAGGAAGGCGTCGGATGGGGAGGAGGGGGTGATAAAAGAGAGGAGGTCTAAACGGGCGCATTCTCGTCCCGCCATTGAACTTACTGGTCCCAGCCGAGATGTTCGGTCTTTCTGGGACAAGGATTTTGATTACGAAGCCTACGTGAAAGAGAAGATGGTTTGCAATCCTGATGATGTGACAGCTGGGATGCAGAACCCTGTTCCTTTTGCGACGAGGGATATCGGCGTGAACTGTTTGCGGTCTATTATGCTTTTGATGTCCGTTGATTGCAAATATGCGGAGTCAGTTCGTAATGGAGAAACGTTGCTGGAAAGGGTGAAGCTACTGGAGAAGGAATTACAAGAGGTTCAGGAGGGCAAGGAGAAAGAGGTCAAGGAGGCGGCGGAGGCGATGAGGGCCGAGTTCGATGAACAAATCAGTGACTTGAAGGTTGGTCATGACGCCGACTTAGCTGGGAAGGACGCGGTGATCATACGTTTAAGGAAAGAGGTCGCCTCGGGGGTTGAGAGGGAGATGGCGTTAAAGGCTGAGGTTGCGGAAGCCAAAGGAGAACTGGCGCTGTCTTTCGAGACTGGGTTTGATCGTGCGAAGGAGCAGGCCGCCTTCCTCCATCCTGAAGCTGATCTTTCGTCTATGGATTCTTTCAAGATAATTGTAGATGGCGTCCTTGTGGACGAACAATAGTCTTTGTTGTAACTTTAATTTACTTTGATCTTGAACTTTCTTGAATTTGTAACGATGCATGATTTGTACTATATTTCGTTGGTTTCTTATTCAATGACGGTGATGATAATGCTTCTTGGGCGGTAGTTATTACTTGTCTGTTTTCTCGATTTATTTAAGATTGTCAAACCGTTGAGCTTTCCGATGTTATTGCTTTATTGAGGCATCTTATGCATGAATTCTTTTATTTTCGCGACATTTTCGTTTTCTGCTTACGACGCCTTAGAGCCCTTTTTTAGGGTTAAGGAATTAGGTGGCGATTTTGTTTTTCGGCTCGCGACGTCTTAGAGCCCTCTTGGGGGTTAAGGAATTAGGCGGCGATCTTATTTTCGTCTCGCGACGTCTTAGAGCCCTCTTTTAGGGTTAAGGAATTAGGCGGCGATTTTATTTTAAGCTCACGACGTCTTAGAGCCCTGTCTTTTAGGGTTAAGGAATTAGGTGGCATTTTTATTTTAAGCACACGACGTCTTAGAGCCCTGTCTTTTAGGGTTAAGGAATTAGGTGGAATTTTTATTTTAAGCACACGACGTCTTAGAGCCCTGTCTTTTAGGGTTAAGGAATTAGGTGGCAACCCCTTTGGGGTTAGGCGCGCCCTTTGTGAGTTGATGTTGACTATCTCGTTTCGGCGATATCTGTGATACTGGAGTCAAACAGAGATAAGAGTAAACGGAAATTGGTGCCTCATTAAAAACCCAGCTTTCGCGGGGAAAAGAGTGCTCCCTTATTCCTCTTCGTTAATTGAAATCAAAATACAAACAACTCAAAAGAAAATGCAAGCAAAATTTTTCAGCAGTTCGACCTTGTGTGGCTTGTTTGTAAGAAGGGTGAAGTACTCAGCTGTAGTAATGGCGTAGGTTGGCGGCATTCCAGGTTCGTGGTATCGTGTCTCCATTCAGCTCCTCCAGCTTGTATGCTCCGTGTGCTAGTTTTTCCCTGACTCGGTATGGTCCTTCCCAGTTGGGTAGTAACTTCCCAATTCGGGTGGGCGCGACGACCTGTCTTAAGACCAAATCTCCTTCTTTCATGTCTCTTGGGATTACTTTTGAATTGTACCGGCGGGCTGCTCTTTGTTTGGCGGCGAATTCTCGGATGTGGGCGGCCTCCCGTACCTCGTCAATCATGTCTATTCCGCATAGTAAGCTTGCCTCATTAGCCTCTTCTGAGAAGTTCTCCCGGCGCCATGTTGGTGTGTCGATTTCTACGGGCAGCATAGCGTCGGCGCCGTATACCATGGTGAACGGGGTTTCCTTGGTTGTGGAATGAGGTGTCGTGTGATATGACCAGAGCACTTCATGCAATTGGTCAGCTCAAAGTCCTTTGGCGTCGTCAAGCTTCTTTTTTATGCCGTTCAAGATCACCTTGTTTGCAGATTCGGCTTGCCCGTTTGCTTGGGGGTGGATGACTGAGACAAACTTCGTCTGGATTCCGAGTTGATTGCAGAATTCTACCACCTTGGAACTGGCGAACTGGGTCCCGTTGTCAGATACTATAACTTTGGGTAGCCCAAACCTGCATATTATTTTCTTCCAGTAGAAGCGTATTACTCTGTCCGCCGTGATTTTGGCGACCGCTTCGGCTTCGACCCACTTCGTGAAGTAATCCACTCCGACTATGAGAAATTTCAGTTGTCCGGGTGCCAACGGGAATGGGCCTACAATGTCCACTGCCCACTTATGAAAAGGCCATGGGGAAAAGACTGAGGTGAGTTCGCAAGCAGGGGCGTGCTTCTTATCAGAAAACCTCTGACACTTGTCACACTTTCGTACAAAGTCTGCGCTCTCTTGGATCATTGTTGGCCAGTAGTAACCTGCTCTTAACAGCTTCGCGGCCAGGGATCGCCCGCCGATGTGGCTCCCGCATACGCCTTCGTGCACTTCTAAGAGGACGAGGTGGGTCTCGTTTTCACCTAAGCACCTGAGTAGAGGCGATGCCTTGCCTCTCTTGTATAATTTGCCAGCGACCATGCAATACTTCGAAGCCTTCTTTCGTATTTGCAGCTCTTCCTCCTCGGTTTTGGGATTAAACGCTCCCGTGAGGTATTTGATGAGGGGCGTCATCCATCCCTCCTCCTCATTCTCCACAGCGCCTACTTCCATGATCTCTGTGCTGGGGGCCGCCAGCACCTCCTGGATGACCGTTCTGTTGTTCCCCGGGCGTTTGGTGCTGGCCAGTTTGGACAAAAGGTCGGCTCTTGAATTCTGCTCTCTTGGAACGTAGATTGCCTCGAAGAACTTAAAGGTGGAGGCTAAACTGTTGACCTTTGCTAAGTATTTGATAAGTTGACTGTCCTTCGCTTGGTATTCCCCGGTAATTTGACTCGTCACCAACTGGGAGTCGCTCTTCGCCCTCAAGTTTTCCGCTCCCATCTCTTGTGCCAGCTTCATGCCCGCTACCAGGGCTTCATACTCTGCCTGGTTGTTGCTCGCCTTGAACTCAAATCTCAGCGATTGCTCTATGATTAGGCCCCCTGGACCCTCCAACACTATGCCGGCTCCACTACCCTTGAGGTTTGATGATCCGTCGACCGATAACAACCATACAAAAGGGGCGACTTCTTCCACCGGGGATGAAAATTCTACTAGGAAGTCAGCCAGGACCTGTGACTTTATGCTGCCTCTAGGAAGATATTGAATGTCATATTCGGACAATTCCACTGCCCAGGATACCATTCTTCCCGCCAGGTCTGGTTTCCCCAGCACTTGCTTGATGGGGTAGTTGGATTTGACAACAACTCTATGTCCTTGAAAATATGGTCGCAGTTTCCTCGCTGTTGCTACCACTGCTAGAGCCAGGCGCTCTATTTTCTGGTATCTCAGTTCGGCTCCCTTGAATACCTTGCTCACAAAATACACTGGTTTTTCACCTTCGTCAGAATCTTGCACGAGGACGGAACTCATAGCATTCTCCGATATAGATAGGTAGAGGAAAAGGACGGCGCCTGCATCTGGACGATGTAGAACTGGCGGGCTGGAAAGAAACGTCTTAATCTTTGCGAACGCATCTTCGCACTCCTCAGTCCATTGGAAAAGTTCCTTCTTCTTTATTGAGGCAAAGAAAGAGAAAGCTTTATCGCCGTCACATGATAGGAACCTGGAGAGCGCTGCGAGCCTACCCGTCAACTGCTGCACCTCCTTAATGCTAGATGGGCTTCTCATGTTGATTATCGCCTGACACTTGTCAGGGTTTGCCTCGATACCGCGCCGGGTCAGCATGAAGCCTAGGAATTTTCCTGCGTGAACCCCAAAAGAACATTTGGCCGGGTTGAGACGCATGTTATATGCGCGAACTTGATCGAAGATCTCTTCCAGATCATTTGCATGGCTTTTGTCATGCTTTGTTTTTACTACCAGATCGTCGATGTAGACCTCCAAATTCTTTCCGATTTGTTCTGCAAAGGTGGTGTTCATCAACCTTTGAAAGGTGGCGCCAGCGTTCTTTAAGCCGAAAGGCATAACTTCGTAGTGGTAGTTGTGGTGATTAGTCATGAAGGCCGTTTTTGGGGCGTCGAGAGGATCCATCTTTATTTGGTTGTAGCCGGAGTATGCGTCCATGAAACTCAGGGTTTGGTACCCTGACGCGTTGTCGATAAGGTGGTCAATGTTTGGGAGGGGATATGGGTCTTTTGGGCAGGCGGTGTTCAGATCGGTGTAGTCGACGCACATGCGCCATTTTCCGTTAGCTTTCTTTACAAGGACGACGTTTGCCAGCCACGTAGGATACTTGATTTCACTTATGAAACGGGCGTCTCTTAACTTGGCCACCTCTTCATCTACTGCTTTCCTCCTTTCTTCGCCTAATTTCCTTTTGCGCTGGGCCACCGGCTTCACTCCTGGGCGTAAGGCGAGGTGGTGGCATACGATGGTAGGGTCGATGCCGGGCATATCTGATGGTTGCCAGGCGAACAGGTCTAAGTTTCTTCTCAAGAGATCCACTAGACTTTGTTCTTCGGCGGGATCCAAAGAAGTCCCCACCTTGGTTGTTTGATGTGGCTCCGGGCCTATTGTGATTTCCTTCAGATCCTCCGTGGGTTCAAGACGCTCGTTCTGGAATTCTTCCCTTGGATCTAAGTCGATGACGTTAACTTGCAACGTTTTGCTGTGGCTGCGAAGTTGTTGGATATGTTGCTGTACTGCTTTCGCCGCCTCTGGGTCCATGAACAGCGATGGCGACGATGGTCGTTTTCGGGTCGGTTATCAAAGTTTAAAAATTGCGACTGAAGGCTCTCAGTCAGGATTGCGAATTTCGGAGGGACTAATTGGTGTTTTTGAACAAGAAACGGGTTGAATGTTTGATTAGAGTTAGGGGTAGGTCTAGGGCTGAATCACGGCGGATTCGAAGGTTTTGAGGTTGCTTCTGGGAGATATGGTGGATACACGGCGCTCTGATGACTCTCAGGGGCCGTGGATCGATCGTTTTTCTCTGGGGGACGGTGGCTAGGTCAGTTTTACCGTTGCCCCACGGTGGGCGCCAACTGTACTGGCAGTGAGTACAATACTTCTAGAAACTAGGGTTTCTGTGCTGTGTTTAGGTCCTCCCTCGGGAATGATCCCAAGGTTACTATTTGTAGCCTTTCTTGGGCCTACCCGGTCATGGTTTTGGGCCTAACTCGTAAAAGGGCCAAAATCATGACTTGGGCGCCCTCGTCAGCTGCTGAGGGCGCCCCCAAAGGGCTATTTGTCATTGTCGGGCCTTCTGCCCTCTTGGAGGACGTCCAGCCTTGTCCCAAGGGTTCACACCCTTGGCTTTGGGGTCTCAAGTCCTGGATAGTGAGATCTACGGTCCAGGTACGTTGTAGTATTTTTTATATATTTAATTTTAATTTCATATCATTTTCAAAGAAAATATTAAAAGCCGGAGGAGATAAATATTACATGTGCATTCGTTGAATTTCGTAGGCAAACATATTGTATTTTTTTTGAAAGATCATATAATTTGTTTTATTTTGTAAATGTCGCGGTGATTTTCGGAGATCAAGCTATTGATTAGCGTTGACTCACTAATTTTAATTCACGACTGAACTTTTAATTTTTTAAATGAAAAGTGGAAAAAAGTTCTAAATTACCACAATTTAAAAGATTTAGGGTTCGGGGGTTAGTTACGTTTAGGGAAGGTGTTAGCACCCTAAACGTTCGTAGTACTCTACGAGAACCTCTTGATTTTATTTATTTATTTTGGCTATAACTTGCTTATTTTTTTTTAGAGAGACATAATCAAAGTAATGAGAAAAGAAAATGTTTTTTTTTGTATTTTTTATGATTTGGAAGGACAAAGTCCTTTGCCTACGTACCCGTGAGGGATCAAAACCTCGTAGTTCGGGGTAGAAATAACGTTTGATTTGTTTGGTGTTTTTTATTAGTTTTAAAAAAGTTTTAAAATTAAAAAGCCAAGTGGCAAAATGAAATTGGTTTGTGTTTTTTATTTTAAAAAGGATTAAAGTGTAATTAAAGTGGATTAATGATTTTTTAAAGAAAATAAAAGAAAAAAAGAACGGACACTTGATTGAAAATCAAGGTTTATTAAGAAAAGATTTTTTTGTGTTTTTGATTATTTGAATGTTTTTGTTTTTTTTTTATAATAATCAACTAATACTAAAAACGTAACCAAAAGCTAAAAACGAGGGATTTCCGTGGTGACGTTGGATCACCACGAAACCCTTTTAAAATTAAACTAACCTAACATTTTTTTGGATTTTTTTTATATAAAGCGAAATAAATAAAAAAAAAATGACGTAAAGCAAAAATAAAAAAAAGTGCGAGTGTCGGTGCATATTCTCATTTATATTTACATGGGTCCTAAATACATTCTAATAAAATAAAAATAAAAATGACAAAATGATAAACTAGAAAAAAACGAAATTTGCAAATGCATTAAAATAAATATGCTAATAATAAAACTAAAATGAAAATGCATGAAATAAAAGGAAAATAATAAAAAAAATAAAAATGCATGATGTGTTAAAGATTAAAAGCAATAAAATGCATGAAGATAAATAAAAACTAAAAAAATAAGTGCAAGAAATGATAAAGAAAGTAAAAAAATAAAAAGGAAATAGGAGGGTGCAAGAAGAGGATCAGGGGGTAGTGGCTGTGCTGTGTTGTTCTGATTTTGGGGTTTGATTTTCTGAATTGGCTTGTTCGTGTGGTTGTTTGTGGGAAGGGATGTGGGTGAAGGGTGTTGTGTGAGGAATGCCGTGTAGGAGTTTTGTTATGTTGTTGGGGAGAGGGGAGGATAGCCGTGTGTTGTGGTTGTTGGGGAAGGAGGGTTGGCCGTGTATTGTGTAAGGATTTGTGGTGGTGGAGGCGTGTATTGAGGGTTGTTGAGTGGTGAAGGGGCTAGGGACGAATGGTGGTGTGTGAGATATGTGGTTTGCGAGGGCCGTACGGCTTTTGGGAGAGGGATGGATTATTGTTATGTTAATTTGGCTTCTGATCAATTTTTGATTGTGGTTTTTTTCGTCCCCCCTTGTAATGGTGATCTCCTCCCTTTTATGATGCAAAGCCAGATCAATTCCTTTGAAAGCCATTGATGACTCATGAATTTGATCAGTCAACCAAACCTAAACAAGGCAAGGATTAATTGACATTTGACTCATTAAAACAATAAGTCAATGTCAACTCTAAATAAATAAAAAAGAATGTCAACCCTAAAAAAAAATGTGTATATATATATATATATAAAAAACGAAAATAAAAATAAAATAAAAAGAAAATGATAAAGATAAAAAAAGGATAATAAAATGAAAAAGGAAATAAATAAAAAATAAAATAAAAATAAAAATTAACAAAATAAAAATAATAATAAAAGACCGTCGCCTTCGGAACCAAAAAAAATGAGGTATTTTAAAATACCTCTCTGTCGAAATTTCGTCTGAAACGACAACAAAAATTTCGAACCAAAAGACGAGTGAAAAAGAAATTTAGGTCAAAAATTGGGGTATGACAGATGCCCCTATTTAAGTCTCTTCGTCCGGAGATCTGAAGAGAAAATCTCGGATTCGACGGGTCGAAGGGACTTAAATACAGAGTACGCCAATTTTGGACCTAAAAGAAAAAATGTGAGATGCTCGTGATGCAAATGCAAATGCAAGACGGCGAAGCTGACCCGACTGGGGGTAAAACAAAACAAAAGGATACCCGAGTTTGTTAAAGCAAGGGATCCGACTCCACTGGGGAATAACATAGTTTCACTGGGGAAGGAGTTGTCTACTATCGCACTAATTCAGAACGATAGCCTAACAAAGACAAAGACCAATGTTACCTACTATCGTGTAAATGATAGCTTAAAAAGGTAAAAGAAGGAGACACTGTCTACTATCAACAAAGATGATAGATTAAAGAAGACAAGTATTACCTACTATCGTGTATTGATAGCTTAAAAGAGGTAATATAAAAAGGAGACACCGTCTACTATCGTTGTATGGATAGCTTAAGGGAGGTGACATGTATTACCTACTATCGTGTATTGATAGCTTAAAAGAGGTAATATAAAAGGAGACACCGTCTACTATCGTTGTATGGATAGCTTAAAGGAGGTGACACGTATTACCTACTATCGTGTATTGATAGCTTAAAAGAGGTAATATAAAAGGAGACACCGTCTACTATCGTTGTATGGATAGCTTAAAGGAGGTGACATGTATTACCTACTATCGTGTATTGATAGCTTAAAAGAGGTAATATAAAAGGAGACACCGTCTACTATCGTTGTATGGATAGCTTAAAGGAGGTGACACGTATTACCTACTATCGTGTATTGATAGCTTAAAAGAGGTAATATAAAAGGAGACACCGTCTACTATCGTTGTATGGATAGCTTAAAGGAGGTGACATGTATTACCTACTATCGTGTATTGATAGCTTAAAAGAGGTAATATAAAAGGAGACACCGTCTACTATCGTTGTATGGATAGCTTAAAGGAGGTGACACGTATTACCTACTATCGTGTATTGATAGCTTAAAAGAGGTAATATAAAAGGAGACACCGTCTACTATCGTTGTATGGATAGCTTAAAGGAGGTGACATGTATTACCTACTACCATTGTGAGGGTAGCTTAAAGAGGGTAAGAGATAAATGTCAGCTACTCGGGATGTAGCCGAACTGGTCAACTGACGACAAAAGACTGGATAGGAAAATGCACAAGCTACTCGTTAAAGAACTGCCACTGACGACAAGGAATAAAGGATAAATGCCAACTGTTCGGGTTGTTGCCGAACTGCCATTGACGACAAGGA
The DNA here is from genome assembly GCA_018208015.1 of Medicago ruthenica. NCBI lineage: Eukaryota > Viridiplantae > Streptophyta > Magnoliopsida > Fabales > Fabaceae > Medicago > Medicago ruthenica. The sequence goes on along the minus strand of CM031372.1, from coordinate 69,739,860 downwards.
ATAAAGGATAGATGCCAACTGTTCGGGTTGTTGCCGAACTGCCATTGACGACAAGGAATAAAGGTACGCACAAGCTGTTTGTTAAAGAACTGCCGCTTGGCATAAAGAGGATGACATCTCTGGACCAGACACACTGGGGATGACACTTGGGGACAAAGAGTCACAAATTGTTCACGATTGATTGACATGAAAAGCGAGACTCAGGGTGGTTAATGCAACCATGTATTGAATGATGTTATGTGCATGTTGTATATGCATGAATGTGTATATGCATGAATGTATGAATGCATGAATGATGATGTGACTTGTATGACTGACATGACTGATTAACTTGTGACTGTATGAAGGACTGACTGGTAAGATTGTACGGAAGACTGACTTGTATGATTGTATGAAAGACTGACTTGTATGATTGTATGAAAGACTGACTTGATGAGACAAGATTGGACGGATAAGATGGAAAGTGGACCGACGACGCAGTACAAACACTCAGCAATCTTCATTGGGGCTGATGCCATTGGGGACATATCAAAACATTGACGGGGTAAAAGCCCGATGTATGCAACAACTGGTGGGGAGTAAACCCTTCCTGAGGGAGACGTGTTAATCCATAGACCTGGCAGAAGAACTGGCGTTTCTGTGGTCATGCTTTTTTGTTCTTTTTTTCTTTTTTGAATCCCTAACTTTTGCCTGGACCGCCCTTTCGGGTTTTCAGTCCACCGGGAATATATTCTTTTTTGTATGCCCCTAATTTTTGCCTGGACCGCCTTTTCAGGTTTTCGATCCACCAGGACGCTCATTTTTGCCTAAGCCGCCCTTTCGGGTTTTCGACTTACCGAGCTCTTTTCTTTTTCTTTTTTTTTTTTAGGCAATTGACCACGTTTAACCTCCAGAGTTTGTCCGTTCTCAGGATAACTGTTGACGCCCACTTCACTTATTCATGAGTTCAGAGAGAATGTGTTTGTTGTTTATGCTTTCCAAGAAATATATAAAAAAGATTTATGATTTTGAAAAAAGTTTTGCTTCAAGTACTACCATCAAAAAATAGAAGAAATTTTATAAACAGAATAAATGGGAGTTCCAAATAAAAGGCACAGGCTCAAATTCATTTAACAGAGTGGTGGCCCGCCAACGGCATGACTCCACGGATCTCACAAAGTTTGGAAAATGGTAAATATAAGGGGAAGGTACATTGAACACAAATGACCGCTATTCTCCCTAACAACTTTGAATTCCACCATTTAGATGCTTCAGATTCAGAGTTTCCTTGACATTCAATGTGCCCCAAGTGAGTAGAGATCAGACCAATGCAGTTACTTTGTCTTTTGATCCTTAACTTTTGCATAGATCGCCCTTTCGGGTTTTCGATCTATCAGGATGATTATTTTCTGTTTCATGTCTCTAATTTTTGCCTGGACCGCCCTTTCGGGTTTTCAGTCCACCGAGACGCTCATTTTTGCCTAAGCCGCCCTTACAGGTTTTCGGCTTACCGAGCTGTTCTTTTATTTTTTAGACAAAGTATTTCTTGACTGCATCGGCGTTCACAGGACGGGGAAGCTCATCACCATCCATAGTTGTAAGAGTCATTGCACCACCGGAGAATGCTCTTTTGATGACATATGGGCCTTCGTAATTAGGCGTCCATTTGCCCCTGGAGTCCGGTTGAAATGATAAAATCTTTTTGAGCACAAGACCTCTTTCTTGGAACACACGGGAACTGCCCATGACACAAAGCATTCATGCGTTTCTCTGATCATATTTGTTTTGACATCATTCAGTCTCTGATAACTTAGGTTCCATTAAAACTCTCACTGATGGAATCTCAATCTCCACAAGGAGTACTGCTTCCATGCCATACACTAAAGAAAGGGGGTTGCCCCTGTAGAGGTACGTACTGAAGTGCGATGTCCATGTAAAGCATACGGTAACATCCCATGCAGGTCCTTGTAAGTGGTTACCATCTTCTGCACCATCTTTTTGATGTATTTTCTTTCTTTTCGTTCTTTTTTGCTTTTGTTTGTTTGTTTTTTTTTGTTTGATTTTTTTGTAGCCTCGATGGCACCACTCATCTGGGATTTGACCAGGGATACTGTAATGACAGTTCTTCGGAACCCAAGTTTAGTGCTTCCAGTGCTTCTTCATGAGACTGAATGATGTTCTTTTTCATATTCTAGTAGCGGAGAGATCTTTTCGAGAATCCCTTCATTCTCTTCCTCTTCAGCTTCGTAGACAGGGAAATCAAAGTTGGGAGAGACAATAGGGTTACAGTGTTCAACGGGTTTATTTATGTTCAGTCTACATACGATTGATGATTGATTTTAGAAAATGAGTAAAAAAAACGCAGACCTTTTGAAATTGATTGAAAATAAAATAAAAATATTTTTTGGGTTTTTTGTGTTACCATTTTCCAGAAAAAAACAAAGAATAAAAAGACAGAGTCGAGGACAAAACGACTTGTTTATTTTATGATGGAAATACATGAAGCAAAAAACCTTAAAAGTTCACTTTCGTCTCGAGCGGAACGAAAGGATTTTTTTTTTGAAAAGACAAGACAACAAAACACATTACTTGGACCTATGAGTAACTGAGGGAATGTCAACAGCGACCCAATTGCGGCAAATCCCTCCTTGTGTTTGCACGATCAGATCCATTTTCTCTTCTGTTTGCACAAGTGTTGTAGGTGCGAGTAGGTTTGTAATGAAAGCGCCGGGCCACTTTCTTTGACTGCGGCAGATAGACCTTTTGAAAAACAAGACGTGAGACTCGGCTTGAGAAACTATGAATGCGATATGATGCATGATTATGCTTATGCAAAAAGAAGAAAGATTTGTTATCGAAGGACTTTGTTGAAGTAATTGAAAACATCATGGTTTGAACATTTCATTTGAGCATCAAGGCATTACAAAATAGTTCTTTTTTAGAAACCAGGCCAAAGGACCAATTCAAAAGTTCTTTAGTGGAAGCTAGATTTTTTTTAAAAAAAAAAAAAATCTAAAGACTCCTAGCTTCCTTAAATTCAACAAATCAGGGCTCTTGAAGGTGTACTTCCTAGTGCTCCTCTATGATGTTTAAAAAACTTGTTTAAGTCCTTCGGTAATTTGATGAAAAAATGAGTTTATGCATGGATGCATGTATGCATGATTATGCTAAAGAGCGGAGAAAACATGGTGAGATTAAGCCCATAAGGTAGGAGTCAAGGGTAAACACGCCATTTGGTAAGGACTATGGTTTCACATGTACCTGTATCACGGGTTCTACCGAGTTCCCAAAGTCATTGACCACTTCCGAATATTGTCGGATTACGGGACTGACTCCCGGTCCAACGACGTTCGTAGGAAAGTCTCGTTTGAGTGTAGTATCGCGTATCAACCAATTCAAGACTACTCTTGATTAGCCACCGCACTACGTCCTAAAAGGCCAAGATGGGTTAAAGGTAACTAAAGGTCCTCAACTTCATAGGTCACTTAAAAATAACAATGTCAGACACGACTACTCATGTTGACATGGTATTACCTTTAAGAGACCTCCATTGAGTGGGGTTATATCACATGTACCAAAACCCAAGACTACTCCTGGTATGGCACTTTGATTATACCACCATCCTATCTTATGTTTCTCTCAAGCCCGGGTGTAGGACTTATCTCACCACTCACGTAAAAGGAAAAAAAACACATAGGCACGTATTTACATTTTTTTTATGTCTTAAGCAAGTTATAGCACAAAATAATTAAATAAATTCAAGTTAGGCTCAACCCTCTTAGGGAATTCCCCAGTGAAGTCGCCATTTCTGTCGCGGTGATTTTCGGAGATCAAGCTATTGATTAGCGTTGACTCACTAATTTTAATTCACGACTGAACTTTTAATTTTTTAAATGAAAAGTGGAAAAAAGTTCTAAATTACCACAATTTAAAAGATTTAGGGTTCGGGGGTTAGTTACGTTTAGGGAAGGTGTTAGCACCCTAAACGTTCGTAGTACTCTACGAGAACCTCTTGATTTTATTTATTTATTTTGGCTATAACTTGCTTATTTTTTTTTAGAGAGACATAATCAAAGTAATGAGAAAAGAAAATGTTTTTTTTTGTATTTTTTATGATTTGGAAGGACAAAGTCCTTTGCCTACGTACCCGTGAGGGATCAAAACCTCGTAGTTCGGGGTAGAAATAACGTTTGATTTGTTTGGTGTTTTTTATTAGTTTTAAAAAAGTTTTAAAATTAAAAAGCCAAGTGGCAAAATGAAATTGGTTTGTGTTTTTTATTTTAAAAAGGATTAAAGTGTAATTAAAGTGGATTAATGATTTTTTAAAGAAAATAAAAGAAAAAAAGAACGGACACTTGATTGAAAATCAAGGTTTATTAAGAAAAGATTTTTTTGTGTTTTTGATTATTTGAATGTTTTTGTTTTTTTTTTTATAATAATCAACTAATACTAAAAACGTAACCAAAAGCTAAAAACGAGGGATTTCCGTGGTGACGTTGGATCACCACGAAACCCTTTTAAAATTAAACTAACCTAACATTTTTTTGGATTTTTTTTATATAAAGCGAAATAAATAAAAAAAAAATGACGTAAAGCAAAAATAAAAAAAGTGCGAGTGTCGGTGCATATTCTCATTTATATTTACATGGGTCCTAAATACATTCTAATAAAATAAAAATAAAAATGACAAAATGATAAACTAGAAAAAAACGAAATTTGCAAATGCATTAAAATAAATATGCTAATAATAAAACTAAAATGAAAATGCATGAAATAAAAGGAAAATAATAAAAAAAATAAAAATGCATGATGTGTTAAAGATTAAAAGCAATAAAATGCATGAAGATAAATAAAAACTAAAAAAATAAGTGCAAGAAATGATAAAGAAAGTAAAAAAATAAAAAGGAAATAGGAGGGTGCAAGAAGAGGATCAGGGGGTAGTGGCTGTGCTGTGTTGTTCTGATTTTGGGGTTTGATTTTCTGAATTGGCTTGTTCGTGTGGTTGTTTGTGGGAAGGGATGTGGGTGAAGGGTGTTGTGTGAGGAATGCCGTGTAGGAGTTTTGTTATGTTGTTGGGGAGAGGGGAGGATAGCCGTGTGTTGTGGTTGTTGGGGAAGGAGGGTTGGCCGTGTATTGTGTAAGGATTTGTGGTGGTGGAGGCGTGTATTGAGGGTTGTTGAGTGGTGAAGGGGCTAGGGACGAATGGTGGTGTGTGAGATATGTGGTTTGCGAGGGCCGTACGGCTTTTGGGAGAGGGATGGATTATTGTTATGTTAATTTGGCTTCTGATCAATTTTTGATTGTGGTTTTTTTCGTCCCCCCTTGTAATGGTGATCTCCTCCCTTTTATGATGCAAAGCCAGATCAATTCCTTTGAAAGCCATTGATGACTCATGAATTTGATCAGTCAACCAAACCTAAACAAGGCAAGGATTAATTGACATTTGACTCATTAAAACAATAAGTCAATGTCAACTCTAAATAAATAAAAAAGAATGTCAACCCTAAAAAAAAATGTGTATATATATATATATATAAAAAACGAAAATAAAAATAAAATAAAAAGAAAATGATAAAGATAAAAAAAGGATAATAAAATGAAAAAGGAAATAAATAAAAAATAAAATAAAAATAAAAATTAACAAAATAAAAATAATAATAAAAGACCGTCGCCTTCGGAACCAAAAAAAATGAGGTATTTTAAAATACCTCTCTGTCGAAATTTCGTCTGAAACGACAACAAAAATTTCGAACCAAAAGACGAGTGAAAAAGAAATTTAGGTCAAAAATTGGGGTATGACAGTAAAAGATTGAAAGATCATATATTTAGTATCGGGGTTTTGTATGGACCATGTTTTTTCATTAAAATCGAATCCAATCCAATCTCTAGAAGTTCAAACCAATAAATAAGGATGATTAATTTAGTTAAGAGGTTGCATATAAAACTACAAATTAGAAAAACTGATATAGTTGTCTTATAAAGACCAACGAAAAGATGGATATATTTGTCTTATAAAGACTAGCGAAAAGACGGACACTGCACTAACGTTTGAAAATTATAAACGGTGTTTTTTTTGTAAAATTTTGAATTTGATTAAAAATAAAAATATAAATGTTTGTTGTTTTCAAATTATAACAAACCAAACTATTATACATTCCAATGACACAACCAATATAACAAAAAAAAAATAATCTAAATTTTTATTTTTATTTTCTTTTTTAGAAATAGGTGGAATAACTGCATGATAAAAACTAGAGAAATGAATTTCATAGCTACTCATGTGTATAGAGAGGGGAATCATTGTGCTGATATCTTGGTCAACCTAGGGTTATCTCTAAACAGTCTTACAGTTTGGTTTGATGTTCCTCTTTGTATTATAAGCCATTTTGTTCAAAACAGGTTAAGTATGTCTTGTTTTAGGTTTGTTAACTGTTAAGGAGGTTTTGGTATAGTCCCCCTCCTTTTTTTCCTTCTTGTTTGCTTCTTTTTCTTTTGGTATTATATTTTGGGTAGTGTAGCTCCCTGCTACTCTATCTTTTTGGTTAAAAATAAAAACTTAATTCTTATTTTTTTAATGACTTAACAACAATCTTTATTATACAAAAAAGTCGATTAAGGGTATAATTGAGATAATGAAAAAGTAAGTATAAATATATTCATCTAGTTCGTTATACTTATTAAAGGATAAAAGAAAAAAGTTAGACATATATATACTCATATCGTGTTTGTTACACTTTTATTTTAATATTTGAATTTACTCTTATCTATTTGTTATATGTGTTATTTGTATTGAAAGTTGAGAGAAATTTTGGAAAGAGAAAAAGTCAGCACAAAAGAGTCAAAACATGTTATTTTCTTTATATATAGTATAGAAGTAGGTTCCTCTAGTTGGAACATACTCTTAATGTTGGTTGTATCGTTAACGATGTGTACGCAATCAAGGACCTAGTCGTCTCTTTTCTCCTTTATTCTTCATCCATCGAGAGGGGTGATCTACTACCATTGTCAGGTTTGAAATTATCCCTATAAATCTTTTTTCCTTTTTCTTATACTCAAAATATGTGATTTTTCACATAGATTTTACTTTTTTTTGTTTTGTCTTTTATTTTGTCGTCTAAGTGAGAGTGGGTTGTGTTGTTCGTCATTTTGTTGTGGCGGTTTAATTTTTCATGTTATTGTGGTGTTCGTCCGACTCAGATTGATAAATTTACCTCGTTTAGTGTATATTACATATTTAAGCGATGATTTTGGTATCTTCAATGTTATAGGTCCTTGACATGCCGCTTTTTTCTATAAATCTAGATATTGTGAGTTTGTTCACAATTTCATCATTTTTTGTTTTAAGGACTTTGAAATTTGTATTGTTTTCAATCAAGTAAATATTGCTATTAGTAATTAAAAAAACAATAATCAATAAACCATGATTAACAAAAAATATATTCCATGCCAGTTGTCTATTTTGGACACATGCTTTCTTACATTGTATCTTGACACCATTTATCATTGATGGTGGACATTGGACTCAACAGAACAACCACCCACAAAAGAGAAAGAAACAATATATATATATATATATATATATATATATATAACAACAGAAAACTTGGTAACCATTTAATGTCAAAAATTGTGTATAAAAAAATTGACTACAATTAATCATCCAACAAATTTGGTTTTCACCGTTAAGTATCCATCAAGTCCTAATTACATATGGTAATCGTTGGTGTGGAAATCTTTCCTTCTAGTGTCTCTTCCAATGGCGGAGCCAGACCTAATTTTATAGGGGGCCAAAATATGAGAAATATTTGGACACAATCTCTAATAAAAAATATTTAGGAACAAATACAAATAAAAAATAACTAAAAGACAAAATAATTTAATTATGTGAAAAAGAGGAAATCTTAAATGTTCACAAGCATTAGAGAACACTATTTAGGTACACATGCATATTTGAAAAAAGGTAGAGAAGGAAAAGAAATAAATAATGTTTTTTTAAAATAATTAAATGATATGTGTTTTTAATTGTGTGTATTTGAATGATATGCTCAAATAACTGTAACCATCCAAGTATTTTACGTTAAATGAAGTGACTAAATTATTATTTTTTATTTCTTTTATTTGTGTGTACGTTCAATTTTTTTTTTAAGTTGTGCTCATACAAGACCTGTTCTCAAAATAAACACACATAATAAGAATATTTATAGCCAATATAATATAATTTTGTGTCGGCAAGTTGACATTAAACATGGATATTGTGTAATAACCATAGTATAAAATTTATTCAAATCATTGGGATGCCATGGCCTCCCCTTGTCACAACATAGCTCCACCACCATTTCCTTCAAACAAATGAACTAAAAATATCAATCTAAATCTCAAGTTAGATCCTTAAGGAGTTTTCAGTTGATATGTTTTCAGTCCATGTTTTGTGAACAGATCTTCGTACATGATATCACACAAACTCCCTTTCTCCACTAAGATTCATGAGACGTCGTGGTTTGCCAAAACTTCTAAAATTACTAAGGGAAAATTTATGTGGGTATTCCCCCCACAATCTCATCTTTACTAAACCTCAAAATGGGTTTCTTAAATTTCTAGCCCGATGCTAGTTTCTTATTATAGTCAACTGAAATAATCTCATCAATTTTTATCTTGATAGTGCCCTTCGATGACTCTTTAGGGAGTGGGAATCCTCCCAAGATGGATGACATGAAACGATGATTCCCATTCTTTTGTTCACCTTCACTACTTTCTGACTCTTTATCGCCACTCTTGGCCGCGTCTATGGGTTTCCTAGATGGAATGTCAGCCCAATAAGGGGATCTCTTCTTCCATGTTGACTCACTACGACGAGAAGGTTTATGTGGAGAGTCTGTGTGTCTTCTTCTATCACCGCTCTAATTGTCATCTTTGTTAAACCTTCATAGTTTACCCTTTTTTTCTCAAATCATCAATGCCATCCTTAAGGTGGACGCAATCATCAATGTCATGTCTATGACACTTATGAAACCTACAATACTTTGACTTATCAGCTGGTGCAGACCCTTTTATAGGTTGAGGATACTTTACTTCAGCTTCGTTAACTTTTGCGTGACCGCATTGATGGAGAATTATCTCCTTGGTCATGTTCAGGGGAGTGTATTCAAAGAAGTGTCGCTCCCTGTTAGTCTGTGACTGTGACCGCTTGTTTAATGTTAGTGTCTTCGGTGATGTCATATGATTCCAGCTTTGGAGGCTTGTCCAAAAACTAGGGAATAGTGCAGCCAGTGATCTTTCTTGTGAACTAGTCTTAATGGTGGTAAGTATGGACTCATGCATAGGGATATTGGGAAACGAATATCTTCTTGGATGGCAGAGATGTGGTGGAGTGTGACTTCGACCCCCTTCTTTCGAGTCATGAGGAGGAGAAGGGCCATGACGGCGACGGGGTGGTGGTTTACACACTAGACCTTGAGCTTTGTTTGAGCATCTGCCGACATGTTCACAGAAATTCCATTCTACTAGATGCGCTGAAGGACCTAAATTTGTTGTTGAAGCAAATTGAAGATGATCAGTAGGAGATCTTTTATGCTAGGAGCTTCGAACGGTGATTGTGAATGTTGAAAAAAGTGAGTTGGTGGAATTTGTGCCTAAATATGAGTTTGACGGTGATCTTGAAACAACAAATTCTATAGGACATGTTGTGATGGAGCAAGAGGTTGACGCTGGAATTGGACCAAAAAGTTTGGGCGATGAACATGTACTGGCTAAGGCTGAAGATGGGGGATATCAATCGTGGAAGTTTGAAGATCTTGACATGGAGATGATAAAGCATCATATTCTTCATGAATGAGAGAAAGGGTCATATTTACATTGTCTTTTTGAACTTGGATCGTGGAACAGTGATCGAAGGTGGCGTTCTTACCTCGAGTTGATAGCGAACCGACCATCAAAATCGTAATAGAAAGAGTTTACGATTGCGAGATTGATGAAATTTGAGAGAATCAAGTGTTGATTCCCACATATGGTGTCAATATTCTTGTGTGGAATAAAACTACGATGGCACGGTGGGTTCTTTATGATGCAAGATTCCGACGCGGTTGAGGTTGTTCTCTGATGAGGGGAAAGGTACATGAAAAAAGGTTAGCACTAACACTTTAGTGATCAAAATATCTAACAATTTAACTTAAAGATAAAAATGGAACGAAAAAGGCATTAAAGGGAGAAACTGCCTAACATTATAAATTAAGTGACGGAAATGGAATAAAAAAATATAAGGGACATAACTTAAAATTTAAAATTACTTACGGGACCAAAAATCTTGTTCCAGATCAGATTCTGGCCCATATGACTGTCCAATTCAACAGACACATTAACCCAATACACCGCCTTGTGAAGGTTTGTGGAAGGTCACATGTGAATCCTACCGCACATGAATACCGCCTCGGACTGATCCTAATCGTTGAAAATCGATCTCTAACTGACTCCCGCACACTACAAGAAAATCTGTCATTACCCACGAACAATTACCCGCGGCCGTAAGGCCGTGGGTAATTTTTGAGAGTAGTGACGGATTACCCACGACTAAACCGTCTATAAGGCTAAAAGCTTAATTTGAATTTTTTGAAATTGCTACCCACGGCTTAGCCATCAATAATTATAGACGGCTTTTTATTGTCAATAGTTACCCACGGTCTATCCCTCTATATGATACATTTATTTATTTATATTAATGGATTCATATTCATAGTAGCAACAATATATTTGTTTATGATTTTGGCTCCAAACTTTTTCCCCAATCCCAAAATTTCAATGATTTGGGCTCCAAAAAATTTGCCAAAACTCAGACAAATAAAACAAAACGTATTATACATGTTATTCACTCACTGTAGAACAGTTACCATTCCTCTCTCTCGTTCGTGAAATTTCCTCCACCGGCTCATTCTCTTCTTCGATCGCCCACCGACTTTCTCTCTCTCTCTCTCTCTCTCTCTCTCTCTCTCTCTCTCTCTCATCCTCCACACTCCCTCACCACCACCACCACTGTCGTTCTCCTTCTTCGTCCCTCGTTCTAAGATCCTTCGTTTTCCTCCTTCGTCCCTTGTTTTGAGATTCGTCGTTCTCCTATGCCGGTGATGGTGAGGGCGAAAGTGACGAGGCAGAGGGGCGATGAGGGTGGTCGAAGAAGAAAGTGGAAAGAAGGGAGAGAAAAAGTAGTGAGAGAGAGAGAAGTGTGGGATAAAGAACTGAGCTGGGGATTCTCGTGAGGAAGGGGATTCTCCATTTTCGTGAGAAAGGGTTCTTGTGAGAAAAGGGGATCTCGTGAGGAAGGGGATTCTCCATTTTCGATTTTGGTAAGCCTTTTCACCTTCTTCATCGTTAATTACAGATTTATACATGTATATTTGTGGTTATTAGGGTTTAGATTTTCATTTGATTGTGTTTTTCAATTGACTGTGATTGTGGCTTATTGTGGTTCAAATTGTTCAATTGATTGTGGTTGATTCATATTGTTCAATGTGATTGTGGCTGATTCATAATATATAAGAACTAAAACTATGGGTACTAAAACATTGTGGCTGTTCAATGTGACAATAAACCAGAACTTGAATGATATGGGTACTAAACCAGAACTTGAATGTGACAATAAACTAGAACTTGAATGATATGGGTACTAAAACTAATTTTAGGATAACAAACAATGTAAAATATGGGTTCAAAGGAAAGGTGCATCTATGTTAAACAAAAGTTATCTTTTGTACAGTACTTGTAACAAACAATAAACCAGCCCACACGCATAATCACAAAGTATCCATGATGTTCATTTTTCTTCTTATTTACATTAAAATAAGCATATGTCTATGTACATTACTTGTATCTATGGTTCATGGTTGTAAAATCTATAGTTAGCTTTAAGGAAATGTTTTACTTCTTTCTCATTTGATCTGCTTCAACAAATGTACAGCCTGAGGACAATAACTCCACTCTGATACTGGATATTATCTGCAAGATTTACCGTGGAGAGGTTTGGATGTATAATCATAGCCCTTCAGTTCACTCGTTACTCCATTATCACAATATCTGTTGGTGATCATTTATTGATTAAAGGACTCTGCATGTTATGTATCTATTTTGCTAAGTGAGTTTGTTAATGATTCATTACACTTCGTTCGTTCTCAAATCGAAGGTAAAACTGATTCTCGTTCCAAATTTGTGACTCGTTCGTTCCTACTCGTGACTCGTTTTTTGGTTCTCTTCTCACTCTGTTCTTCATCAATTTGCTGGTATATTTTGCTTTCTTCTTCTTGTTTTGATCGATTTTGATTTTGATTGTGGTTATTGCTTCATTTTAATAATTGTTTTGTGTTAATAATTTGGGTGATGATGAGGATGAAGATGAAGAGTGGAACAATATGTTTAAATTATGAATAATTTTGTTTCTGTCTTGTTTTGGTTTTGCTTATAGCTTCTGTTTTTTGCATATAGCTTCTGATTTTGCTTATGATTTCTGCTTATAGGTTATGCATATAGCTTCAATTTTTGCTTTTAGCTTTCTAATTGCTTATGGTTTCTGCTTCTGCTTCTACTTACATGTTTTGCTTATAGCTTCTTATTTTGCTTTTAGCTTTCTAATTGCTTATAGCTTCTGCTTCTACTTCTACTTATAGGTTTTGTTTATAGCTTCTAATTGTTTTAGCTTATAGCTTATGTTTTTTGCTTATAGCTTCTGATTTTGCTTATGGTTTTGCTTATAGCTTCAATTTTTGCGTTTAACTTTCTAAGTTCCATTGACTATAGATGAAGAGTTTAAAGTTATTGTATTTGCAGCAAAGAGGGCATTTCCATCATGGCATAGCATTCCGGTTACGACACATCGTTATGTCCACCTTCCGGCATTTCACAATGTGTTATTACTACTCATTAGTATATGAATACATGCCAAATTCAAGCCTTGACTTTCACCTTTTCGGTATGTTTTGACAAAACTTATTCATCAGATTTGCTTTAATGATTTTATTTTCTTTTACTTGCACCAATTTAGTTTTAAATGTAAAAGTTACTGTATGTTCTAATTATTATAAAAGTAACTACAGAAAAAATTGAAACATAAAGAATTTTCGTATCTGAGCATATTATGCATTGTGGAGCATAATTGAAATATTATATTGGTATATCCAGTGATTTTTTGTGTAAAACAGCTATGAAGAATAAAGTGAATGATAGTCTCTTTGCCAAAGGACTGCTATACCTTCATGAGGATTCTCGACTTAGAGTAATCCACAGAGACCTGAAAGCCAGCAATGTTCTTTTAGATGATGAAATGAATCCAAAAATATCAGATTTTGGATTAGCAAGGACATTTGAAAAAGATCAATGCCCGACAAAAACAGAAAGAGTTATAGGAACATAGTAAGCGTTAATTGCACCTTTTTTAAACAAATATCAGAAGATTTCACATGATTCACAACTGAGTCTGACAGTGTACTTTTGACTTTAAACAGCGGATACATGGCTCCAGAATATGCTATGGCTGGGTTATTTTCAGTGAAATCCGATGTTTTCAGCTTTGGAGTTCTTATATTAGAAATAATTTATGGAAAAAGAAATGGTGAATTCTTTCTTTCAGAACATATGCAAAGTCTTCTATTATATGTAAGTTTTCCTTCCCACATCTCATCAACAAATAGATATTCATTGGAGAAAGAAATGTGTAAATAGTTTTATACTTGTATGAAATCTCTAACATTCCCTGTAATGAGAGGCTCCTGGATACAAAATATTCATAATGTATAAACAAACCTTGCTGCATTGATCATGCTTAGAAAATTACATTGATTAGCGCGTCTGAAATTTCAGATGACTTGGTCATAGGGGTCTAATAGCATATTATGAGCCAACTATCCAAAAAGCTATGATGACACTAATGTACTTCAACATTTTTTAACATAATGTTTCAACTCAAGTGTCTATATATCCATATTTGTGTGCAGACTTGGAAACTCTGGTGTGAAGGAAAAAGTTTAGAATTAATCGATCCATTCCACCAAAAGACGTACATAGAAAGTGAAGTCTTAAAGTGTATACACATTGGTTTATTGTGTGTACAAGAAGATGCAGTAGATCGACCAACCATGTCCACCGTCGTTCGTATGCTAGGGAGTGATGCAGTAGCCCTTCCACAACTCAATCAACCAGCATTTTCAGTTGGGAGAATGTCCAAGAATGATGATCCAACTTCAAAAACTTCCAAGACTGGTAGGAACCTCCTTTTCTCTAGCAGAAAATGGGAATTTAACCTAGAAAACACAGAGAGAAATGATAAAGAACAGGAAAATCGGACAATGACTGCCAGTAAGCTAGAGATGTTAGCTTCAATTCTTATGTATTTTTTTTTTCCAGTTTACTGTCTATTTTATGTATTATATATAAAAAAGTTTATTACAATTTGTTTTAGTTGACTTCTTGTGTCATTAAACCTTTGAGAGATGTAACACAACACATAGTTTTCTTAATTTTGTAGTACGGATGAAATGGGCCAATATAAATGTATGCAATTTTTTTTTAAATATTATGTTACCGAGGGCTTAGCCGTGGGTAAAATTACTCCATAAACACACATAACTTACCCAAGGCTTGGCCGTGGGTAACTTTATAGATGGTTTAGCCATGGGTAATATAGGACCGATAATTTGTTGTTAAAACAATGATTACCCACAAATTATCCATGGCATAACCGAGGGTAATTACAGTGGGCTTTTTTGGCCGTGGGTAACGTTACCGACGAGGCTTTTTCCCACGGCCCCGAGGCCCTTGGTAAGTCGTGGGTAATTCTGACTACCCACGGCTTTTTGCACTTACCGACGGCTTTTGCCCCTGGGTAATGACAGATTTTCTTGTAGTGAAATCTTATGACCATTACTTTGAAGAATAGATTCGATGAGGAGATCACGTATCCTGATTACAGTCCTCCCATAATTTCCAAGCTCGATCATCGTGATTATGGAGGCAATGCGGTGGCTTTCCATTCTACGTCAACGGTTGTGCTTAGTTATTCTAATGTTAACTCTGAGATTTTGGTATGGTCTAATAATCTCTCATTATTATTTTGAGTATATATGTTTGTTTGCCTTTTTTGAGGTTTTAATTGTAGTCAGTGATGTGGTTTGTTGTTTGTTGTGCAATAGATTGTGCCGTGGTTTGGATTTTGTCAACAGACATTGCCTGCAACGAACACTGACCTCACTGTCATTGATTACCTGGGATTTGCCTGGAAGTGTAGTCTGAAGTTTTTTCAGCGCGAGAAGTCTCTTGCGTGTAGAATTGGAGGTGAATGGGGAGCGATATGCAAGGCGCACAGGTTTGTCGAAGGTCTTCGGATTGACCTAGCTGTAATTAAGGAAAAGGATAATGATGTACTGTACCTGAAATATATTCATGTTCCCTGCATGCACAGAGAATTGATCCAGAGAATTTGCAGTGTGAAGCATCTGTATTCTCTTTTAGAGGTTTCATATTGTTTATGAGGATTTTTGAGTGTTGTGTATTTTCCATATCATGTGTTTTATATTCTTTGTGTGGTTAATGTTGTGTGCCTCTTATCGGCAGACATTGGTGGCAACCTTGATCGGGTACGAAGGGACCTGTCGAAGCTGAGAACATACCATGTTGAGTTTGAGATAGAGACTGTAAGTGATTTTGCTTTGTGTTATCTCAATATAAATAGAATTTGTGTGAAGTTGTGTGTATGTGCTACTGCCTAATTATGCGTCGGTTAACCGATTGTTGTTGTTTACCAATGTCTCTGATTAATTTTATACAACTTCATTCTATAATGAAGCTTTAACGATTGAGCGTTGATGGGAGCACCCAGCCATTGGTTTATACATATGCAATGTGGTTACTTCAAGCACAAGCAATTGGTGCGGCTTATTTGTATATGTTAGTTTCTCTTTGTTGGTTTGTTGTAGAGTTAGGCGAGCGTGTCACCTTCTTATTGGTTTTTCATAGTTCAGAAGCACCATAAATGTTTGGTTCTACACGTACATTTGAGTTGGTTTAATCTCAAGTAATTGGTATACTGTATTTATGGCTGGTGGTTTATGTTCGTTAAAATTGTTGTGCAATCAGAGCTCATCTTATTTGTATCTTTGTGGAGTTTTGTTTTCCGCTCTTTCTGATGATTTGAACAATTCTATCTTACTCAACAATGCAATCATTGAATGTTCATTACTTACTTTCAGTTGCTACACAGTATGGTTTTTTCTATTGTGTTTGTATAATGTATTTGTACTGGCAGTGAGTACAGTACTTCTAGAAACTAGGGTTTCTGTGCTGTGTTTTGGTCATGTCTCGGGAATGATCCCAAGGTTACTATTTGTAGCCTTTCTTGGGCCTACCCGGTCATGGTTTTGGGCCTAAATCGTGAAAGGGCCAAAACCATGATTTGGGCGCCCTCGTCAGCTGCTGAGGGCGCCCCCAAAGGGCTATTTGTGATTGTCAAGTGGGCCTTCCGCCCTCTTGGAGGACGTCCAGTCTTGTTCCAAGGGTTCACACCCTTGGCTTTGGGGTCTCAAGTCCTAGATAGTGAGATCTACGGTCCATAGCCCAACAAGCACGAGTCTTGGTACAAGGCGAAGTGATTAAACTGTTTACAGGGGGTTTGTCTATGACCTTTTGCCCAGCAAGTGGCGCTTACTAGTTACGAAGCCATGTGAAAAAATTTTATGAGTACTAGCCCAACGTGGGTGTTTAAACCCTGCGTGGGTACTAGCCCAACGTGGGTGTTTAAACCCTGCGTGGGTACTAGCCCAACACGGATACTAGCCCAACATGAGTACTAGCTCCATGTTTTGTTTTGAGTACCTTACTGGGCGGCACTAGCCCTACGAGAATGTGGGCGCCAGCCCAACAGGAATATTTATGCTAGCCCAACAAGCACAAGTCTTGGTACAAGGCGAAGTGATTAAACTGCGTACAGCTCGCCGCGTCCTTTGGACTACGTGTTGAGGACGCCTTTTATTGGGATCCGACGGCTGGCGTGAGGTGACCATTCGCTCTCGCTGACGTGTCGTAATCCTAGCGGTTCTCGGAAATCGTGCCAACTTAAGTGACGTCATCTGCGCGTTTTCCCAGGCTTTTCACTTTAAACTGAACGCGGATCTAATCAGTCCCTTTCTTTGTCTTTTCACTTTCCTTCTCCTTTCTTTGTCCGAAACGCGCTATGTACTTCGCCAATTGCAAACAGTTCTTAGATTCAACGCTCTCCTCCAGAATCAAATCAGTCCCTTTCTTCGTCCAGCTTTTCTTCCTTCGAAACAGGTAATCCCTTTTTTAGAATTCATCCTCTGAACGTTAGCGCTTCGTTTTGTGTAATTCAAACTAGGACATGGTAGTTATCAGGGAGTGTGATGGGAAGGGAAACATACTATCTCCGACTAACTCGGAGGAAAGGGATGCGTTATTGAGAGAGGCGGTTAGGCTTGCGAAACGATCGGACGGGACCACCGATTGGGTTGCCTTTGAAAATGCCTACTATGGCCACTCCCTTTTAGGGGAGTTTTCGAGCGACTCGAGTGATAGCGAGGATAAAGACGATAGCGGGAACTCATCTGATTGTGTTATTCTTTCTGTTCGTCCAGGTCCCTCCCATACGAGAGAAAATCACGGTATGGCGTCCGCTAGTGATTTGGGACTAGGGGGTTCTACCAGCGAAATGATGCGCTTGGAGTCCGTGTTTATGGATCCTGAACGAGTGGCGCTGTTCCGAAGCAAGGTTAATGTTTCGTCGACAGGATGCGAAGATGATGTGATCCTGGAGCCCTGCCGTCCTGGTGAGAAAGTTTACTTACGGATGCCAAGGAGTAGGGCCCACGAGTTCTTCTATATGTATGCGGCGGTCTTTGAAGATTTGGGCGTGAAGTATCCATTCACGCCCTTCGGAGTAACTGTCCTAAGGTGGTTGAATGTGGAGCCCTCGCAGCTTCAGCCCAACAGTTGGGCGTTCATCCGGGCCTTTGAGATAGCTTGCGAGGGATTAGGCTTTGAGCCCTCCGCCGGGTGCTTCTTTAGCTTCTACGGTACTCGGGGGGTGGACAAATCGTCTTGGGTCTCCGTTGGCGCGCACCCTGGGAAACGGTTGTTTCCACCTTATGCCTCTCATTACAAGAACTGGAGACGGACATTCCTTAGGGTGAGGGGAGGAGGGCGCGTACATAATGAATTAAAATTTCCCATCTGCTGGAAGAGTTCCCCAGCTTCCATTACTGGGTTTGCTTATGAACAGTTGAGTGCGTATGAACAAGGTGTCGTTTCCTTCCTGGACAAAATGTTGCCCATGGATATCCGGGAGTTGCTGAATAGAGAGGGAGATGTTGATAGCTTAGAGACCTATTTGCGTGAGTGGATTTCATAACTCTGCTTGTCTAGCTTTCCCGCCTTTCCTTTATTAATTATTTTTATATTGGCTTTGGTTTTTTGACTTGCAGAATCAATGGCGCCACTAACGGCTGCGGAGAGGAAGCAGTATCTGGCCGAGCTGAAGGCCAAGAGGTCGGGCGGGGTGGCTGACGCTAGCGATTCTTCTGGGCTTATCCTCCGTAAGTCTAAAAAGAAAGCCGAGATTGTTCTTGACGCTCAGCCTGAATGTGATGTGGACGTGACGCAAGAGAAGAATCGAGAGGAGAAGAAAAGGAAGGCGCCAGAGGGGGAAGAGGGGGTGATGAAGGAGAGGAGGTCTAAACGGGCGCATTCTCGTCCTGCCACTGAGCTTACTGGTCCCAGCCGGGATGTGCGGTCCTTTTGGGACAAGGATTTTGATTACGAGGCTTACGTGAAAGAGAAGATGGTTTGCAATCCTGATGATGTGATAGCCGGGACGCAGAATCCTGTTCCTTTTGCTACAAGGGATATCGGCGTCAACTGTTTGCGGTCCATTATGCTTTTGATGGCCGTTGATTGCAAATATGCGGAATCGGTTCGTAATGGAGAAACGTTGCTGGAAAGGGTGGAGTTGCTGGAGAAGGAATTACAAGAGGTTCGGGAGAGTAAGGAGAAGGAGGTCAAGGAGGCGGCAGAGGCGATGAGGGCCGAGTTTGATGAACAAATCAGTGACTTGAAGGTTGGTCATGACGCCGACTTAGCTGGGAAGGACGCGGTGATCATGCGTCTAAGGAAAGAGGTCGCCTCGGGGGTTGAGAGGGAAGTGGCGTTAAAGGCTGAGGTTGCGGAAGCCAAAGGAGAACTGGCGCTGTCTTTTGAGACAGGGTTTGATCGTGCGAAGGAGCAGGCCGCCCTCCCCCATCCTGACGCTGATCTTTCGTCTATGGATTCTTTCAAGATAATTGTAGATGGCGCCCTTGTGGACGAACAATAGTCTTTGTTGTAACTTTAATTTATTTTGATCTTGAACTTTCTCGAATTTGTAACGATGCATTATTTGTACTATGTTTTGTTGGTTTCTTATTTAGTGATGGTGATGATCACGCTTCTCGGGCGGTAGTTAATACTTGTCTGTTTTCTCGATTTGTTTAAGATTGTCAAACCGTTGAGCTTTTCGATGTTATCGCTTTATTGAGGCATCTTCTGCATGAATTCTTCTATTTTTGCAACGTTTTCGTTTTCTGCTTACGACGCCTTAGAGCCCTTTTTAGGGTTAAGGAATTAGGTGGCGATTTGTCTTTCGGCTCGCGACGTCTTAGAGCCCTCTTGGGGGTTAAGGAATTAGGCGGCGATCTTACTTTCGTCTCGCGACGTCTTAGAGCCCTCTTGGGGGTTAAGGAATTAGGCGGCGATCTTACTTTCGTCTCGCGACGTCTTAGAGCCCTGTCTTTTAGGGTTAAGGAATTAGGCGGCGATTTTATTTTAAGCTCACGACGTCTTAGAGCCCTGTCTTTTAGGGTTAAGGAATTAGGTGGCATTTTTATTTTAAGCACACGACGTCTTAGAGCCCTGTCTTTTAGGGTTAAGGAATTAGGTGGCATTTTTATTTTAAGCACACGACGTCTTAGAGCCCTGTCTTTTAGGGTTAAGGAATTAGGTGGCAACCCCTTTGGGGTTAGGCGCGCCCTTTGTGAGTTGATGCTACCTAGCTCGTTTCGGCGATATCTGTGATACTGGAGCCAAACAGAGATAAGAGTAAACGGAAATTGGTGCCTCATTAAAAACCCAGCTTTCGCGGGGAAAAGAGTGCTCCCTTATTCCTCTTCGTTAATTGACATCAAAATACAAACAATTCAAAAGAAAAATGCAAGCAAGACTTTACGGCAGTTCGACCTTGTTTGGCTTGTTTGTAGGAATGGTGAAGTACTCAGCTGTAGTAATGGCGTAGGTTGGCGGCGTTCCAGGTTCGTGGTATCGTGTCTCCATTCAGCTCTTCCAGCTTGTATGCTCCGTGTGCTAGCTTTTCCCTGACTCGGTATGGTCCTTCCCAGTTGGGAAGTAACTTTCCAATTCGGGTGGGCGCGACGACCTGTCTTAAGACCAAATCTCCTTCTTTCATGTCTCTTGGGATTACTTTTGAATTGTACCGGCGGGCTGCTCTTTGTTTAGCGGCGAATTCCCGGATGTGGGCGGCCTCCCGTACCTCGTCAATCATGTCTATTCCGCATAGTAAGCTCGCCTCATTAGCCTCTTCTGAGAAGTTCTCCCGGCGCCATGTTGGCGTGTCGATTTCTACAGGCAGCATCGCGTCGGCGCCGTATACCATGGTGAACGGGGTTTCCTTGGTTGTGGAATGAGGTGTCGTGTGATATGACCAGAGCACTTCATGCAATTGGTCAGCCCAAAGTCCTTTGGCGTCGTCCAACTTCTTTTTTATGCCGTTCAAGATCACCTTGTTTGCAGATTCGGCTTGCCCGTTTGCTTGGGGGTGGATGACTGAGACAAACTTCGTCTGGATTCCGAGTTGATTGCAGAATTCTACCACCTTGGAACTGGCGAACTGGGTCCCGTTGTCAGATACTATAACTTTGGGTAGCCCAAATCTGCATATTATTTTCTTCCAGTAAAAGCGTATTACTCTGTCCGCCGTGATTTTGGCGACCGCTTCGGCTTCGACCC
The DNA here is from genome assembly GCA_018208015.1 of Medicago ruthenica. Taxonomy (NCBI): domain Eukaryota; kingdom Viridiplantae; phylum Streptophyta; class Magnoliopsida; order Fabales; family Fabaceae; genus Medicago; species Medicago ruthenica. The sequence continues at coordinate 69,718,845 of CM031372.1, read as the reverse complement.
ACTTCGTGAAGTAATCCACTCCGACTATGAGAAATTTCAGTTGTCCGGGTGCCAACGGGAATGGGCCTACAATATCCACTGCCCACTTATGAAAAGGCCATGGGGAGAAGACTGAGGTGAGTTCACAAGCAGGGGCGTGCTTCTTATCAGAAAACCTTTGACATTTGTCACACTTTCGTACAAAGTCTGCGCTCTCTTGGATCATTGTTGGCCAGTAGTAGCCTGCTCTTAACAGCTTCGCGGCCAGGGATCGCCCGCCGATGTGGCTCCCGCATACGCCTTCGTGTACTTCTAAGAGGACGAGGTGGGTCTCTTTTTCGCCTAAGCACCTGAGCAGAGGCGATTCCTTGCCCCTCTTGTACAATTTTCCGGCGACCATGCAATACTTCGAAGCCTTCTTTCGTATTTGCAGCTCTTCCTCCTCACTTTTGGGATCAAACGCTCCCGTGAGGTATTTGATGAGAGGCGTCATCCATCCCTCCTCCTTATTCTCCACGACGCCTACTTCCATGATCTCTGTGCTGGGGGCCGCCAGCACCTCCTGGATGACCGTTCTGTTGTTCCCCGGGCGTTTAGTGCTGGCCAGTTTAGACAAAAGGTCGGCCCTTGAGTTTTGCTCTCTTGGAACGTAGATTGCCTCGAAGAACTTGAAGGCGGAGGCTAAACTGTTGACCTTTGCTAAATATTTGATAAGTTGACTGTCCTTCGCTTGGTATTCCCCGGTAATTTGACTCGTTACCAACTGGGAGTCGCTCTTCGCTCTCAAGTTTTCCGCTCCCATCTCTTGTGCCAGCTTCATGCCTGCTACCAGGGCTTCATACTCTGCCTGGTTGTTGCTCGCCTTGAACTCAAACCTCAGCGACTGCTCTATGATTAGGCCCCCTGGACCCTCCAACACTATGCCGGCTCCACTACCTTTGAGGTTTGATGATCCGTCGACCGATAACAACCATACAAAAGGGGCGACTTCTTCTACCGGGGATGAAAATTCTACTAGAAAGTCGGCCAGGACCTGTGACTTTATGCTGCCTCTAGGAAGATATTGGATGTCATACTCGGACAATTCCACTGCCCAGGATACCATTCTTCCCGCCAGGTCTGGTTTCCCCAGCACTTGCTTGATGGGGTAGTTGGATTTGACAACAACTCTATGTCCTTGAAAATATGGTCGCAGTTTCCTCGCTGTTGCTACCACTGCTAGAGCCAGGCGCTCTATTTTCTGGTATCTCAGTTCGGCTCCCTTGAATACCTTGCTCACAAAATACACTGGTTTTTCACCTTCGTCCGAATCTTGCACGAGGACGGAACTCATAGCATTTTCCGATATAGATAGGTAGAGGAAAAGGACGGCGCCTGTATCTGGACGATGCAGAACTGGCGGGCTGGAAAGGAACGTCTTAATCTTTGCGAACGCATCTTCGCACTCTTCCGTCCATTGGAAAAGTTCCTTCTTCTTTATTGAGGCAAAGAAAGAGAAAGCTTTATCGCCGGCACATGATAAAAACCTGGAGAGCGCTGCGAGCCTACCCGTCAACTGCTGCACCTCCTTAATGCTAGAGGGGCTTCTCATGTTGATTATCGCCTGACATTTGTCAGGGTTTGCCTCGATACCGTGCCGGGTCAGCATGAAGCCTAGGAATTTTCCTGCGTGAACCCCAAAAGAACATTTGGCCGGGTTGAGACGCATGTTGTATGCGCGAACTTGATCGAAGATCTCTTCCAGATCCTTTGCATGGCTTTCGTCATGTTTTGTTTTTACTACCAGATCGTCGATATAGACCTCCAAATTCTTTCCGATTTGTTCTGCAAAGGCGGTGTCCATCAACCTTTAAAAGGTGGCGCCGGCGTTCTTTAAGCCGAAAGGCATAACTTCGTAATGGTAGTTGTGATGATTGGTCATGAAGGCCGTCTTTGGGGCGTCGAGAGGATCCATCTTTATTTGGTTGTAGCCGGAGTACACGTCCATGAAACTCAGGGTTTGGTACCCTGACGCGTTGTCGATAAGGTGGTCAATGTTTGGGAGGGGATATGGATCTTTTGGGCAGGCGGTGTTCAGATCGGTGTAGTCGACGCACATGCGCCATTTTCCGTTAGCTTTCTTTACGAGGACGATGTTTGCCAGCCATGTAGGATACTTGATTTCACTTATGAAGCAGGCGTTTCTTAACTTGGCCACCTCTTCATCTACTGCTTTCCTCCTTTCTTCGCCTAGTTTCCTTTTGCGCTGAGCCACCGGCTTCACTCCTGAGCGTAGGGCGAGGTGGTGGCATACGATGGTAGGGTCGATGCCGGGCATATCTGATGGTTGCCAGGCGAACAAGTCTAAGTTTCTTCTCAGGAGATCCACTAGACTTTGCTCTTCGGCGGGATCCAAAGAAGTCCCCACCTTGGTTGTTTGATGTGGCTCCGGGCCTATTGTGACTTCCTTCAGATCCTCCGTGGGTTCAAGACGCTCGTTCTGGAATTCTTCCCTTGGGTCTAAGTCGATGACGTTAACTTGCAACGCTTTGCTGTGGTTGCGAAGTTGTTGGATCTGTTGCTGTACTGCTTTCGCCGCCTCTGGGTCCATGAACAACGACGGCGACGATGGCCGTTTTCGGGTCGGTTATCAAGGTTAGAAAATTGCGACTGAAGGTTCCCAGTCGGGATCGCGAATTTTGGAGGGATTAATTGATGTTTTGAACAAGAAATGGGTTGAATGTTTGATTAGAGTTAGGGGTAGGTCTAGGGTTGAATCACGGCGGATTCGAAGGTTTTGAGGTTGCTTCTGGGAGATATGGTGGATACACGGCGCTCTGATGACTCTCAGGGGCCGTGGATCGCTTGTTTTCCTCTGGGAGACGGTGGCTAGGTCAGTTTTACCGTAGCCCCACGGTGGGCGCCAACTGTACTGGCAGTGAGTACAGTACTTCTAGAAACTAGGGTTTCTGTGCTGTGTTTTGGTCATGTCTCGGGAATGATCCCAAGGTTACTATTTGTAGCCTTTCTTGGGCCTACCCGGTCATGGTTTTGGGCCTAAATCGTGAAAGGGCCAAAACCATGATTTGGGCGCCCTCGTCAGCTGCTGAGGGCGCCCCCAAAGGGCTATTTGTGATTGTCAAGTGGGCCTTCCGCCCTCTTGGAGGACGTCCAGTCTTGTTCCAAGGGTTCACACCCTTGGCTTTGGGGTCTCAAGTCCTAGATAGTGAGATCTACGGTCCAAGCATCTTCTGATACAGAGTTAGGTTCAGACTCTGAGGATGAAGATGAGGTATATTCTGAACTTACTCATTCTGAGCTTGTTGATACAGTTAAGGATCTTATGAATCATCTCAGAAGCAAGTTAATTCAATTAAAATCTTTGAAAAAGAAATATAACTTGTTGTCTGATGAAAATCTCCAACTTCGTAATCATATCAATGAGATTGATGAAGAAGTAAGAGATTTAAGAGAAATGGCTCATAAGAAACCTGATGAAGTTCCAAGTGAGCAAGAAATTGCACTTCAGGAGTTCATCCTAACTGGGATCAACAGAAGTAAAGTTGCTTCTATGATTTATAATATTAACAGAAACTGGGGAGAAGGTATTGGTTTAAAAAATGATCCATTTAATCTGAAATTCCTGGCAGGTAACTGGTTCTGAACTAAAAATAGAGTATGAAAGCTAACAGTTCAGAAGCAGAAAATAAAGTGCAGAAAGATAAAGAACACAATGAGTTTGTTAACCCAGTTCGGTGCAAACTTCACCTACTCTGGGGGATACCAATCCAGGAAGGAAATCTACTAAGTAGAATTAATTCTAAGACTCAACAGCCCCTGTTCTTCGTCTTATCACTTAATCTCTACCCTTCTAGACTTCTACCTAGGAGACCACCTAGGTATAAGAACCCACTTACTTCCTAACCAAGCAATCACAGCCCAGTGATTGTAAACTTAACAAAAACACACAAATTGAAGTCACACTTCAAGACAACAAAGACATCATTCGTGCTTAAAAGCTTTGAATGAATTACAACTCAAAACAATCTAAACCAACTCAGATGAGTGGTGTACAAATAAAGCAACAACTTACACAGACAAAAACACAAAGACTCTTATAATCTAATTTCTGGTTATTGACTCAATTTCATTCTTCAATAAGCAGCACCACGTCTCTTTAAATAGTCTTCAGTAATCAGCATAATTCTGTATCAAATATTCTTCAATAGATATGATTATGAAATATGCAAAGGCTTGAAAAGGAAACATATATTTCTGACTTCTATCTTGCAAAGATTCTTCAGCAATATATTCAAACATAAAACACGAAGCCAATCTTCTCAAGATCACCAACAAATTAATCAACCTTCTAGAAACCAAATGCCTGAATAAATCCTTGATAAATCTTCCAAAGATACACACAAAAAGAATCAGATTTAATGCAAAAATCCAGCTTCTGAAATTCAGCTTCTGAAGGTCAACTCTGGTCAATGTCTTAACAGTGCGTCTGAAGTACTGTTCAGCGTCTGAAGGCCATTTCTGCGTCTGAAGGCCAAAACTGCGTCTGAAGGTCCAAACTGCTTTTGAAGGCCATTTCAGCATCTGAACCTCCTCAAATCCAATTTCTTGCTTCTGAAGACTTCTTTAACACATAGAGACGCAATGCTTGAGCACTTTGATTTTACCAAACAATGTAGCCAACACACAATAACCAACATAATCATTCAAAAGAAACAAACCTACCATCCTGTTCTGGAGATATTATGAAAGGCATTGAGGTGTGTTTTGTATCTGCATCTAACATTTCTGAGAAACTGAATTTACCAGATACTGAGACTGCTGAACCTGAAGTTCTGAACAACTCAGAATCCAAAACTTCTGAACCTAAGGAAAGGATGAAGGCAGAATCTAAAATTTTGCCAAAATCTAAACCAAAAGGTTCTAAGTCTAAGATTATGAGGAAAGCAGATTCTAAACCTAAAAAGGTTCAGATTCTGAAGAGGTCAGAACCTAAGACAAGCAAGTCTCAGACTCTGAAAAATTCAGACTCACATTTTCAAAAGACTGTGTTTGCAAAATCTTCAAAAGATAAGAAACCAGTGTATGTAAAATCTTTTAAATCTTAGAATGTCAGACAAAAGGTAGAAAAGAAGCCATATCCCTTCAGAACTAACCAAAGAGGACCCATAAAGATATGGGTTCCTAAGATGGACTAAGACATAACCTACTTAGCATAAGTCAATTGTGTGGCAGTGGTTATGATGTCTTCTTTGATAAGAACACTTGCACTGTAATCAACAACAAAGATAAATATGTTGTGTTCAAATGAAAGAGGAAGAACAATGTATATAAAATTGATTTATTAGAACCGGTTGATCAGAAGGTAGTTTGTCTTCTGTCAGTGAGTGACGAGAAATGGGTATGGCACAAAAGGTTGGGACATACTAACTAGAGACTCATCTCTAAGCTTAGCAAGTTACAACTGGTCAGAGGCTTACCAAACATTGACTATCACTCAGATGCTCTTTGTGGAACATGCTAGAAAGGAAAAATTGCTAAAACTTCTTTTAAATCCAAAAACATTGTTTCTACCTCCAGACCCTTAGAACTACTTAACATGGATTTGTTTGGTCCTGTTGGCACAGCATCAATCAATGGGAAGAAGTATGGATTGGTAATTATTGATGACTACAGTAGATGGACTTGGGTTAAATTTCTTAGAACCAAGAATGAAACTTATGTATAATGGCAAACTATTTTCATATAAATTATAAGTTGTTTTCATCAGCTATCTTGAAGAGCTTACCTCTATAAGTTGAAAAAAACTTAGGGACATGTCATAACTCATAAGTTGTTTCTGTTAGTTATCTCAAAAAGTCTCGTAAGTACTTATATCAGTATATAAACTCAAATAAGTCAATCCAAAATAATTAGGTACAATCACATTGCTGACAGCTGTGTGTGTGGGATCTTGCTAAGAAAGCCAAATAGAATAATTTTCACACAGGCAACACAAACATTAGCTTTTTCAAGTTTACTTGCGTTTGTTAATAAGTTCATTTCTTTTGACTTCTTAAAACAAGGATAACAAAAACAAAGTAAACTCTGGCTTTCATCCCAAACTAACTTCGTCATACTAATCTCTACACTAAAAACATACAAATAAAAGTGACTTATACTTCTATCAATCACAACAGATGTAAAGCTAGATTGAATAAACTTCTCTTTAAACAGTTACAGAAAAAGAAACACCACAAGAATCTTATAAAAACTATAAGTCTTCTAGGTAATAATAACTTTATTGATAGGTTGAAATCAGCTTTTTCAAAAACTCATTCAGTCAACTTCTCCATAAACAAATTCAAACTCTTAGTAACTCTTGCAGAAGGGAAGAATTATCGATTGACAATCTCAAAAAAGCTATAACTCATAAGCTAATCCTAATGTCCTTAATGCTTTAGTTATCCTTATCCACCTATGCTTCTATTGTTGGCAAAGGAAGTGAAAAGTTAAGCTTGCGAGTTTGAAAACTGCAAGTGAAATCTTATAAGGAATCATATTGAAAATAATATACATACAAGATCCTAGCAATGTTTCAAAAACCAAACTGGTTGAACAGTGAACCGGCACAATCTATGTTTTGATTATCTGAGTGGATTAATCGCACAAGTGTTTACGTTAGTATATAAGCTCAAATAATTCAATTCAAACACACCAAAGTTACTCTTAACATCCATTCCTGAATTTCATGAAGAATTTGATTTAGGGTTTAATAAAAAGAATGAAAAAACACACCTTATCTTGCCAAACTTTTCAAAAATGGTATGAGTAACGAGCATAGACGGTTTAGAAGAAACTCTAGTCTCAGCAAACCACCTGGAAGGAACACCTCTAATGACAATAGTATCCGGCTCCCTATTCCCATTCCCATTCCCATTCCCAAAAGCATAAAACTCTTCCCAACCTATCTTCATCAATTGAAAATCATCACAATCAGAAACACTAACCTGAAGCCTAAACTTAACCCCTAGTAAATTCATCTCAATCCCATTGATTTTCTGAACTAAACGGTTACGAGGCCTGGAAGTGTAGTCTGAAGTTTTTTCAGCGCGAGAAGTCTCTTGCGTGTAGAATTGGAGGTGAATGGGGAGCGATATGCAAGGCGCACATGTTTGTCGAAGGTCTTCGGATTGACCTAGCTGTAATTAAGGAAAAGGATAATGATGTACTGTACCTAAAATATATTCATGTTCCCTGCATGCACAGAGAATTGATCCAGAGAATTTGCAGTGTGAAGCATCTGTATTCTCTTTTAGAGGTTTCATATTGTTTATGAGGATTTTTGAGTGTTGTGTATTTTCCATATCATGTGTTTTATATTCTTTGTGTGGTTAATGTTGTGTGCCTCTTATCGGCAGACATTGGTGGCAACCTTGATCCGGTACGAAGGGACCTGTCGAAGCTGAGAACATACCATGTTGAGTTTGAGATAGAGACTGTAAGTGATTTTGCTTTGTGTTATCTCAATATAAATAGAATTTGTGTGAAGTTGTGTGTATGTGCTACTGCCTAATTATGCGTCGGTTAACCGATTGTTGTTGTTTACCAATGTCTCTGATTAATTTTATACAACTTCATTCTATAATGAAGCTTTAACGATTGAGCGTTGATGGGAGCACCCAGCCATTGGTTTATACATATGCAATGTAGTTACTTCAAGCACAAGCAATTGGTGCGGCTTATTTGTATATGTTAGTTTCTCTTTGTTGGTTTGTTGTAGAGTTAGGCGAGCGTGTCACCTTCTTATTGGTTTTTCATAGTTCAGAAGCACCATAAATGTTTGGTTCTACACGTACATTTGAGTTGGTTTAATCTCAAGTAATTGGTATACTGTATTTATGGCTGGTGGTTTATGTTCGTTAAAATTGTTGTGCAATCAGAGCTCATCTTATTTGTATCTTTGTGGAGTTTTGTTTTCCGCTCTTTCTGATGATTTGAACAGTTCTATCTTACTCAACAATGCAATCATTGAATGTTCATTACTTACTTTCAGTTGCTACACAGTATGGTTTTTTCTATTGTGTTTGTATAATGTATTCATATGCGTTGTGACATGCTCTTCGCTTATTTCGCATTTGAAGGCAAGGCTTCCCTCATGTTTTGCAAAAGAACTTGGCGTCCATATCGATGACCACGTTATGCTGCGTGATCCAAACAACAACATTACTGTTGTCGAGGTTGACAAAAAGAATGGGAAGGTCTACTTCAGGCAGGGGTGGTTTAGGTTGAAGGATATCTACAACATTGAACTTGGTGCATGGATAAGTTTAACATATGCAGGACCTAACATGTTGCTCATGACCATCAAAGACAGAGCTCGAGCCGAAATACTCTACCCTGCAGCTACTTCTCTTACTGTCCCACGGTTCATTACTTCGACCGGTGAAGTTAGTGTGGTGCATTTCTTCCGCACAACTGTTAAGATCTTGACATCGGCTGATGTCCTATCTGGCTTTTTGGTATGCAATGTCGACCTCTTTTGTTAATGTCAATTTGAATTTAGGTTTTTTCAGTGTAAAGTCGTCTTATTTTGTGTTCGTTCCTGCAAACAGACCCTGCCTTGGTATGGCTTCTGCCAGAAATCATTGCCGACGAAGTAAACTACCATAACTATAATTGGCCCCAATGGGTATGCCTGGAAGTGTGATCTGTCGTTTGGTGTGGCGAACAATATGCCGTTTTGCAGAATAGGAGGTGGCTGGAAACTGATATGCACAGCTCAGAGATTGGTTGCAGGTCATGCGGTGAAGTTTGTTGTTACTCATGACAGAGACAATACAGTCCTTGGTTTTAGGCATATACATCTACAATGCACTCATGCACACGATGTGAAGCCTGCGAGTACCCCCAATGGGAGATATGTTTATCAAATCAACCATTATCTCAAGCACTGCAGGTCAAAGCATAGAATTATGTAGTTGTTGGCGTGGACAATATTTTGCTTTGCAATGTTCGTTGTGTCTTTTATCTACTCTTTTGGTTGGTTACTTTTTTTTTGGATGCCTTTCGCATGTTGAACTTTTGTGGCTCTTTTTGATATTTGATGGCCACTGATGTAATGTTTATATTTTTGTAATGGTGACTATTATGGATTGCAATTTTTTTCAATGGTGCCCTTCTTTGTTTAATGCGCTTCCAATTTAAGTGAGTTATTGAGTAACTATTTTTAAACGACCTCCAACTTCTGTCTGTGAGTGCTATATTATGATGCAGTTATCTTAGTTTGCATTTCAGTAGGCAAGTTTTTATTTCTTCCATTCACCCGGAGCGTTGCCATTTACGGTTTAATTTCATGTTTCCATATCGGATATGGTTAATTGCTATGTCATGCGAAATGAGGGAAAAATGTGCGACTTTCGTCTTTGACACATGACAATGTTGAATTGTAAATCGTAATGTCGGTACGTGGGAGATGTATTTTCTATAGGCGATTTGTGTGCGGTATTGTCGGCGACGATGAGACAAAATGTAACGTTCGGTATACATTTACTTCTTTCATTTCGATACGATGGTCTCTCTGCGTGTTTATGGATTATTCATGATAGTTGTTTTTTTGCAAGTGGTTTTCAACTCAACAAGAGAGATAATGTAACCAATGGATTTATATTCAATATAGGTTGCATGTGAAAAATTGGTTTACCTGATGTCACACGTTACTTGGCTTGTGTTACTTAGGTTGTATGATGTTGGTATGATTCTATGAAACGCAGTGAATGGATTGATCAAAGATAATTTGCTTTCCCCTTAATCCACATTACAGGATATCAGTAGATGGTGAGCAGGATTACCCTTCATCATGTAAGGATGCAGCATAACGTAAGTATGCAGGATGATCCTTCATCATGGCAAGTTATGTGTTTAATTATCCTCTAAGCTATCATTGTTTCTTCTCAACCATAGCAACCAATATCAGGGTCAGTCTCTTGGGAGTGTAACTGTGTCCTACCCTACATTACACAGTGGTCTCAGCAACAGACATCTTCATCATACACTATAGGCATGCCATTTGTATGTATTATACCCTCCTTAACTACCATGCTCAATAGGCTTCATACACGTGTCCGGCGAACAGGTTATCCCAGACATCAGCTGCCATTTTGCTCTCTCACGTACTTAGGCAAGTTCATATATTCATTAAAAGGTGTTTTGTATAATGATGGTCTAGAGGGGGTTAATGCATTTGTTATTGTGCGGTGTCACTGGTTTAACAATACTCATCATTGCATTCTGTCTACAAGTAAAACATATTTTGCACACTTTGTTGGATGACTTAAACAAGCATGTGTTATGCATCAGGTCTCTTAGCCAACTGTATGTGATAACACTGTCATGATTACCCTACTCTGGTGACCTATGATTGTTTGCGGTGACATAGGTGTTCAACTTATTGTGTTAAGAGGTTGCGAACAAAAAAAATCTGGGTTAAAAAAAAATCTTGGTTCAAGTTGTGTTCTGACCACTACGTTACTCACAGTATCTTCTTTAAGGCTCCTTATAAATAGAACTCTCTGTGTTTTGAGTGTTGTGTACAAGAGTTCCCATTCTTATTAGCATGATGTCTAAGAGAGGTAACTGCATCTATCTCCCATTGCTTTCTTTACAGTGTTTATGTTTATTTTCTCGCTCCATTCCGGCTAATTATGGCTACTAAATGAATGATATAGCTATGGCTTCAAAGTTGACTCAAATCTCTGAAATTAAGTGTGGGAAGATTGAGTTCAATTTGAAGGCAAGAGTCATCCACCTGTGGAGTGTTCCAGATCGAACAAATCCTGCTGATGAGGGAAGCATCCATATGTTGTTGCTGGATGAGAAGGTAATGTCTCCTCGCAAAATGCGAGCCTTTTTCCTGTTGGAACAAAATGTATGAACAAGTCTCTTTTGAGTTTTGATGATAACAAAGTGTTAAAAAGAAAATTGGATATGCTAATGCTTGTTCTAAGTGTGCAGGACCATATAATTAATTGTTGTATCTAATGGTGGTTCTGAAAGATCAAGTTAAGAGCAAAAGTAAAATATTGAAGCTTAAGGTGCGTCTGAAAGACCAGCGTCTGAAGGTGCGTCTGAAAGACTAGCATCTGAAGGTGGTCTGAAGACCAGCGTCTGAAGGTGCGTCTGAAGACCAGCTTCTGAAGATAGCGTCTGATGAACAGTGCGTCTGAAGGCAGCATTTGATGATCAGCTTCTGAAGACAGCGTCTGATGAACAGTGCGTCTGAAGGCAGCGTCTGATGACCAGCTTCTGAAGACAGCGTCTGATGAACAGTGCGTCTAAAGGCAGTGTCTGAAAGACCAGCTTCTGAAGAACTGCGTCTGAAGACTGGGAGTCTGAGTCTGAGTCTGAGTTTTAAGGAAAAGCAGAAGCCAACTTCTGTCACTATCAATAGTAAAGTACTGTACGGTCAGAACAGCTCTCTACAACTCTTGCCTCCTTGGACGAAACACGCAGCCAGTTTTTAAGGAAACAATTCAAATTGTATTGCTCTATTTTCTGAGTTCGCGCACAATGTCAGGAACGAATTTAATGCTGGCTGAAGCTTCTATTCCAAACGGCTCTATTTGATGACCTGACAATCTTCTCAACATCTCTTTCTTCCTCTATAAAGATCTGAAGATTTGAAGAAGAACTTATTCAAGACTCTGAAAAACATACTCTGTTTTCTGGAAACGCAATTCTGCCAAATCTGAAAGTCATCAAATAACTTAGAAATTCTTACAAACTTCTTATCTTAGAATTTCTTAAGTATAGAGTCTTAAATCTGTGTTGTATTTTGTGAACATCACTGATAGTATATCAAGTGTTCAACTCAAACATATTCTTTTGTAAATCTGTTTGATTCAAAGTCTCTTACTTAGTGTTTGAGCAAAGAAGTCTCTTACTTTGTGTTTGAGCATAGGAAGTCTCTTACTTAGTGTTTGAGCAATTGGAAGTCTCTTACTTTGTGTTTGAGCATAGGAAGTCTCTTGTTTTGTGCTTGAGCAATTGTAATCTTTGTGATTATAGTGAAAATCTCTTGTAAGTGACAAGGGGACTGAACTACTTCCGGGTTGTGGAAGGAACCAAGATAAACTGCTTGTGTGTCTCTCTCTCTCATTTTCTTTATATCCGCTGCAAAACAACTCTGAAAATAGTTTCAGAATCTGATCAATATCTGATTATGAACTAACCTAAGTTTTTGAGAAATAAAAAGCCAACACAATTCAACCCCCCCTTCTTGTGTTTTTCTCACCTTCATTTCCCTCCCACTAATCAATTGTTATGTAGAATTATGTGTAATGACATGTCATGAACTTTGGTGTTATTCATCCTTATGTAATGTTCTCCCAACCATTGCTTTCTGCCTAAGCATCATGTTTTATGAATTTAGTTTTCATCGCAACTTATAATGTTTTCTGCTACGGATCTGCCCCATGGTTTGTATGATTTGGTATAAAGAACTCATCTCATTAATACACTGGTTGTAAGACATACTGATGGTTATTGTTATGTGCAAGTGTGGTTGTTTTGTTTTTTCATTCATTGCATTTTGTCCGTATTTTGCCTCGATTTTTTGTTTCGAACCAAACACTGACCATGTGTGATTTCGAATTTCTACGCTATAGTCTGGAAAAATCCGTGCAACCATTAGAAAGAACCTGATCCCACTCTTTAAGGATCAAATTGAGGAGGGTTCAACTTATGTTTTTGAGAATTTCATGGTTGGGTTGAATGGCCATTCGTATAAGACCACCAATCATAAGTATAAGCTGAATTTTTTGGGAAGCACCAAGATTTTCATGGTCTCTCCGGGTGACATACCAAGCTGTCATTTCAAGTTTGTGCCCTTTGTGGAAATTCTGTCCGCAGGGAAGGATGATGGATTGCTTGGTAAGACGTTAGTTTTCATGCAATTGGTCAGTATGTCTTTATGTGACATATTTCCCATTATTGTGTTAATTCTTAAATTATTTATTTCAGATGTTATTGGTCACATAGCTGAGAAGAATGTGCTAAAGGAGACAGAAAATAATGGCAAAATGACAAAGGTCATGGACCTGACTCTGGAAGACTTGGAGTGAGCAGAATTTCTCGCCTTATACTTTTGTTGTTGTGGGATGGCATCCGCTAACCTTTACCATTTCGTGTTCATATTGTAGGAGTAATAGGTTGCACTGCAGTTTGTGGGATGTGTATGTTGTAAGAATGCAGGAATTTCTCGACTCGCATGATTCATTTGAGCCGGTTATCATGATACTCCAGTTGTGCAAACTGAAAAAAAAATTTGGTGTGCTTTGGTTTTTATGCCATAAAGATATTTTTGTTCAGCTTGGTATTTGTATTGTGCATTATTTTTATGTGAGTCACGCACTACTAATCTAATTGTGTATGTGCCGTATGAAGGGGTCATGGGAGTGTCCAATGCTTTTTATGGGACAAAGATGTTGTTGATTGCTGACCTACCGGATGTCCATGATTACAAGATGAAGTATGTTGCAGTTAATGTTACATCTTCTTATAAGGGTGCACAATTGTATCGTCATTATATATGATACGTTTCGTGTTAAATCAATGTGCAGGCTGAATGAAACTGATGTTGTGCTCACTCAAGTTGTAAGCCAAATGACCGGTCCCAATTTGTTGACTTTATCTGAAGATCTGCTTCAGACTCAGTGGATGACGATATCTGACCTGGTGGAATCAACTGAGGTAGTGTGCTAACTTACAGTGTGTTATACATCCTTTATAGCGGAAGTTAATGTGCTAATTATGCATGTATATTGAGGTTTGAACAGAAGTGCTTTGGCACCATTCTCGCAAAAATATGTGAGCTTGAGATTGATCTGGGCTGGTATTATCAAGCTTGCACGAAGTGCGCATCACAGGTGATCACGGCGGCGGGGGCCATATTCTGCGAGAAATGCAAGATGCCTAGAAGTGCCATTCCTAGGCAAGTTGAACAACAAAGATTACACTTTATGAAATTTGTTTCTTGGTTGCCATTTTGCTTTGCTAATTCTTCTGGTAAAATTGTATAGGTTTAAGGTTCATGTCCAGGTAATAGACAACACTAGATCAACTACATTTGTTTTGTTCGATCGTGTTGTGTCGCAGTTTCTAGGAAGATCTGTTCAGGACATGCTGGATGGAATGAATAGTGTAAGGAGTTTTGTTACCTGTTTTTTATCGACATCCTTTTGCCTATTGAATGACCAAGTGACCATGATTTAAAAAATAAAAATTTTCAATGTTTTCTCTGTAGAGGAATGAATCATGGCCATGATTTAAGGAAAAGCAGAAGTCAACATTTGTCACTGTCAACAGTAAAGTACTGTACGGTCAGAACAGCTCTCTGCAACTCTTGCCTCCTTGGACAAAACACGCAGCCAGTTTTTAAGGAAACAATTCAAATTGTATTGCTCTGTTTTCTGAGTTCGCACACAATGTCAGGAACGAATTTAATGCTGGATGAAGCTTCTATTCCAAACGGCTTTATTTGATGACCTGGCAATCTTCTCAACGACTCTTTCCTCCTCTATAAAGATCTGAAGATTTGAAGAAGAACTTGTTCAAGACTCTGAAAAACATACTATGTTTTCTGGAAACGCAATTCTGCCAAATTTGAAAGTCATTAAATAACTTAGAAATTCTTACAAACTTCTTATCTTAGAATTTCTTAAGTATAGAGTCTTAAATCTGTGTTGTATTTTGTGAACACCACTGATAGTATATCAAGTGTTTAACTCAAACATATTCTTTTGTAAATCTGTTTGATTCAAAATCTCTTACTTAGTGTTTGAGCAAAGAAGTCTCTTACTTTGTGTTTGAGCATAGGAAGTCTCTTACTTAGTGTTTGAGCAATTGGAAGTCTCTTACTTTGCGTTTGAGCATAGGAAGTCTCTTGCTTTGTGCTTGAGCAATTGTAATCTTTGTGATTATAGTGAAAATCTCTTGTAAGTGACAAGGGGACTGGACTACTTCCGGGTTGTGGAAGGAACCAGGATAAACTGCTTGTGTCTCTCTCTCTCTCTCTCTCTCTCTCTCTCTCTCTCATTTTCTTTATATCCGCTGCAAAACAACTCTGAAAATAGTTTCAGAATCTGATCGATATCTGATTCTGAACTAACCTAAGTTTTTGAGAAAGAAAAAGCCAACACAATTCAACCCCCCTTCTTGTGTTTTTCTCACCTTCAGTTGGTATCAGAGCTCCGGTTCTGATATTCAATCACCTGACAGTGAGTCAGTAAATATCCTGAGAAAAACATGTCTTCTAGTGGTTCCCCTCCACCCACTCCTGGAGATCACACTTATGTATCATATGACTATGGTACAAGTGAAAGGAAATCTCGCTCACACCATAAACCTCCTATGTTTACTGGTGATCCTGAGAAATTTTCATGGAGGAAAAGCAAAATGTATAGTCATATCATTGGAATAGATGATAGTCTATGGGAATGGTATAACTATACCAGTTGATGAAGAAGGAGTAGCTATTAACAGAAGAGGCCTTACTGATGCTGAAAGAAAGATCTATAGAAAACATCACAATGTAAGAGGTATCATTGTGGACTCTCTACCCCACAGTGAGTAAGTGATAAATCAACAGCAAAAGCCATCTTCACCTCTCTCTGCTCTAACTATGAAGGTAACAAGAAGGTTAGAGAAGCAAAAGCAAATCTTCTGGTTCAACAGTATGAGCTGTTCAGAATGAAGGAGGATGAAAATATTGAGACTATGTTCTCAAGATTTCAGACTCTGGTTTCTGGACTTCAGATTCTGAAGAAAAACTATACTACTGCTGATCATGTGAACAAGATCCTCAGAAGTCTGCCATCTAAATGGAGACCCAAAGTGACTGCTATTGAGGAAGCTAAAGATCTAAATACTCTAAGTATTGAAGATCTTATAAGCTCTCTCAAAGTGCATGAACTGAGTCTCAATGAAGATGAATCTGTTAGAAAGTCTAAGTCTATAGCACTGAAATCTAAAGGAAAGTCATCAAAAGTTCTAAAAGCTATAGAATCTGATGATGAATCTCCTAAGGGAAATTCTGATGAAGATTCAGATGCTGAGGAACTTGCAATGCTTTCCAAAAGATTTCAGTACTTAATGAAAAGACAAAAGAAGTTCTCTAATAGGAGTAGCAACTTCAAAGGATCTGGTTCCAAGAAGGAAGATCAGAAGGGTTGCTACAACTGCAAGAAGACTGGTCATTTCATAGCTGAATGTCCTGAGCTACAAAAGGACAAGTCAAAGGAGAAATCCAAGAAGACCAGCTCTAAATCAAGCAACTTCAAAAACAAGCTCAAGAAAAGTCTTATGGCAACATGGGATGATCTTGATAATGAATCTGAATATGATAAGGATGATGAAGAGGAAGCTAACCTAGCTTTAGTGGCAACAGTATCTTCTGATACAGAGTCAAGTTCAGACTCTGAAGATGAAGATGAGGTATATTCTGAACTTACTCGTTCTGAACTTATTGAAACAGTTAAGGATCTTATGAACCATCTCAGAAGCAAGTTGAGTCAATTAAAATCTTTGAAAAAGGAACATAACTTGCTGACTGATGAGAATCTCCAACTTCTGAATCACATCAATGAGATTGATGAAGAAGTTAGAGAACTCAGAAATGGCTCATAAGAAACCTGATGAAATTCCAAGTGAACATGAAATTGCATTTCAGGATTTTATTTTAACTGGAATCAACAGAAGTAAGATTGCTTCTATGATTTATAATATTAGCAGAAACAGAGGAGAAGGTATTGGTTTCAAAAATGATCCATTCAATCATTCAAAAGAAAGAAATATACCATCCTGTTCTGGAAATATTATGAAAGGCACTAAGGTGTGTTTTGTACCTGCTTCTGAGATTTCTGAGAAACAGAATTTATCAGAAAATGAGACTGCTAAACCTGAGGTTCTGAACAACTCAGAATCCAAAACTTCTGAACCTAAGGGAAAGATGAAGGCAAAATCTAAAACTTTGCCAAAGTCTAAACCAAAAGGTTCTAAGTCTAAGACTATGAGGAAAACAGACTTTAAATTTGAAAAGGTTCAAAGTCTGAAGAGTTCAGAACCTAAGACAAGCAAGTCTCAGACTCTGAAAAATCCAGACTCAAATTTTCAAAAGGCTGTGTTTGTAAAACCTTCAAGGAATACTAAACCAGTTTATACAAAACCTTTTAAATCTCAGAATGCCAGACCAAAGGTACAAAAGAAGCCATATCCCTTCAAGACTAACCAAAGAGGACCCATAAAGATATGGGTAACTAAATCTGAAATCATTTCTGTTGCAGATATGCTTGACAGCCAAAGAAAAGGAAAAATCTTGGTACCTGGACAGTGGTTGCTCGCGTCACATGACAGGAGAAAGGTCTATGTTCCAAACCCTGACCATGAAAGAGGGAGGAACTGTGGGATTTGGAGGAAATCAGAAAGGCAAGATCATTGGTACTGGTAAGATAGGTAATTCTTCCCTTTCCATTGATAATGTCTGGTTGGTAGATGAACTAAGACATAACCTACTTAGCATAAGTCAATTATGTGACAGTGGTTATGATGTCCTGTTTGATACGAACACTTGCACTGTAATCAACAACAAAGACAAATCTGTTGTGTTCAAAGGAAAGAGGAAGAACAATGTTTATAAAATTAATTTTTCAGAACTGGTTGATCAGAAGGTAATTTGTCTTCTGTCAGTGAGTGATGAGAAATGGGTATGACACAAAAGGTTGGGACATGCTAACTGGAGACTCATCTCTAAGCTTAGCAAGTTACAACTGGTCAGAGGCTTACCAAACATTGACTATCACTCAGATGCTCTTTGTGGAGCATGCTAGATAGGAAAAATTGCTAAAACTTCTTTTAAATCCAAAAAATTTGTTTCTACCTTCAGACCCTTAGAACTACTTCACATTGATCTGTTTGGTCCTGTTGGAACAACATCAATCAATGGGAAGAAGTATGGGTTAGTAATTGTTGATGATTACAGTAGGTGGACTTGGGTTAAATTCCTAAGAACAAAAAATGAAACATATGATGTGTTCAACAAATTCTGCAAGCAAGTACAAACAGAAAATGATTTGAAAATTTTAAAAGTTAGAAGTGATCAAGGTGGTGAATTTGAAAATGAACCATTTGAAACTTTTTCTGAAGAACATGGAATTCTCCATGAGTTCTCTTCTCCTAGAACTCCACAACAAAATGGAGTTGTAGATAGAAAGAACAGATCTTTGCATGAAATGGCCAGAACCATGATTCATGAATCTAAAATTGCAAAGTACTTCTGGGCAGAAGCTGTTAACACAACATGTTATATTCAGAACATGATCTATATAAGACCAATTCTGAATAAAACAGCATATGAATTATGCAAAGGAAGAAAGCCAAGCATTTCTTATTTTCATCAGTTTGGATGTACATGTTACATTCTAAACAATAAAGTCTACCCAAAGAAATTTGATGCTAAGGCTCACAAGGGTATCTTTTTAGGATACTCTGAGAGATCTAAAGCATACAGAGTGTACAATTCTGAAACACATGTTGTTGAAGAATCAATACACATTAGGTTTGATGACAAGAAGCCTGATAATAAAATATCAGAGCTAGTTGAGAGTTTTGCAGATATACGGCTCTCAGTGGACACTTCAGAACTTGAACAGAATTCTGAGTCTGAAGAAAGTCCAGAAGCTGAAAATTCTCCAGAGACTGAAAAACTCTCAAATGCTGACACTCCTCCTGAAGCTAATGAAGTTCAAGATGGTTCTGAAGAAGGTCTTAATGATTCTCAAGAAGCAAATCCACCCAGAAACTCATTCAAGTACAAGTCTTCACATCCTGAAGAGTTAATCATTGGAAACAAGGATAGTCCAAGAAAGACCAGATCAGCATTCTGTCAGAATGACTCTTTGATTGGACTACTATCAATGAGTGAACCTACAACAGCTGATGAAGCATGAAATTCCTGGCAGGACTGGTTCTGAACCGTAAAACAGAGTATGAAAATAGCAGTTCAGAAGCAGTAAAATAAATGACAGAAAGTAAAGAACACAGATGATTTGTTAACCCAGTTCGGTGCAAACTTCACCTACATCTGGAGGCTACCAAGCCAGGAAGGAAATTCACTAAAATAGTATCAATTCAAAGTCCTATGACACAACCCCTGTTTCACAGCCCCTATGACAACAACCCCTGTTTCACAGCCCCTTCTCACTTAATCACTACCCGTGGTATTTCAACCTAGGAACTCCTAGACCTGAGACCCATCTCACTTCCCTCAGTCAATCACTGCCCCAGTGATTATCAGACTTTAACAAATCAAACAAAGTTGAAGACACTCTTCAAAACATAAAACATTCACTCTTGCTTAAAAGCTTTGAGTGATTACAACTCAATAAAAACAACCAACTTTAAACACTTTGAGTGGTGTACAAAACAAAGCACAAGGCTCACAGACTCAACAACCTAAGACTCTTTCAATTCTAGCTTTGGTTGAGATGTACATTCTTCAATAGCAGCTTCCTCTATTTATAATCTTCTGCAGCACCATAAATTCGAAGCAAATCTTCAACGATATTTTTCCAAAATTCTTTTAGAAGCAAATAGAAGCTCACATATTATTCAGAAATATATTTTCCAAAGATTTCCTTGAAAATATATTCACAAATAATTGAATCCAATCTTCAACAAATATCTTTACGCAAAAATACGAAGCTTGGATAAATCTTCAATTAAATCTTCAAAAGATTATGTGAGAGAATTAACAGCTTAAAGACACAAATTCTGAACGCAGAAACCAGCTTCTGAACATGCTTCTGAAATGCAGTTTCTGAAGGTCAACGAAAGTCAACGTCTGAACAGTGCGTCTGAAGGTCAATGAAAGTCAGCGTCTGAACAGTGTGTCAGAAGGTCAACAAAAGTGAGCATCTGAACAATGTGTCTGAAGGTCAGCTTCTGAAGTACTGTTCACCAGCTTCTGAAGAACTGTTCACCCAGCTTCTGAAGACACATATGAAGATTTCAGCTTCTGAAGACGCACATTGCTTGTACATTTGATTTTAGCAAACATGTAGCCAACAACCAAATATCCAACAAAGCACTTGCAGATGATGGATGGATTGTGGCTATGGAAGAAGAACTCAATCAGTTTCAAAGAAATGATGTTTGGGATTTAGTTGCAAAACCAAATCACAAGAATATTATTGGAACAAAATGGGTGTTCAGGAACAAGCTGAATGAACAAGGAGAAGTAGTCAGAAACAAAGCTAGACTTGTTGCTCAAGGCTACAGTCAACAGGAAGGAATGGATTACACTGAAACATTTGCTCCAGTTGCAAGACTGGAAGCAATCATGTTACTTCTTTCCTATGCAGTAAATCATAATATCATTCTATATCAAATGGATGTTAAGAGTGTTTTTTTAAATGGAGTCATTTCTGAAGAAGTGTATGTCAAACAACCTCCTGGTTTTGAAGATTTAAAACATCTAGATTTTGTTTTTAAACTTAAGAAATCATTGTATGGTCTGAAACAAGCTCCCAGAGCTTGGTATGAGAGACTAAGTAATTTCTTACTTAAAAATGATTTTGTACGAGGACAAGTTGACAATACACTTTTCAGAAAGACACTTAAGAAAGACATCTTAATTGTTCAAATCTATGTTGATGATATTATATTTGGTTCTACTAATGTCATTCTTTGCAAATAATTTTCTAAGTTAATGCAGGATGAATTTGAAATTAGCATGATGGGAGAATTGAAGTTCTTTCTTGGAATTCAAATCAACCAATGCAAAGATGGAGTGTATGTTCATCAATCAAAATATACAAAGGAGCTTCTGAAGAAGTTTCAGCTTGAAGATTGTAAATTGATGACAACACCAATGCATCCAACCTGCAATTTAAGCAAAGAAGACACTGGCTCAAAGGTAGATCAGAAGCTCTACAGAGGTATGATTGGTTCTCTGTTATACTTAACAGCTTCTAGACCATATATTTTATTTAGTGTATGCTTGTGTGCAAGATTCCAATCAGATCCTAGAGAATCTCATATGACTGTTGTCAAGAGAATCTTCAGGTATCTGAAGCGAACAACTAATCTTGGACTTATGTATAAGAAATCCTTAGATTACAAGCTGGTTGGATTCTGTGATGCTGATTATGCTGGTGACAGGATTGAAAGAAAATCCACCAGTGGAAATTGTCAATTCCTTGGTGAGATCTGATATCCTGGGCCAGCAAAAGACAATCAACTATTGCATTGTCAACAGCAGAAGCAGAATACATCTCAGCTGCAAGTTGTTGCACACAACTGCTCTGGATGAAACATCAGTTGGAAGACTATCATATTCATGAAAACAGCATTCCTATTTTCTGTGATAATACTGCTGCAATCTGTTTGTCTAAAAATCCAATTCTACATTCAAGAGCCAAGCATATTGAAATTAAACATCATTTTATTAGAGATTATGTTCAGAAGGGTGTTTTGGATATTCAATTCATTGATACTGATCATCAATGGGCTGATATATTTACAAAACAACTCACAGAAGATAGATTTAATTTTATTAAAATGAATCTGAACATGCATTTCATCTCTTGAAAAAAAAAATTGCTTGACTCTGAATAGAAACTGAGATCTGAAGTTCATCAGAAGCTAAGACTTAACAGACACTCACTTGAGAGTCTGAAGAAAGTTCAGCTTCTGAAGACATCAGAGTCTGAGTTTCAGAATCTGAACTTTTGACTTCTGATAAAACTCATTATAAGTGGACACTTTACACGTGGCCCACTAATGAGAGTGAATCTGAACAGTTGTCTAACACATGGTCAGAATCTGATAAGTTATAACTGCTGGGCAGTGATGAGTTAGCCTTGAAAGTTGTACTTTGCCCCTCCTAATGTCATCAACGTGCAGTTGTGTTTTAATGTTTTTATGTTTTCAGTTTCTGAAATGTTTTAAAAACACAGTCACACTTTCACTTTCTCATCTTATATGTTCAGTTTTCAGACCCATTTAAAAACTCTCATTTCTGTCTGAAAAAGTTCAGTAGTACTGAACCATATGTTCTGAACAATTGTGTCTGAAAGAGTTCAGCAGTACTGAATTATATGTTCTAAACAATTGTGTCTGAAACAGTTCAGTGGTACTGAACAAAATGCTCTGAACATTTTTATCTCACGTTTTAACTCTCTTAAATTCATGAATTTTCTTTTTGTTGATGACAAAAGGGGGAGTAAAAGTAACAAGTATTTCAGGCTCTGAGCTTACAGAATATAAGTTAATTTCTGATAATTAATTAACTTAGGAGAACAGCTTCTTATCTCTTAGCCTCTGATTAATTCTTTGTGAGATAATTCTGTGAAAAATCACTCAGAAACAGTTTGATTTTTCACCCGTTAGATTTAAACTGAATTTAATTAACCTGGATAAAACTCAGGGGGAGCTTACAAACCTCACCTTGTGAATTATCAAACTCACGGGGAGCTTACAAACCTCAGACCCTGAAGTCAACTTGTTAATTAAGTTAACAACAATTTTCTATTAATACTTATGTTTGTCATCATCAAAAAGGGGGAGATTGTTGAAACAAAATGTATGAACAAATCTCTTTTGAGTTTTGATGATAACAAAGTGTTAAAAAGAAAATTGGATATGCTAATGCTTGTTCTAAGTGTGCAGGACCATATAATTAATTGTTGTATCTAATGGTGGTTCTGAAAGATCAAGTTAAGAGCAAAAGGAAAATATTGAAGCTTAAGGTGCGTCTGAAAGACCAGCGTCTGAAGGTGCGTCTGAAAGACCAGCGTCTAAAGGTGCGTCTGAAGACCAGCTTCTAAAGACAGCGTCTGATGAACAGTGCGTCTGAAGGCAACGTCTGATGACCAGCTTCTGAAGACAGCGTCTGATGAACAGTGCGTCTGAAGGCAGCGTCTGATGACCAGCTTCTGAAGATACCGTCTGATGAACAGTGCGTCTGAAGGCAGTGTCTGAAAGACCAGCTTCTGAAGAACTGCGTCTGAAGACTGGGAGTCTGAGTCTGAGTCTGAGTTTTAAGGAAAAGCAGAAGCCAACTTCTGTCACTGTCAACAGTAAAGTACTGTACGGTCAGAACAGCTCTCTACAACTCTTGCCTCCTTGGACGAAACACGCAGCCAGTTTTTAAGGAAACAATTCAAATTGTATTGCTCTATTTTCTGAGTTCGCGCACAATGTCAGGAACGAATTTAATGCTGGCTGAAGCTTCTATTCCAAACGGCTCTATTTGATGACCTGACAATCTTCTCAACATCTCTTTCTTCCTCTATAAAGATCTGAAGATTTGAAGAAGAACTTATTCAAGACTCTGAAAAACATACTCTGTTTTCTGGAAACGCAATTCTGCCAAATCTGAAAGTCATCAAATAACTTAGAAATTCTTACAAACTTCTTATCTTAGAATTTCTTAAGTATAGAGTCTTAAATCTGTGTTGTATTTTGTGAACATCACTGATAGTATATCAAGTGTTCAACTCAAACATATTCTTTTGTAAATCTGTTTGATTCAAAGTCTCTTACTTAGTGTTTGAGCAAAGAAGTCTCTTACTTTGTGTTTGAGCATAGGAAGTCTCTTACTTAGTGTTTGAGCAATTGGAAGTCTCTTACTTTGTGTTTGAGCATAGGAAGTCTCTTGTTTTGTGCTTGAGCAATTGTAATCTTTGTGATTATAGTGAAAATCTCTTGTAAGTGACAAGGGGACTGAACTACTTCCGGGTTGTGGAAGGAACCAAGATAAACTGCTTGTGTGTCTCTCTCTCTCATTTTCTTTATATCCGCTGCAAAACAACTCTGAAAATAGTTTCAGAATCTGATCAATATCTGATTATGAACTAACCTAAGTTTTTGAGAAATAAAAAGCCAACACAATTCAACCCCCCCTTCTTGTGTTTTTCTCACCTTCATTTCCCTCCCACTAATCAATTGTTATGTAGAATTATGTGTAATGACATGTCATGAACTTTGGTGTTATTCATCCTTATGTAATGTTCTCCCAACCATTGCTTTCTGCCTAAGCATCATGTTTTATGAATTTAGTTTTCATCGCAACTTATAATGTTTTCTGCTACGGATCTGCCCCATGGTTTGTATGATTTGGTATAAAGAACTCATCTCATTAATACACTGGTTGTAAGACATACTGATGGTTATTGTTATGTGCAAGTGTGGTTGTTTTGTTTTTTCATTCATTGCATTTTGTCCGTATTTTGCCTCGATTTTTTGTTTCGAACCAAACACTGACCATGTGTGATTTCGAATTTCTACGCTATAGTCTGGAAAAATCCATGCAACCATTAGAAAGAACCTGATCCCACTCTTTAAGGATCAAATTGAGGAGGGTTCAACTTATGTTTTTGAGAATTTCATGGTTGGGTTGAATGGCCATTCGTATAAGACCACCAATCATAAGTATAAGCTGAATTTTTTGGGAAGCACCAAGATTTTCATGGTCTCTCCGGGTGACATACCAAGCTGTCATTTCAAGTTTGTGCCCTTTGTGGAAATTCTGTCCGCAGGGAAGGATGATGGATTGCTTGGTAAGACGTTAGTTTTCATGCAATTGGTCAGTATGTCTTTATGTGACATATTTCCCATTATTGTGTTAATTCTTAAATTATTTATTTCAGATGTTATTGGTCACATAGCTGAGAAGAATGTGCTAAAGGAGACAGAAAATAATGGCAAAATGACAAAGGTCATGGACCTGACTCTGGAAGACTTGGAGTGAGCAGAATTTCTCGCCTTATACTTTTGTTGTTGTGGGATGGCATCCGCTAACCTTTACCATTTCGTGTTCATATTGTAGGAGTAATAGGTTGCACTGCAGTTTGTGGGATGTGTATGTTGTAAGAATGCAGGAATTTCTCGACTCGCATGATTCATTTGAGCCGGTTATCATGATACTCCAGTTGTGCAAACTGAAAAAAAAATTTGGTGTGCTTTGGTTTTTATGCCATAAAGATATTTTTGTTCAGCTTGGTATTTGTATTGTGCATTATTTTTATGTGAGTCACGCACTACTAATCTAATTGTGTATGTGCCGTATGAAGGGGTCATGGGAGTGTCCAATGCTTTTTATGGGACAAAGATGTTGTTGATTGCTGACCTACCGGATGTCCATGATTACAAGATGAAGTATGTTGCAGTTAATGTTACATCTTCTTATAAGGGTGCACAATTGTATCGTCATTATATATGATACGTTTCGTGTTAAATCAATGTGCAGGCTGAATGAAACTGATGTTGTGCTCACTCAAGTTGTAAGCCAAATGACCGGTCCCAATTTGTTGACTTTATCTGAAGATCTGCTTCAGACTCAGCGGATGACGATATCTGACCTGGTGGAATCAACTGAGGTAGTGTGCTAACTTACAGTGTGTTATACATCCTTTATAGCGGAAGTTAATGTGCTAATTATGCATGTATATTGAGGTTTGAACAGAAGTGCTTTGGCACCATTCTCGCAAAAATATGTGAGCTTGAGATTGATCTGGGCTGGTATTATCAAGCTTGCACGAAGTGCGCATCACAGGTGATCACGGCGGCGGGGGCCATATTCTGCGAGAAATGCAAGATGCCTAGAAGTGCCATTCCTAGGCAAGTTGAACAACAAAGATTACACTTTATGAAATTTGTTTCTTGGTTGCCATTTTGCTTTGCTAATTCTTCTGGTAAAATTGTATAGGTTTAAGGTTCATGTCCAGGTAATAGACAACACTAGATCAACTACATTTGTTTTGTTCGATCGTGTTGTGTCGCAGTTTCTAGGAAGATCTGTTCAGGACATGCTGGATGGAATGAATAGTGTAAGGAGTTTTGTTACCTGTTTTTTATCGACATCCTTTTGCCTATTGAATGACCAAGTGACCATGATTTAAAAAATAAAAATTTTCAATGTTTTCTCTGTAGAGGAATGAATCATCCCCATATCCATCAGAGCTTAATGCCTTTGTGGACAAGAGGATGCTGTTTAAGTTGGAGGTAAGTGATGCCAATTTGTACCGCAACTGGCGCAGTTACACCGTAAAAAAATGCACACAGGATGACAAAATCATTGCGAGTTTCTTGACTCTACATGGTCTTAACGTAAGATACATCAAATCAATTCCTTTTTTTAGTTGTATCGATTTTACGGTTTCACGGATAGTGACATAACAAATGTATCACAGATCGGAACCGATGAGGATGTGGCAGGTCATGTCGAAGCATCGTCTGGGGTAGCACCTGTCGTAAATGTGGTATATCATGTACTGATCTTTATCTGCAATCCTATCCTTTGCGGTTTGTATGCATGCACTCCTCTTACTCTATGAGGGACATCTGACTAATAAGTATTGAATTTTTTCTTTCATTTAGGAGGCTGTTGAAGGTGGCGATTCAAATAATAAGGATGAATCTGTAGAGACAACTGAAACTTCAACCAATAAAAGTCTAGGAAAACGGTCCGCTGAGAGCTTGGAAGGATTACATGGGATCAGCTTTGAAGGTGGGGAAACGTCGACTTCTAAAGCGGCAAAGACGCGTTCTGCAAAGAATTGAACTGGCTTAATGGAATGGGCATAATCGCTACCTGTTTTTTGTTGTTGTGCTCATGTTTTGTGTCGTTAGATGCCCATCTTTTGTATGTTGCTTTGTCTTTATTTTTTGGATGTGGTATCGGCCATGACTACCTACGTAGGGCATGTTTTGTATGTTTATTATGTTGTATGGTTTGGCATCTTTTGTGTAGTCCTCCTTGAACAAAAAAATATGTTAGTCTTTGTCGGAGGAAGTTATGGCGGATGTATGTTTATCTATTGATAAAACCTTATGTTCTGTCGTTAATTCCTTTCTCTCAACTACTATAGGCAACTGAGTTAAATTCTATTGGCCTAGCTTTCCCCGCATAAATGTTGTTCAAACAACTTTATATCAATTAATTGCGCATACACCGAGTCTCTGTCGTTGCTATAAAATCTGAACATGTTATTCACTGCATGGACAAAGGTCTTATTTTTCGTATGACCATTGTGTGCCCCAGAACTATGGTATGCAGATTGTCATGACTGAGTCGTAGTTAAAAATTATCGGCCAGGTGTCTGCGCATAATTTTTCAGCAGGACATTATGTATATTAGATCAAGTAAACATTTTGATGAATGTGTGTCTATAGTGTTTGCAATGTTGATGGACAAATATCGAGCTTTTGGTTTGTCGACAGAGAAATGCTAAGATGTTAGATTTTTATATCCTACCTTTTCATTTTTGTG
Organism: Medicago ruthenica; assembly: GCA_018208015.1. Classification (NCBI taxonomy): domain Eukaryota; kingdom Viridiplantae; phylum Streptophyta; class Magnoliopsida; order Fabales; family Fabaceae; genus Medicago; species Medicago ruthenica. The sequence continues at coordinate 69,691,565 of CM031372.1, read as the reverse complement.
CGACTAAATTTTCATCGGGACATTATATATTTGACATCGACTACATCAATCGATGATTGTGTATCTACAATGCATGCATTGCTGATGGACAGATGCCACGATTTTGGTTGTACGATGGTGGACTGCTTAGAATACGATTTTTATATCCTACTGTTTCATCTGTGTGGGAGATTTGTTTAGGCACAACATTATATGTCGCAGGTCGAATAAACTGATTGATGATTGTGTATCTACAATGCGTGCAATGTCGATGGATAGATGCCGCAATTTTGGTTGTGCGATGGTGAACTGCTGCGAGGTTCTATTTTTATATTCTACATGTTCGTCTGTGTGGGAGTAATTTTTGACCACAACATTATATGTCAGCAGGTCAACTAAACTAATTGACGATTGTGTATCTACAATGCGTGCGGTGCTGATCCACAGATGTCGTGTTTCGGGTTTATTGACAGAAAATGCCAAGCTGTTAAATTTGTATGTCCTACCTTTTCATCATGAATGTACATCTGTAGTCTTTGCTGCAGAAGAAAATCTAATGTGGTAAGCTGGGTGTTGGATGAAATGACATATTCTGTGCCGCGTCATTATTATAAAATCTATCATTGTTGGGCACCGCATCAACACACGTCTTTAGGCAAACCAGCACCAGCTTACAAGTAACTCAACATCTGTACCCGTCGCAGACATCACTTGCCTGTTACGGTTCGCAAATCAGTGAAGGTGGAGTGATGACCCAATATGTTAGGTATGGCAGACATCATTCTCCTACTATGGTTGTTGGACCAGTGGGGCTGATCACCTATGATGTCATGCTATGCGGCTATAATATCAGCCATACCTTCTTCCATGCGTTGCTTATATAATACATCTGACCTGCTACTCTGCACCACATCAACATTGCTTTCGACGTCCTTTGTTTTCGTTCTTTTCTTTTGTGCTTTCTGCTCCCATGGACCGTTTCTCTTTTCTATCCCCTTCCTAATATGCCTGCCGTTCATACACAGAAAGGTTGTGCGTTCAACTCCCTCTGATAGCTGTTGATGGACAACTTGCGAAAAAGGAATTGTCAAGCAACGGATAGTGATTTCCCTGAAAATAGTCATCAAAGTCTCAACCATTTACGCAATACTCCATTGTCAAATATTACTAATGGTGAGCTTTGTCTATATTTTATATTACTTTTATCTTTATCTTGTGCGTCGTTGTTGTCAATAATAGTTGTATGACATCCATCTGCAGTTCATCCCTCATCCTCTAACAGACGGCTGACGAAAAAAGAAGGGTTTCTACGAGACCGAGATGACAGTTTTTATGATGGAGGGCAGTGTTCTTCGAATCATGAAATTGCAACGAGTCCTTTGTGTACCATTTGTTGGGTTTTTGTAGATTGGCTACATTTTGCAAAAACATCTACTAGCCAGACGCTGGGACAGATGCGGTATCATATGGAACAGCTTTACGTAACTTGTGTTTTCGCACCAGCTAGCGCTTTATATTTGTATACGCAATCTTCCAAAGATTTGCCTGAAGATTTATTTTCCTCTAGCTTGATGATCAAGGCGCGTGTATCTGATTGAAGATTTGTTTGAAGTTTTATTTGCCTTGCTATTTGTTCCACAAGATATCATTCTATATTTGGAAGCTTTTTATTATTTCTAGAAGATTGTTTCAGCTGGACCCGTCAATGTCCATGCTCTATTTCGAAGCCCAGACCCGTGGTATCTCAGTGCTATATATTTGTGAAGACAAACCCTAGTTGGGTAACTAAAAACCGTGTGTGTTAGCAAAGCGTGTGTTTTAAGGTTTTTAGGGTTTTGTTTGTTAATTGTGAGCCTTGCTTGTATCTCCCTGATTCAAGCTAAGGACTGAGTTTGTTTTGAGTTGTAATTTGTAAGCTGCTCCTAAGCTTTTAAGTACGGAGTGAGTATGTGTTATTAGCGTGTGTTTCTCTTGGTTGTGTTTTATGTTTTGTGTGTTTGTTAACAATACTGTGTGTGTTGTTCGTAGGAATTGAGACGGGGTCTCATATCTAGGAGTTCCTAGATAGAGTGCCACTGGTAGGGTCTAGGTGCAAAGTCAAGTAGTGGGTCTGCGTTGGTCTTTTCACTAGAACTATAATAGTGGAATCATTCCTGGATTGGTATCCCCCAGAGTAGGAGAGTTGCTCCGAACTGGGTTAACAAACTCACTGTGTACTTTATATTTCCGCTGTGTTCCTTCTAATTTGTGCTTTGTTACGTTGTGCTATTTTATTTGTAGTTCTGAGTAGACACGCGCTCGGACAGTTGTGCCAACATTGTGCACAGCATATTTCAGTCAGGTTGCCAGGAATTTCAATTGGCATCAGAGCAGGCACCCTGTTCTGTGTGGGTGAGCTCCAGGGAAAGAAGTTTCTGGCTCAATGGATAAAGAAGGAGGACTGGTGAACAGACCACCCTTGTTGGATGGGTCAAACTATGACATTTGGAAATCACGCATGACAGCTTTCTTGAAATCTCTAGACAGCAGAGCTTGGAAGGCTGTGATCAAGGCATGGGTCCCTCCTAAAATAAAAGATGCGAATAATGTTGATACTGATGAGTTGAAACCAGAAGAGGAGTGGTCTACAGAAGAAGACACTGCAGCTATTGGAAACTCTAAAGCCCTGAATGCTTTGTTTAATGGTGTTGACAAGAACATGTTCAGGTTGATTAAACAATGTACTATTGCTAAGGAAGCTTGGGATATCCTAAGAACAGCTCATGAAGGCACTCAAAAGGTCAAGAAGTCAAGGCTACAACTGCTAACAACACAGTTTGAGAATTTGAGAATGAAGGAAGGAGAGAGTGTTCATGACTTTCACATGAATGTGCTAGAATATGCTAACACATTTGAATCCTTGGGGGAAAAGATATCTGATGAAAAACTGGTAAGCAAAATTCTCAGGTCCCTGCCTAAGAAATTTGATATGAAAGTATGTGCTATTGAGGAGGCCCAAGATATTAGAAATATGAAAGTTGATGAGTTGATTGGATCTCTTCAAACTTTTGAATTAAAGGTTAATGAAAGATCTGAAAAGAAAGACAAGAACATTGCTTTCATCTCCAACACTGATGAAGATGATGTGGAGAGTAATTTAGATACTGATGAGAGCATCTCTGAAGATATTGTGTTGTTGGGCAAACAATTTAATAAAGTTGTGAAGAGGATGGACAGACGCCCTAGGACAAATGCTCCGGACAACAGTCGCAGCATCTATAAAAATGTCAACAATCAGAGGAAACCTAGAACTGATGACAAAATCAATCAAAGCAAAGGGGTGCAATGCCATGAATGCGAAGGTTTTGGTCACATCAGAACTGAGTGTGCAACTTATTTGAAGAAACAAAAGAAGGTGATGACTGTGTCTTGGACTGATGAGGAAGAATCAGAAGAAGAATCTGAAACTGCAAAACATGTGAATGCCTTGACTGGAGTGTGCACATCTGACAATGAATCTAGTGATGAAGAGGTAACATATGATGAGTTGGCTGATTCTTACAAGGAGCTATATCTCAAAAGTGAGGAAGTTTGTAGAAATTTAGAAAAACAAAAGAGGACCATCACTCTCTTGCAAGCTGAGAAAGACAAACTTCTGAAAATAAACTCAGACCTCAATGATGAGGTTATCTTACTTACTTCCAAGATTGGCAATATGAACAAGCAACTGCGGATGATGAACAAAGGTACTGATGCTTTGGACGAAATTCTGGAAATAGGACAGAAACCTGGAGATTCTAAAGGTATTGGATTTGACTACAGCTCCTTGCCTCTGCAGAAACAACTACCAGTGAGACAGTTTGTGCCATCTGTTAATACTCATGATCATACTATGTCAAGACAGATGCCCCAGCATCAGGTGAGACAACAGGCATCAGGATATAGGCTCAGATCAAAAGGAAGGAATTATGGTTGGGTATGTCACTACTGTGGAAGAAAAGGACATATCAGACCTTTCTGTTTCAAATTACATGGTTACCCAGACAGGACCTATTCACCAAGACCTGATCCCACAGTAAAGATCATCAAGAAGCAGTGGAAGCAGAAAAATAATAATTTCACAACCAACACTATGGATCCTGGAAAAATAGAACCAGAAGCTGATGAGATTGCTCAAATTGCTCATACATCTCTGAGAGTGTCATCCAGAAATGATTGGTACTTTGACAGTGGATGTTCCAGACATATGACTGGTGATAAAAATTACTTGACTGATGTTAAGCCTTATGCTACAAGTTTTGTGACTTTTGGGGATGGAGCCAAAGGAGAAATTAAGGGTGTAGGAAATCTTGTGGAAGAGGGTCTACCCAAACTTGATAAGGTGCTTCTTGTGAAAGGATTAACTGCCAACTTAATAAGTATTAGTCAACTGTGCGATCAAGGAATGAAGGTCAACTTTACTAAGAGTGAATGCTTAGTTGCTAACAGTGAAGGGGACATCCTGATGAAAGGTGTTAGATCAAAGGACAATTGCTACTTGTGGGTCTCTCAAGATAAAGCAAAGTTATCTACTTGTCTAATAACCAAAGAAGATGAAGTTAAGCTATGGCACCAAAAGCTTGGACATCTGAATCTCAGAAGCATGAAGAAAGCTATTGCTGAAGGAGCCATCAGAGGTTTACCAAAACTCCAAATTCAGGAAGGAAGTATATGTGGAGAATGTCAGATAGGAAAACAGACCAAGATGCCTCACCAGAAGCTGCAACATCTGTCCACATCCAGAGTTCTTGAGCTATTGCACATGGACTTAATGGGACCTATGCAAGTCGAAAGCCTAGGTGGTAAGAAGTATGCTTTTGTTGTTGTTGATGATTTTTCTAGATATACTTGGATAAATTTCATTAAGGAGAAATCAGACACTTTTGAAAAATTCAAGGATCTTTGCTTACAACTTCAGAGAGAAAAGGATTGTGGAATTGTTAGAATCAGAAGTGACCATGGGAAGGAGTTTGAGAATGGTAAGTTCTCTGATTTCTGTATTTCTGAAGGAATATTTCATGAGTTCTCTGCACCCATTACTCCTCAACAAAATGGGATAGTTGAGAGAAAGAACAGGACTTTGCAAGAATCTGCTAGGGTTATGCTACATGCAAAGAAGCTGCCATTTTTCTTTTGGGCTGAAGCCATGAACACAGCCTGCTATATTCATAATAGAGTGACTTTGAGTAAAGGTACATCTACAACCTTGTACGAGCTATGGAAGGACAGGAAGCCAACAGTGAAGCACTTTCATGTGTTTGGTAGCAAATGTTATATTCTAGCTGACAGGGAACCAAGAAGAAAGATGGATGCTAAAAGTGAAGAGGGAATCTTTCTAGGCTATTCTACAAACAGCAGAGCCTATAGAGTATACAACTCCAGAACCAAGACAGTGATGGAATCCATAAATGTTGTTGTAGATGATGAAGGAAATAATGCTATGCCAGATGATGCTACATTTGACGCAGCTTCTGACCTACAGGAAGCAAAGAAAGCAGATGAAGCAAGTGATAAGCAAGATTCTGAAGTAACTGGCCCAGAGAAGACTGCTCCCAACAAAGGACCATCTATCAGAGTTCAGAAAAATCATCCCATAGACCAAATCGTTGGCGATCCTAACCAAGGGATCACAACTAGAAGGAACTATGATGAGGTATCAAATTCTTGCTTTATATCTAAACTTGAACCAAAGAATGTTAAGGAAGCTCTAACTGATGAGTTCTGGATAAATGCTATGCAAGAAGAGTTAACTCAGTTCAAGAGAAGTAATGTGTGGGACCTAGTTCCTAGACCAGATAATGTGAATGTTATAGGTACCAAGTGGGTTTATAAAAACAAGTCTGATGAAAATGGTACTATCACTAGAAACAAAGCTAGACTGGTTGCACAAGGATATTCTCAAATTGAAGGTGTAGACTTTGATGAGACTTTTGCTCCTGTAGCTAGGTTGGAATCTATTAGATTGTTACTTGGGATTGCATGCATACTAAAATTCAAGTTGTATCAGATGGATGTCAAGAGTGCCTTTCTCAATGGGTACTTAAATGAAGAGGTTTATGTGGAACAGCCTAAAGGCTTCATTGATCCTAGTTTCCCAAACCATGTGTACAAATTGAAGAAAGCTCTATATGGCCTGAAGCAAGCTCCTAGAGCTTGGTATGAGAGACTTGCTGAGTTTCTAATCAACCATGGCTATAGGAAGGGGGGAAATGACAAGACCCTGTTTGTGAAAGATGAAAATGGACAGATAATGATTGCTCAAATATATGTAGATGACATAGTCTTTGGAGGAATGTCTGACCAGATGATAGAGCATTTTGTTCAGCAAATGCAATCTGAATTTGAGATGAGTCTTGTAGGTGAGCTAAAGTTCTTTCTTGGTCTTCAAGTGAAACAGATGGAAGATACTATATTTATCTCTCAAAGTAAGTATGCTAAAAATATAGTCAAGAAATTTGGGATGGAAAATGCTGCTCATAAAAGAACCCCTGCTCCCACACATGTGAAATTATCAAAGGATGAGAAAGGTGTGGATGTTGACCAAAGCATGTATAGGAGTATGATAGGAAGTCTTCTATATCTTACAGCAAGTAGGCCAGATATCACATTTGCAGTTGGAGTGTGTGCCAGGTACCAAGCTGAACCAAAAATAAGTCATCTGACTCAGGTAAAGAGAATTCTGAAGTATGTGAATGGTACTAGTGATTATGGTATGTTGTATTCTCATGGGGAAAGCACTGTGTTGTTTGGATATTGTGATGCTGACTGGGCTGGAAGTGCAGATGATAGAAAGAGTACCTCTGGTGGATGTTTCTTTCTAGGCAACAACCTTATATCCTGGTTCAGTAAGAAGCAAAATTGCATTTCTTTGTCTACAGCTGAAGCTGAGTACATAGCAGCTGGTAGTAGTTGTTCTCAATTGTTGTGGATGAGACAGATGCTGAGTGAATACAATGTCAAGACAGATGCTATGACATTATATTGTGATAATCTGAGTGCAATTAATATCTCCAAGAATCCTATTCAACATAGCAGGACCAAACACATTGACATTAGACATCATTTTATAAGGGATCTTGTTGAAGACAAAATTGTTACTCTTGAACATGTTTCAACTGAAGAGCAATTAGCAGATATTTTTACCAAAGCCCTTGATGCTAATCAATTTGAAAAATTAAGACGGAAGTTGGGGATATGCTTAGTTGAAGAATTGTAGCAATTAATGTGCAAGGGGCGTGCAGCTATTACTTTTTCCCTCGTCAACCGCTTATTGCACGTCACTCAAGGAGGTTATTACACACTTGCCTTTTTCAAAACTCTTGCACGGTATCATCATTATCTCTGTCTTAACTTCTCTCAACCTCTCATCTCTTCTCTTACCGCGCACATCATCATTCAAAAATCGTCCACTTCTCATACCTTCACATTCAAAATCATCGCCATGGCTGATTCTACTTCTCATCAAACTACACAAGATCAATCTGCTGAAGCCGTCATCACTGATGCGCAACCCCTCACCACTATCCTCAGCGCTCCTACAAAGAAGCGTCGAACTAGGGCATCTGCATCACGAAGGAAGACACCTGCCAAATCTAGCAAAGCTACCTCCTCCACCGCTGTGAACACGAGGTCAAAATCGAAAGGTAACACTTCTACAACTCCCGCTGTTCAACGAGTAGGGCTTAGCATGGATGATTTGTACCTTAAGGACAATCCGTTTATATCTACTGTTGTTGAACCACATGCTGAACCTTCTGTCACCGAATCTGAGAATGTTGCGGTTGAAAGCACTGTAGCTATGGCTGAAACCCTAGGTCCTGATAATCCTAAGGTAGATGAAAAATTAGTTGGTGATTGTTCGAATTCTCCTATCGAGCAAGATGTTACTACTGGTTCTGGTGAAAAGAATGTTGTTGATACGCCCGTTTCTGAGACACCTGCTGATTCCCCTGCCACAACAAAGAATGCTGTGACAGATGCTCCCGCATCTTTGTCACAAGCTCGAGAGGAGCCTGATGTGGTAGTTCCTAATATTTCTGGTTCTGTGAGTGTCCCTGAGAGTGAGTCCTCAGAGTCTGAAGATGAAGGGACTGAGACTCAAGATGTTGTAGATGATACTGAGACTGCTATTTTAGACTGTGCTGACACTATTGTTGTTGAGGAAGCTGTGCCTGAAGAAAGACCTCAGGAAGAAACTGGTACTATTGGTGTTGCTCGCAGGACAAGGAGCAAAGCTGACAAAACTGCTGCAGTTGTCAGTGAAGGAGAAAAGGATAGGAAGAAGAAAACTGTAAAGGCTGGGAAGAGGCCTGTGTATGGTCCCCCCAAGGCTGGAAGCAAGAAGGTGGCTCAAAGTGGTCACAAGAAGAAGAGCTTAAAAAGAAAAGACCCTCCCTCTAGTGACTCTGAGTTTGAGGTTGCTGAGCCTGAAGCTGCCACATCTGGTGGGGCTTCCAGGAAGACAATGAAGGGTATGAAGATACCTCTAACTATTCCTCCTGCCCCTCTTGATAATGTTTCCTTTCATTTGGAAAATGGTTCCTCTAGGTGGAAGTTCATATACCACAGAAGACTGGGTCTTGAAAGAAATCTTAAAGAAGATGTTTTCAAGTGTCAAAAGCTGGTGGATTTGTTGGAGTTTGCTGGTCTGATGAAGACTGTGAGAAATTTGGGTCCTTGTTATGATAAGCTGGTCAGGGAGTTTCTGGTGAATGTTTCTGATGAGTGTGATGACACAAGAAACCCTGAGTATAGGAAGGTTTTTGTTCGTGGTAAGTGTGTGAATTTTTCTCCTATGGTGATCAATGCATACCTTGAGAGGTCTACTGAGGAGACCCCTGAGCTTGAGGTCACTGAGGACACTATTTGCAAGACAATCACTGATAACAAGATTAGACATTGGCCAAAGCATTTGTCTTCTGCTCAACTGTCTCCCTTGTATGCTGCCTTGAATAGGATCTGTGCTCAAAATTGGACTCCAACCACTCACTCAAATTCTGTTGCATCTGGGTTGGCCAAGTTCATCTATGCTGTGGGGACCAAGTCTCCCTTTGATTATGGAGCTTACATCTATTATCAAGTTTTGGAGCATGCTAAATCTTTTGCTATTAAGTTCCCAATTGCTTTTCCTACCCTCCTGTGTGGAATTATTCTTCAGCAACACCCTGATATTTTGATAAGCAGTGATGAGCCCTGCAAGAGGCCTGGTCCTATGGCTTTGGATTGCAGTCTGCTGTCTGAGACACATGATGCTGATGTAGCTGGTACTTCTGTCCGGACATCTGGTGTGCTCTCCAGAAAGCAAATGATTGCTGATCTTACTGAGACAAGTGTGGCCCTTGGAGCTAGGAAGGTGAAGATTGACAAGATCATTGCAGCTTTGAAGGCTGAAGCTGATGCTGAGGGTGAGCAGGATGAGGAAGAAGGAGGAGATAATACTGTTGCTTCTGCTGATGCTACTGCAGATGCCTCTGAAGATTCTGAGGATTTCTGATGTTCTTGTTTTGTTCTGAACCCTTTTGATGTACTCTTTGTTTTTTTTGGTGACTGGGCTATGCCCTGAATTCTCATGCACTTTGTGTGCTTATGGTCTGTAATATGCACTCTATGTGGTTTCTCTGCACTCTTTATGGCTCTATGCACTTTCGATGAGTTTGCCCTATCTGTTGGTTGTCAGAATTTTTGGCTAAAAAGGGGGAGTAGAATTGATTTATTATCTGTTGCTTGTGTGCTGATTTGAAGCCTCTATTATGTATGGCTACATGTGTTGAGGGGGAGTGTAGTATATGTTGAGGGGGAGTTCTGGTACATGCATGTTTTGAGGGGGAGCTCTTAAGTTTCTTTGTGTGTGGAAATTTATTTTTTCCCTTATCTATGTGATTCCACTATATGAGAGTTTATTTCTCTCTGGTTGTTCCTATGAGGCTAGATGTTTGTGTTATCTGGTGCATGCCTCTGATTCTACTTGCAAGCCATCTTTGTCTATTTCTCGCGTGGAAGTAATCTTATTTTATGCTACGATATTTTCTTTCCTTGTTGTGTGCCTATGTTGACGTGAAGGAAATTTTTTTTGTGTATCTCCCAAAGAACTGACTCTAGAGTGTTTTAGCCAAAATTGTGCCAAAGGGAGAGATTGTTGGGTTTTTGTAGATTGGCTACATTTTGCAAAAACATCTACTAGCCAGACGCTGGGACAGATGCGGTATCATATGGAACAGCTTTACGTAACTTGTGTTTTCGCGCCAGCTAGCGCTTTATATTTGTATACGCAATCTTCCAAAGATTTGCCTGAAGATTTATTTTCCTCTAGCTTGATGATCAAGGCGCGTGTATCTGATTGAAGATTTGTTTGAAGTTTTATTTGCCTTGCTATTTGTTCCACAAGATATCATTCTATATTTGGAAGCTTTTTATTATTTCTAGAAGATTGTTTCAGCTGGACCCGTCAATGTCCATGCTCTATTTCGAAGCCCAGACCCGTGGTATCTCAGTGCTATATATTTGTGAAGACAAACCCTAGTTGGGTAACTAAAAACCGTGTGTGTTAGCAAAGCGTGTGTTTTAAGGTTTTTAGGGTTTTGTTTGTTAATTGTGAGCCTTGCTTGTATCTCCCTGATTCAAGCTAAGGACTGAGTTTGTTTTGAGTTGTAATTTGTAAGCTGCTCCTAAGCTTTTAAGTACGGAGTGAGTATGTGTTATTAGCGTGTGTTTCTCTTGGTTGTGTTTTATGTTTTGTGTGTTTGTTAACAATACTGTGTGTGTTGTTCGTAGGAATTGAGACGGGGTCTCATATCTAGGAGTTCCTAGATAGAGTGCCACTGGTAGGGTCTAGGTGCAAAGTCAAGTAGTGGGTCTGCGTTGGTCTTTTCACTAGAACTATAATAGTGGAATCATTCCTGGATTGGTATCCCCCAGAGTAGGAGAGTTGCTCCGAACTGGGTTAACAAACTCACTGTGTACTTTATATTTCCGCTGTGTTCCTTCTAATTTGTGCTTTGTTACGTTGTGCTATTTTATTTGTAGTTCTGAGTAGACACGCGCTCGGACAGTTGTGCCAACATTGTGCACAGCATATTTCAGTCAGGTTGCCAGGAATTTCACCATTGCTAACAGTGAGCGTGGTTTCATTCTGTTGTTAGCTTTTGTTTCATTTTCCATCAGTTGTTCGATGATTAATCTCATTAATGTGTTGTTTTGTTCCATGGTTTATGTTGAAATAGCTGTTATTTTGCTTCCTCTGTATTGGTAGTTATCTTCATGCACGGTTGGCAATTGAATGCAATTGTTTTTTGGTTTCTTAGAATCAAAACTTGAGCATCGTGCAGACCAATTGTTTCAAAAACAAGTTCGGTTGGCACCTGGAAAATATACATTGCGAAATAGCACAATCATTCATAGGTATAACGAGATGCTACATATAATTCAACCAGTGTCGTGCCAATTGATGCAGATGCAGCGTCGATTGAAGGTACTCTTCGCGTTCTTTCTTTTCGCCTTCCATTATTTTCTTTCAATTCAGCCGGCCTGCATGCATGCCATTTCATATTTTGTGCGCCGTCGCGCCCATCTTTGCACATATGTTTATTATTAACAATTAGTCCCTTTTAGATGTTGTCGACGACACACTGTGCCAACCCAATTATGAAGAATTTGATGTGCCATCAAACTCTGGTCAGTTTTGGTTAATCATATCCACCTATTTTCTTAATACACCCGATTATGCTTGAAATATCCTTTTTACACTATTATTTTTCCGGCCACATTTACAGCCGTACGTGGCAGTTGCTGGATTATACGGTGAACGTGTTATGGTTTCCATCATATGATGGTAATAATAATTTCATCATGCATGTATCGGGAGTGTTAATTGCTCATCGACTTTGAATGATGTCGACTCGACGCCGTGTCAATTGAATTTCGAAGATTCTGATGTATCCTCCTGTTCAGGTGGCTTATATAATCATCCATATATTTTATTTCTGGTTCTTAATTGTGACAATTAATTATATGCATATATCTATTATTATTGTCCTGGCGTATTACTTATTGCATCGGTTTCCATTTACATGTAGATGGCTTCGGTGACGATTGGCAAGAATTAAACGACCCAACTACGTTAGGTATGATGTTCCCCATGTATTGTAATAATCAACTATGATTTTGCAAAGTGCATGGATTATTTGACGTAGTAGTCGTTGTTTCGTAGGAATCCAAGATTCAAGTTATTTCAGTATTGGAGAGCCGACTTATTCTTGCCAAAAATGTGGTGCATTAATGTGGTATGAAGAGCGCACTAAGAAGCATTGTAAACCAAAGGTTCCAGAGTTCTCTCTATGTTGCTTAAAAGGGAAAGTCATGCTACCTCCATACCGTCGCCTTCCCCAACCTCTTCATGACATGTACCATAAACAAGATAGGAAAAGCAAATTATTCAAGGAGAATATTAGGTCTTTCAACAGCATGTTTGCGTTTACATCTATGGGAGGAAAGATAAACAATGGAATGAATAATGGTAAAGCACCTCCTATGTTCATCATGAATGGTGAAAATTATCATCATATTGGAAGTCTTCTCCCTTTGCATGGGAATCAACCGAAGTTTGCCCAACTTTACATTTATGACACAGAGAATGAAATCGTTAATAGAATGGTTTCTGTCAGGTAAATATACTTTATCCATGCATAGATGTTTACATTTATCGAGTGTGCATTCTATGTATCGATGGAATTTTCTTTTATGTTTTCCGTTGATTTCTGTTTTACTTCCCTATTCTGTGTTGAGTATGCCTATTTTGTCCTCCCCTATGGTGCAGGATGGATGATGAAAGCGCTGAGTTGAAATCAGGGATTATTACCACTTTAAAGCAGACTCTTGATGATTATAATCCATATGTGAAGACTTATAGAACGATCCGAGACACAATTATTCAACAACCAAGCCATGCAAATGTACGGTTAAGAATTTTAGGCAAGAGAGGTCGTGATGGTAGAAGATACAATCTTCCTACATCGTCTGAAGTTGCTGCATTAATTGTGGGTGATTTTGATGCGGCCGATTTTGACAGAGATGTTGTGGTTGAGACTCAATCTGGACTTTTGCAGCGCATTTCTGTGTTTGAACCAGCATACCTACCATTGCAGTATCCACTACTTTTTCCAAGGGGAGAAAACGGCTTTCGAACCGACATTCCATTCAATGAAGATCATGAAGAGGACTCGAGGAAAAGAGAGTTTATCTCGCAAAAGGAGTGGGTTACTTATAGGATTCAACAACGAAATATAGACCAGTCAACTATAATGTTTTCGAAAAGGTTATTCCAACAATTTTTGGTTGATTCTTTTAGCGCAATCGAGTCTTCGCGTTTGCAGTATATCAGACATCACCAAAAAGAATTGCAGGTTGGAATGTATAAGGGATTAACCGAAGCGATTTTGAGAGGGGAAACTGATCCAACGTCATCCGGAAAGCGAATTATCTTGCCATCAACTTTTGTCGGTGGTGCAAGATACATGATTCAAAATTATCAAGATGCAATGGCAATTTGTGGTTGGGCAGGATATCTAGACCTATTTATCACATTTACATGCACCATAAATGGCCTGAATTGGTTGATTTTTTTAAGAGATATCGCCTCAAGCCAGAGGATAGGCCAGATCTAGTGACAAGGTTGTTCAAGATTAAACTTGATAATTTGATAAAGGATATAAAGAGAGGCGATGTTTTTGGGAAGGCGAAATCAGGTAAACATCAATGTAATCATCTTTTTTATTTTGTTTGTCCCATATGGTTTATATTATCTTTGCAAGTTTTCTACAGTATATTTGTCACTTAGCTGTCCTCTTTCAACTGTGTTGCAGTAATTTATACGATTGAGTTTCAGAAATGCAGACTCCCACATGCCCATATATTGGTATTTCTGCAATCAAAATATAGAGATATTCATGGTAAGGACATTGACAAAATTATATATGCAGAGATTCCCAACAAAGAGACAGATCCTAGGCTATTTGATATTGTGTCGTCGCTTATGATTCATGGTCCCTGTGGACCACAAAATCAAAAATCTCCATGCATGAACAATGGTAAATGCACAAAACACTTTCCTAAGAGATTTGTTGAACAGACCATGCTGAGGGGTATCCTGTGTATAGAAGGAGAGACAATGGTGTGTTTATTGAAAAGGGCAACTCATTTGCAGACAATAGATTTGTTGTTCCGTATAACAAATATTTACTGTTGAAGTACAACGCTCATATAAATGTCAAGTGGTGCAATCAAACAAGGTCTATAAAATATCTTTTTAAGTATGTAAACAAGGGTCACAACCGCGTTACAATCTCATTTTATCGAGATGAAGATGATCGGGCAAACTCGAACTGCGTTTATGAGATTAAGATGTACTATGACTGTAGATATCTTTCTGCATGCGAAGCTGCCTGGCGAATATTTTCTTTTGACATCAATTACAGAGATCCATCAGTCCATCGCCTAAGTTTCCATTTGGAAGGTGAACAAACTGTGATATACGGTGATGATGATGATCTTGAGGATGTTGTTAATAATCATGTCATCCATTGCACCAAGTTTTTATCATGGTTAGCCACGAACCAACGATACCCGGAAGCCAGAAATTTAACATACAGTCAATTCCTTGCAAAGTTTGTTTGGAATGCAAAAAAACACAGGTGGTGTCCCAGGAAAAAGGGATTTGCGGTGGGAAGAATTCATTTTGTGCCTCCTGGGTCTGGTGAGATGTTTTATTTGAGAACCTTGCTAAATTATGTGAAAGGTCCGACCTCCTACGATGACATTAAAATAGTGGAGGGTGTTACAAAGAACGCATTCAAGGAAGCTTGCTTTGCTTTGGGATTGCTGGAAGATGACAAAGAGTTTATAGATGCAATAGTTGAGGCAAGCTATTGGGGAACAAGAAACTTTCTTCGCCATCTGTTTGTGACCTTGTTGGTGTCGAAACAAATTACTCGGCCAGATGTTGTTTGGAATGGCACATGGGAGTATCTTAGTGAGGTCATATTACACAGACAACGACGGCTCCTAGGATTTCCAGGTAATCATGCTTAAACATCTATCATTCCTGATTTTAATTTTTTTTCCTTTTATGAATCTCAAATAACCAATAATATTTTCGCAATGCAGATTTAGTATTAACCACTGATCAGTTGAAGACTTACACTTTAGCTGAGATTGAGATTTGCTTACAAAGTCATGGGAGTACCTTGGAAATTTTTTTTCTGAAATGCCTAAGCCGGATAGGGCCTTGGTGCCTGAGATAAACAACAAATTGTTTCATGATGAGCTCAATTATGACAGAAATGTTCTACGGGAAGAGCATCGTTGATTGATATCGACAATGACCGCTGAGCAAAGAAGAGTGTATGATACAATCATGAAAAGAGTGAATGATAAAAAGCCTGGTTTATTTTTCCTATACGGTTACGGTGGAACTAGAAAGACTTACATCTGGAGATCAATGGCGGCTGCATTGAGATCTAAAGGTGAGGTTGTTCTTGCTGTGGCTTCGAGTGGTATCGCCGCTTTGCTTATTCCTGGAGGTCGAATAGCACACTCAAGGTTTGGCATCCCTTTGACTATCCATGAGTCATCATCATGCGAAATAACGCCAAAAAGTGACATTACTGAGTTAATAGCCAAAGCAAGTTTGATCATATGGGATGAAGCACCGATGTTGCATAAGCATTGTTTTGAAGCCGTAGATCGTGTGTTCAGAGATATTCTCCGTGGATATAATGATGGAAGGTTGGATATCTCGTTTGGTGGAAAGGTTGTTGTTTTAGGTGGGGATTTTCGTCAGATACTTCCAGTCATACCTAAGGGAACAAGGCAAGAGGTTGTTCGTGCAACGATAAATTCTTCATATCTTTGGGACTTTTGCGAAATTCTCACCCTAACTACAAATATGAGGCTCCTATCTCAAAACACTCAATCTAATGCTTTAGAGAGAAAGGCATTTGCTGATTGGATTTTGGGGATTGGTGATGGGAGTCTCGGTGAAAGTAATGGGGATGATTTATCATTGCATGTGCCTGACGATTTGCTTATTCCATGTTTCGATGATCCACTTCCAGCCATTGTAACTAGCACTTACCCAGATCTTTTGCGCAATATTGGCAATCCAGAGTATTTCCAAGATAGGGCTATATTAGCTCCTACGAACACGATTGTTGATGCAATCAATGAATATGTACTTAGTTTGATACTTGGTGACGAAAGAACTTATTTAAGTTGTGATTCTCCATGCAACTCAAACCCAAATGCCGGTAGTCCAGGTGATGTGCACACTCCAGAATTTTTGAACACAATAATTGCTTATGGGCTTCCAAATCACAGGCTAAGACTTAAGGTAGAAGTTCCAGTGATGTTGCTGAGGAATATTGATCAATATCTAGGGTTGTGCAATGGAACGTGATTGACAATCACCAAAATGGGAAAATATGTTGTGCAGGCAAATGTCATATCAGGAAGCAATGTTGGTCAGAAGGTCTTCATACCGAGATTGTCTTTGACTCCGTCTGATAAGTGAATCCCTTTCAGCTTTCTGCGCCGACAATTTCCTTCGACTGTTTCATTTGCCATGACCGTTAACAAAAGTCAAGGCCAATCGCTTAAACATGTTGGGATATATCTTCCACAACCTATTTTCTCTCATGGCCAATTGTATGTAGCAATATCTAGGGTAAATTCTAAAGAAGGGTTAAGATATTGTTGGTTGACGAGGAAGGCAATCGTCGAAATGTTACATCTAATGTGGTGTACAAGGAAGTGTTCCAAAATCTTCGTTGAATCCTATTTTTGCTGTCATTATTGCTATCGTGTTGTAATGAACATTTCCTTTGTTTAAATTTCATCGTCTTCTCGCCTTTTGTGCTCCTTTAATGTCCTTAACACCATCTGTGCTTCTAGGCTTCCAAATCACAAACTTAGACTGAAGGTAGGTGTTCCGGTCATGTTGTTGCCGAACATTGGCTGTATAATGGAGAACAGCTGGTGATTACAAAAATGGGAACATATGTTCTAGACGCAAAGGTGATATCAGGTGGTCATGTAGGTCATAAGATTTTCATCCCACGATTGTCATTAACTCCATATGATAAGAAAATCCCTTTCAGTTTTCAACGCCAACAGTTTCCATTGGCTATTTCTTAATCATGTTAGAATTTATCTCCCACAACCACTGTTTTCACATGGTTATTTATACGTTGTCATGTCCAAAGTTACTTCGAAAAAATGGTTAAATATATTGTTAGTTAATGAAGACAGAGAAGATATAACTGTTACATCCAATGTAGTCTACAAGGAAGTGTTCTAAAATGTTCGATGATTGAGGTTTCATTGTATTTGTCATCTTATGTTGTAATGTAGTTTTAATCTTTTTTCCACACTATTTTGACTGAATGTCGTCCATTAACGTTTAATATTTAACTGTGGTTCTCAGCATTATCCAATTCTATTCCCTTGAGCGAGATACATCAGTTATATGTTATGCCATACGCTCTGACTGGTCATAAATAATCTGCAAGACAAATCCATATAAAAAAAAATAACTACCCTGAAAATTACCGCAACGTCCTTCAGTTACAATTAAAATTGCCAAACGCTTTTCTTTTCCTTTACTCCTTCTTCAAGTGTGATTCCAGTTATCACAAAACAAGGAACACGCTCTGCAACATTGTTCTCCTCCATCCTTCAATCACCACCACCGCGCGGCTTATACACCTCCTCTGTCCATCACGGCCGCCTCCTTCTGTTGGTCACGCCAGTTCGCTGCCGCGTTCAGAAATTTCTTCCTCTCTCTCCACAAACCGTAACTGTTGTAAGGTATCATCGTCTCTTTCATTCTCACGGCCGCAATCTAATTTGCTTTCCTTCAATATATTGCTAACTTAGGTTTTCAATTTGCTTTCATCTTCAATTCTTGCGTAACCCATATCAGAACAAAAGGGAATTATAAAGTGAAATTCGTGTGAAAATTTATATTTAATGTCATTTGCTTCTATTGTGATTCTGATTTGATTTGAATTGAAGCGGCGGGGAAAATGCGCGGGCGGAAAACGCTCGCTAGACAGTAAAGTCGCCACCGAAGTTTTATTTTTGAAAAGGGGAACGTCGATAAACCCCTTTGAGAACGAGAACAAGGTCATCGCAACCAAATTCGGGTTCGGGAATCGGTTATGCGAGGGGAAGGTATTAGCACCCCTCACATCCGTTGTACTCAACGGGAACCATTAATTAATTAGCTTTCAAAATGTGTTAGTTTCATAAAAAAATGTTTGTAAAGAATGGAAGAGGAAGAAAAATGATTTAAAGACAAAAAATGAGTTTTTTATTAGGGTGCTTGACAAGAGTTTGATCTTGCTCCTACGTATCTCCTGGTGCGATGGAGAATTCAAAGCTACGTAGTTCTTTGTAGAAAATGTTTGTGTGTTGATTGATTTTATTTATGAAAATGGTTTAGTCGCACTTGGGCGAAAAAGTTTGCTTAAAAAAAAAAGACGGATCCGCACTTGGGCGATGATATCCATTTAAAAACGCACATGGGCGTGAAAAAAAAGTTTGAATAAAAGAGCGGACTCGCGCTTGGGCGATGACATCCGTTTGAAAACGCGCATGGGCGTGAAAAAAAGTAACGTTAAGTGGGTTGAGATTGATTTTAAACGGAGGACGAATATCCGAAAAGTGAAGTGTCTACCTCTTTTCCGAATATTCGGGGAAGCGTCGGGTGTCTACCCAAGTTTTCCTTTTTCGCTCACAACAAGAAAATTGTTTTTGTTTATTTTTGTTTTATTAAAAGTTTAATCGAATGACGAATGCTTTGAACGTGACCGAGACGGGGATCTCGCGTTCCGCATTCGGGGAAGCGTCGAGTGTCTACCCAAGTTTTCCTTTTTCCAGTCGATTGAACTCTTAGTATTTATTTTCATTTACGGAAAGAAAATTGTTTTTTTTTTTATGTTTTTGGTGTATTGAAAATAGAATAATAATCTAGTAAAAATAAAATAAAAAAAAAACGTGAAAAGATTAGAGCATTAATACTCAAAAAAATGAAATTAAGTGCGATAAACTAAACACGAGGGATTAGATTACGGTGTTGGCTCAAAGTGAAATGCAAAGTGAAACCCTAAATGCATTCTAATGAAATATATAAATAAATAAAATGATAAATGCAAAGTGAAACGACAAATAAAATAAAATGCATGATATGATGTGATAAGTAAATAAATAAGATGTGAAAAATAAAAGAAACAATAAAAAGGAAATAATAATAATAGGAAATAAAATTGCAAAGCAAAAATAAAAAGAAATAAACAGGGAGGTGTAAAAATAAAATAGGGGGTGCAGGAAGTGAGAAGATAATCAGATTTAAAACAAATAGGCCCAAAATGCATTGGGCCAGCGTGATTTAATCTGGGCCGTCTGATTAATCAGAGGGCCCTGATCTGATCATGAGGGGAAAAAACCATAGCTGTCTGATTTAAATCAGAGAGCCTGAAGGGCGAGGGTGCATGCTAACGCATACACCCACGCGCATAGGATTAGAGAGGGGTATAAATACCCATTCTCTTACTAATCTTCTCATTTCTCATTTTCTCTTCTCTCTCTTCTCACTTCTCTCTTCTTTCTTCTCTCCCCTCTCTCTACTCAGCGCCGCCCCCTTGCTTCTTTCCGGTGACCGGAAAAATTTTCCGGCGCGGTGGCCGCCGGCGGCGCCACCGCGCCGGAGTTTTAAAACTCCGTTTTTTTTAAAAAAAATTAGTTTTTCTTACTCTTCTCCTCACCCTCTTCTCAAATCTACTCTTAGATTTCTCAAAATCCTTTCAAAAACTCCTAGATCTAAGTTTTAAAATCGAAAAAAAACTACCTTTTCTTTGGTTTTTTGACTCGGTTTTGATTTTTTTTGGCTTTGGGCTTGCTGTGTTTTTCTTACTGTGCGCGCGTGTGTGTTGTTGTGTGGTGTGCGTGTGTTTGTTAAGGCCGTGTGTGGTTGTATGTGGTGCTGTTTGGGTCGTGGTTTGGCCGTGTTTGTGCACGTGTTGGGCTGTTTTTTGTGGCCGTAGTGAGCTGTTTTTTTTTTGTGTTGTTTGCTTGCGTGTGTGTGTGGTTCGTGTGCTGCGTGTTATGTGTTTGTGATGCGTGGGCCGCGTGTGTGTGTGCTTGGGGTGGTGCTGGGTTGTTGTGCGTGGGTGAGTGTGTTGTGTTGTGTTTTTGTTTGGATGGCCGTGGGGGCTGCTGCAGCTATGTGCGTGTGTTGTTTTGGTTTTGTGTGGGTTGGGTTTTGTGTTTATGCGTGTGGGGTTTGTTTAGGGGGCTGGACTGGCCACGTTTGGGAGTATGGGGGGAGGAGTGTGGTGTGCTGATTTTGTGTGTGTTGGAGTGGTGGTGGAGGAGGTGATTTGTGTTGTGTTTACTGTGCTGTTTTTGTGTTCTGTTCTATAAAAATAAATCCTCCTCTTTTCTCTGATTCTAAAGTGTTTTTATTGAAAATAGATGCACAAAAGAGGCTGTGTCCAGAGCTGTTGAGATGGGATCTGTGGCTTAATCAGAAAAATGGCAAGAAACCAAGCAAAAAGGGACAAAAAACTGATGGAGAAAATGATGGATCTGATGAAGAAAGTGATGGATCTGTTTATTAATTAATTAAATAATTAAAATAAATGATAAAGACAAAAGCATAAAAATACAAAATAAATTAAAAACAGAATATAATTAACAGCAACAATAAAAAAAACGAAATTAATAAAATAATAATAAAAACTAAAGTAAAAATAAAATAACCATAAAATTAAAACTATCGCTTTTGAAACCCTAAATGAGGTATTTTAAAATACCTCCCTGCCGAAATTTCGTCTGAAACGACGAAAATTCTCGGCCTTAAAAAGACGATTTAAACGAGTCAAAATTGGGTCAAAAATTGGGGTACGACATGAATGTTACACTGTGTTCATTATAAAAACCTTAAGTTGTTCTATCCATGATGTTATTTTGATTTGTTCTTTCATTAATTTAGAAAATAACATGGTTGAACCATTGTCTTAATATTTAGATTTGATGTTTATACATTGTTGAATTGGAATTGAAACTTATAAATTTGTAACTGTCAATACTTTGTCAATTGCGAAGGAAAGGTTTACCAGGTTAATGTTTTACACAATATAGAAGTAATTTTTTTTAAATGGCGACCAATTTCACCTAAACCGTTCCTTAGGAACACTGACACAGCCATATCTGAAACATTTGCATATATACTCAATTTCTTGCGACAAGTGTTTCAGGTTGTCCGTCCGTGGTCCGTGGTCCGTGCTATATTAGTGTCGACAGTTTTTATTGGTTTTATGAAGACATCAACTAATCTGCATTTTATAAAATAGTAGGAAAATCACTGTTTTGTCAATTGTAAATGTTGAAAACAAAAAATAGTTGCCTTTTAGTTTTATGAATACATTGATGTTGAATATGTGTGTTTTAACAGATGTTGGTAACTATGATTGCAAGATATTTTAATGAAAAAATTTTGTGAAAATCTAGAATGTCAAATTTTTTAGAGCCTCGACTTTGTAAAGAATTGTAGTGCTCTATTTTAAATCGGTCCTTATTTTATTTAGAGCTAATGTGTTTTGTTATATGTTTCAAATCGGGGTTTTTTGTGTCGCACAACGGCTGTTCATTGTTGTATCCATTTAAAAAATTTGAAGTCATTAATTGCAGTAACAGGCTATCAGCGCATCATAACCAATGACTGCACTTAATCATTTCCTTGGACAGAAAAGCAGGGGAGGGTTCTTAACTGCCCACATTTTGAACGAGGTAAGCATTTCTTCGACCTTCATGCACTCATTTCATAAGTTTTGGGTGTTACGGAACTTCTAAATTTGTTCTAACTTATACCGTTGTTTCTATGCAAACATCATATTATAGCCTTATGGAGAGATACCGATGTCATTTGTTGATGAATTCTACCATGAACTGGGAGACCGATTTCTACTGCTGGATGGTCGCAATCACCGTATTATAGTTAGGTTTAACCAGAATAGAGGGCGTCATTTGATGACTGACCGCTGGCTCCGATTGAGAGAAGAGTTTGGTATATCTGGTGATAGGTTGATGTTGTTTACGTATCTTGGAAACAATGTTTTCTTCGTCAACGTGTACTACGACAATGCTATGGGGTTGAACAGACTACCATCCGATCACACATTTCGTGAGTCCATCGAATAACCGGAGTTTTTTGAAGTCACTTTGACTCGCTCTTCTGCAACTGGAGAATTTTTGGTATTTAACGTAGAAATTTTCTTTATGTTTTTTATATCAGACACTACACTATAACATAATTTATTACATTTATGTGTGCACAGGACCTCAGCCCAGAATTTGGTGGTTACGTTCGATTGACAGGCTACAGCTCGGTGCGACTGTTTGGACCTGAAGGCATTGAGGTTCCATGTCTTATCTACAAGAAGACCGTCTATGAGGAGAGAAGTACAAAATTTGGAGCGGATTGGAGTGAGTTCGTTCAGATTAATGGATTTGTGGAAAACGACACTCTTAGGTCCATGTATTGTAATCTAACTACTTTGTATGCGTTGTGCTCCTATGTTTGACCCTTTGTAGATTGTGTAACTCCCGTACAATTTCTAATATCTTTGTTGTCATTTCATGGTTTTGTATTTCACATTGTTATTATTTAATGTCTTTCATTTGAAACAATGGCTTTGCCTTGCCTCTGCATGTATCTCGTCATGAACCCTTACCTTGCAAAAAAATGTTTCACAATGTTCATTACTTAATATTCTTATTGCTCGTGTGATGTTCAAATGAAGTTTCAATTATACTATATATTCCACGCGTTCTACTTTATTGCCTTTCCATTGATGTTGTAGTTATGAAATCCTAATATATTTTGCTCATCATTGTGTCGTGCGATAGCACGGGCCGGCGTCTAGTTTATAAAGTTGTACAATTGGAATGAATGATAAATATATTGGTTAAAAATTATGTGGTATGATATACACCAGTTAGAAACTACATTTTGCATGAGTACAAAAAAAAAACTACATTTTGCACTCATCATCGGAGATCACTTATTTAAAACATTCTCTAGCACGAAATAATCTATGTTAATAACTTTACGCTTAATTGTATAGAAAATAATTAATTTTAAAAAATATGATACGAATTACAAGCGCAAGCAAAATTAAAACTATTTCAACTTTCATCATATAATTCCCATCGAAATTCTTTATACAATACTAATTAAATTCAATAAACAAATTGATCTCTCTGGTAAGAGACCGCTGAAAGCAACGGTGGCGGAACGTGCTCCGGTACGGTGGCGATGCGTCTGCGCGGTGGAACGAAAGGTGCATGCAAGCACGTTAGCACTCCGACGATCAAGTCAGTAAAGGAACTGAGAAAGAGTGCGTGAAAAGTGTGTGTAAAGTGGATCGTACCTTAAGGGTGAAGCTACATCACCCTTATATAGGAGCTCCGCGGGAATAACTGCCTCCGGAATATGCGGCGTGTGATTAGGGATACGTGTGCGGTGCCAGATGCAGGGAGACGTGCTGCATGAAGGGATTTAAGAGGGATTTTTCAAAATTTTAATCCTCTTAGCGGAACAAATCCCATTGAAACGGATCTTGATTAAATCATTAATCACAAATCATAAGAACACATACTTAAACACTTTAAGGATTATGTGTTTACCTCTTGAAAAGCAGAACCTTTGTGGCGGAATTGTTTCTGATCACGAGCAAAGCAACGTAGTGATGCCTCTATTCAGTCCACACGAACAGAACTTCTCCGATGACCGGTGCTAGCCAATTCCAACGGAGAATAAGAGAGAATAAGGTTTATAGAGCGGCGGTTAGGTTTCACAACTTTTGTGAATTAGGTTAAGCGTTTCAAAAAAGTCTGTAATGCTTTACCACAAGAGTTCTATTTATAGAACCACTTGTGTGGTCAACAAGCCAAGCACTTAAATACACCGTACCTTACGATGGACCGCATTTCTCTATTTTTTATGAATTAAATAATAAGTCATACTTAATTATTTAATTACTAATAAGTCCTATTTATTATTTTATAAATAAGTCTTACTTATTTATTTCTCTCATCTATCTATCCTTTGTGTGTGACCCCTATAGGTTCCCGTAACGTTGACAATAATATTAAAACACATATTTAAAATTATAAACAGTGAGTGGTATCTAGCAACACATCACTGCTACCCAAGTGACGAGAATGTCATGTGATCTGACGAAACCTTTCTGTGATAATGATCATGTGTATAATTACCCTTTTGCCCTCATGTCTATATCGAACACAAGGCATAGACCGTGTCATCCTTGTCTAGTTCAATATTGGGCCCATAGACATTTCTCCTGTTATGTAGGAGGGGCAAATTCCATCTAGGTCACTCATGTCCCCTTAGCATGATTCATGGAGTACCCATCAACGAACTTTATAGTCATCCTATTACAGACAACGTTTGAATGATGATAAAGCACTCGACTCCTACATCTAAGGTACATAGTGGTTTCAGGTCAAAGGGTGGAATACACCACTATCACTATGAGAATATCTTATGACACTTTTCATAACTTTTATTATGTAGTATTCTCATGGCGGGTCAATCCAGTATAAATATTACTCCTAATATTTATACCTATGCGAAGAGTTGATAACTCTTTATCTGTGATCCGTGAGAAGTGATCATCAGTCTACCCACATAATAGTCTCTATGCTTTAATGTTATCCCATTTCACAATAAATCTTGACTACAGATACTTTAAGAATAATTTCCTTTCGTTTAATGTGTCTCACGATTAAGTTATACTTAATTCTCCATTAAACGGACTAATTATTCTAGGGAATTTATTATTTTGAAACTAAACAAAAGAATAAATAAATGCCTTATATATATCAAAGTCATGATACAAAGCCAAATCCAGTCAAAGTAGATTGGTTATTAGGGCTTACTCCAACACTGCAGTGCGGCCTCGTGCACAGTAGCTTAATGTGCGCCTTTGAGTGACACGCCTTAGAATGGTGGACGTTCGATCCACGTGTTGCTGTCTGGTTGGCCTTCTGGCCAGTCCAGAACACAAATCAATAATATTGAAAGAATAAAATAATGTCGTGCTTGACTACACCATAAAATACAATTACATTTTCTGATAAATATAGTGTTTTTTTAGGGGGGGAAATATGACTATTACTTTTTCCACCATATGTGTTTCTCACGCGCCCTATATTTTTCTTCCAAAAATACCCTTTGTCCGGATTTTAAAATCCGAACCAAATTGTTAGGGGTTTTCAATTATAAAATCCGAAAAAAGCTTTGCCCAGAATTTTCAAAGATTGTATTATATTATTTCAATGTCATAAATATAAATGACAAAAATATAAAATAAATGCAAATATAAACAAAATTAATAGGACAAAATGATACAAATAAAAACTCATTTTATTAATATATCAATACATTTACAATAAAATAAAGCTTAAACTTAAAGCTTATTGCATAAAATATTCGAACCTGGTGCTGAACTATTAAAAACCTAAAGCTAAACCAGTGGTGCAAGCTGATGGAGGGGAAGGGGGGAGAGGAGAAAGAGATGGTGATGGGAGGTGGCTAGGGTGAGGTTTGTTTCCTCTCTAGGACGAAAGAGACCTTGATGGTCAACCTTGCACCCAGACTGACCAAACTCACACCCAGACAGACCGTGCTTCTTTGCAACGCGTCACCATCCACATTGACCGTTCACACAATCCCTGCATTTCCAAAATATCCTCTTTTTATGAAAGGCCAACGATGAAAACACATTGTTGTAGAAGGAAGAGGAGGAGAGTGTGAGATGATGGATGTGAGAAATGGTGAAGGTTTGAAGGGTATTGATAGGGGGAATGGGTGCATATAGTGTAACGACTCATAATGGCGAGTCAAAAAATGTGTTCAAAGGGTTACTAGCCATTAAAGCTGGTAAAAAAACCTTTGAAAAACGTGTTTAATGAGTTGTTGAACACCGTCCAGAACTCTGACTTGGTTTGGATTATATAATCTGGAATATATTAAAGCTTTCCGGTTTATATAATCTGAAATGCTTCAATATTGAGTGAAAAATGAGAAAAACTTCGTACTTTGTAAGGTGAGGGGTGGTTCGGGTTATATAATCTGAAAATGTTATATTCAGGATTTTTTTGAGTGGTCCATATTGCACCGACATTTTTTGTGGTCCACGATGTCCAGAAAATTCTATAAATAGGTGTCCCTATTTTCATAACCAGCAAACCACACAAAAAAAAAAAAACCATGGAAATTTCTGTCATTGATCCAAACACGAAGCTAGCTGCAGTTTACTACAACAGGGGAAAACCACCCCATCTGTTCAGGATTCGCACTGATGTCACACTCTCCGGGTTGAAGGATCAGCTGGATCAAATCAACTATCAACTCAACCACAGAGACACAAGGAGGGTGGACGGTGTTGAGTATTGACGTCCATCGATCAACTCAGCCGGAACTGTGCGGTTCAGCCGGATGAAGATCATGAACGATGACGACGTGAGAACCATGTTCTTGATCTTTGGTCAGTACAGTACTAAAGGACCGATTGAGTTGGACGCTTCGTTGGTCAGATCTGTTGAAGAGATCAGGGCTCTGCTGGATGGACCGGACAAAAACATTAGTTTAGCTGATCCGTGATATGTTATGTTTTTATTTATTTTTTGTTTTATGTTGTTGAATTATGTTGTTAAAATAAAAATATCTATGTTGTGTTTTATGTTGTTGAGTTTTGTTGTTAAAATAAAAATATCTATGTTGCATTTTATGTTTTGAATTATGTTGTAAAAATAAATATATCTATGGTGTGTTTTTAGTTGTTGATTTATGTTGTTGAAATAAATATATCCTTAGCTTGCTGTAATTGTAAGATAGACAGATAGATGCTGAAAATCTTCATAATTCTGTCAAATATAGCTCGATAGATAGATTTAGAAGATCTTCATCATGTTGTCAACAAATTTCTCAGTTTAACTTTACTCTAAAGATCGATAGATAGAAAATTTGAAGATTTTCATCATGCTGTCAAATAGACGAAGATATATAAGGTGCAAGTCAGGTTTGAATTATATAATCCGAACTAGTTCAACACAGGTTTTTTCTGTGGTCCACATTGCACCAACAGTTTCTGTGGTCCACGACGCACAGAAACTTCTATAAATAAGTGTGCTTGGTTCATTGCCTGTAAAACACAAAAAAAAAACTATGAAAAATCTTCCGAAAGATATTAACACCAAGAGGCTGCTATGAGCTAGATCTTGCTGCCTTGGCAATATACCTATGTCAGTTAGCAAGGCAACATGATCTAACTCAAAACAATCCTCTTGAAACACCTTCCCTTTCATCATTATGTTGCAGATCTAATTTCAAAGAGGTTCTTGTGAACTTGATCCAGTTGGCCTGTCGATCGAAATATGTCAGTTGGCAGGCCGACATGATCAAGTACAAAACACCTCTTCGAACACCTTCCCAGAAGATCCATCACTTATGTTATTGTGTTGTTTTAAGCTGTTTAATTATTTTTGTACCATTTTTTTAAAAAAATTCCTATGTCATTGGCCATGAAAGCCTATCAAAAATGAAACTTAAACACAGTCTGGTGTTGTTCGGATTATAAAATACGAAAATATTTATACAAGTTTCAATTTTATAATCTGAACCCCCTCAGACTAGTTGGACGGTGGCATTTCACCAAAGATTTGGACGGTTTGTGGTGTGTTTAATGCTTTTTTGGTCGGTTCCAACCATGGAAAACGTTTCTTTTGACTGTAGTTATGGTCTAGAATTGATTTAAGGCTATAAATAGGCTTGCATATTCAACAATTTCATTCATTCTTCACTTTCCTTCTTTTCTTACTTTTTCTTAAACTTTTTTTTAGTTTTTTAGGAGTGTTTATGATGTCATGGTCACTGTTGACCGTTCATAGAATCCCTGCAATTGCTTTGCAGTTTATGCGGGGATTCTACGACGGTCAACAGAGACCTTTGACATTAAATACAACACAGAATGTGCAGTTCATGTTTTCTCGGAAAATAGAACCCGAAAACCCTATGAATCTAGTTCGGATTTTAAAATCCAGACAAAGGGTATTTTGGGAAAAATAGGGCGCACGAGTATAACATAGGGTGAGAAAAGTAATAGTAAAAAAATATAGTGTTAAAAAATATAGATTGACACCGAACACGCTTGCTGCAAGACGATTGGAACTTGTTGAAGTCCCCATTTCTCCAATCTTCTACTATGGAAGTTGTTTGCAGCTTTAGGACCCTCATTTAGATTATAATATGGATTTTGTAAATAGTTTATATTGTCATTGGATAATGGATTAAGTTTTAGTTGTAGACCTACAAGTTTGTTTTCCTTGGTTTGAATTGTTGGTTACTCCAAAACTATGATGTTATAGCAGCTAACATTTGTAGAGTCTTAGTCAATCACAACTTGACATTAATGCAATGTTAAGCCTGAATATGTTGAACTTCCTAGATAATGGATTAAGTGCTTGTATTTTTTTTAAAAAAATTTGTTGGTGCATTTTTTTTTGTACGACATATCGATGCATGTTTTTTATTTTAACAAAATTTGGATTTTTTTTTTGTAAAATTTGGTCTTAAAAACCAGTTTCAACCAAAAAATAACCGGTTTAAAACTGATTTTTAAACTAACAAATAACCATTTTTAATCCGGATTAAGAAAAAAAACCGGATATTTTTAAACCAAACCATATCCATTTATATACAAGTTTTGTAAAAATAACTGGTTATATATCCATAACCATATTCATAACTGGTTACATAGCTGGTTTACAATAAAATATGGTCATGGTTAGGAATCCAAAACCATATAAGTGGTTTATATATGAATATGGTTTGTCGGTCAAAATATCCGACCATGCACACCCCTAGTTACATCCCTTAAAAAAATATAGTTGCAAAACACCGTATAATAATGATAATAATAAGAATATTGCTCTTCCCCATACAAAATGCTCATTCTCGAAGAAAATGACCAAAATACCCTTGCGTGACTTAAGTCACGTTCGGTATATAACAACATGACTTAACTCACGCTGGTGTATGACCTGCATGAATAACTCACACTTGATAGATGTCAGCGTGACTTAAGTCACGCTGCGTTCATTTATAACCCAAGCAGAACCTCACTTCTCCATTTCACTTCTCAAATCTCTAAAAAATCTCCCAAATATATTGGAATGCACTCTTTTTTGTCATGACTCATCTTATATGAAGGGATTCGATGTGATAATTTATATAGTTGATTCGGTAGAATAGATGTGTTGTGTTCTCTTAATTCTTTTGAGTTTTCAAAGAGACTTGCAAATTTTTACACTAAGTATAAAACACTTCAATGCCATCATTTTCGGCAAAGTTTCATGAATTTAATTTTAATCCAACATCATGATGATACAACATCCTTAGGAATTTAATGTAATGTAACACGCTTCGTTTATTTGAACGGATATGAAATTATAACTAAATAAATTTGTCGTATTCTATTAATTTTGGAATTTATTACACATACTTGTGTATTTTTAGTTATGATTTTTTTTGGATCATGATTGAATTGTTGTCTCTAAGTCATGACATTCTTTAAAAAATGAACATAACATATTGTATGTTTGAGGTCTTCAAAAAATATTATCTTTGTGCAAAATTGGTGAAAAGATAACTTACCTAAAACAAGTGTGACTTAAGTCTCGCAAGTTATACACTGACTTAAGTCACGTTGATATACCGACCGTGACTTAAATCACACAAATTATACACCAGCGTGACTTAAGTCACGTTGATATATCGAACGTGACTTAAGTTGCAGTCTGAAGGTATTTTCGTCGGTTTGTATGGGAATGAACGATTTTAAGTGGGAGAGGAGCAATTTTCTAATAATAATTTGTAAAAGACGTGGGGTGGTGACAATTCCTCCAGTGTTCTCGGTGGTGGCTTATATTAGGCCTCAATCCAAATTTCCAAACGTCCAAACTCCGAACTCTCTGTATCCACAAAAAATAACTGAAATATCTGTTAACTAATATTTAATATATAAATAATATAACATAATAAATTATCCATATAAAAAGAAATAATATAATAATTTTTTTAGGAAATAAAATAAAATAATATATCTATAACTATTTAGGGATACATAAAACGTAATACCTTTTATTCTAATTATATCTTTCATTTAAACTATTATATTTACTATTTTATTTTTTTAATAACTCTATTTAAAGTTTTAATTAAATTTTTTGTTTAATCTATTATAACAGAAACTATTCCATCGAGTTCATTAACTTAACTCAGTTGATATAAACATTGCATAATATATGAGAGTTCAAACCTCGGACATCACACTCTTTCATTTTAAGAGGTGAATTTCTAATCATTAAACTAATTGACAAAAATAAAGCTATTCCATTGAATATATTCCACATAATTATGATGTTATGATTTTTATAATATCATTACAATAGTATAATTTTTACTTAAAAAATAACAAACCTGGACTATAATAAAAGAAGTTTATCAATATAAAATGTTTATTTGATTGTTTTTTAAATTGATTTGATTAAGGTATATGGTAAAAATGTTTTATAACACGTACAATTAAATGCAATAGAAAATTATTAGATTAATTATACCGAACATCTTTATCTAAATTGAAACATGAAATTTAAGGTGTATGTGTGAGTTTTTGTCATTTTGTTTGGAGACAAGAAAAGAGGTTTGTGGTATAGAATTGAAGTAGATCGATATGAGTTGAAGTGGTGAAGTTGTAAAGCTTTATCTCCCACAAACCAAAACCAAACTTCTTGATATGGCCACTGTTGCAACCAAAGGAATTGGAGTCACAAAGCTCAATCCCTACAACCCCAACAAAAAATCCTTCTTCCTTGGCCAAAGACTTAGAATCAAGCCCTCAAACAATGAACAATCACCACCATGCAGTGCAAGATTCATCACCACAAAAGCCATTCATGGTGGTGAATGGCTTCTTGAATCAGCTCACAACCTTTTTGTAGGTGTTGGTGTTGGACTTCCATGCACTGTGATGGAGTGTGGAGATATGATCTATAGAAGCACTCTTCCCAAGTCTAGTGGCTTGAATGTTACTGTCCCTGGTGTTGTTCTTGCTTTTGGTGCTTTGTCTTATCTTTGGGCTACACCTGGTGTTGCTCCTGGTTTTTTTGATATGTTTGTTCTTGCTTTTGTTGAAAGGTTGTTTAGACCTACTTTCAGAAAGGTTTGTCAATTTATTATTATTATTATTATTATTATTATTATTATTATTATTATTATTATTATTATTATTATTATTATTATTAGAATAGAGCTTCAATTAATTATCTAAACTATTACACTCTCCTAGTAAATTGTTTGATGGGCTATAGAAATATAACAAGACTCTATTTGCTAAAAAATAGCGAATATCTTATAAGTTAACTTATATCGGACAAACTTATAGCAGATAGCTGATAAACTAACTTATAACTAAGAGCGGATAAGATAGCTGATTGAATTTGTAGTGTTTGGTAAAATAGCGGTTGAACTAGCTTATAATTATGAAATGAGACAAATAAGATATATTCAATTAATATTTAATTTTTTTCAATTAAGGCTATAAGGGTAAAATTGAGATAAAAAATGATAAGCTATAAACTGCTTGAATTAGCTTATTAAAAACCTCTATAAGCTAATAAAAATAAGCTATAAGCTCGTGATACCAAACGGGTCTTTTCTAGTCAAATAAGCTTATAAGACAAAAGCTATAAGCTCAAATTTGTGGCTTTCCAAACAGATCCTAAATTGTCCCTAAATTATTGTCAATCCGTAACCTACGTGTCCCTGGATCGAAACGATGCTCTGACACTATAATAAAATTTGGATTGAGCCTAACTTGAGCTGACAAAACTGGCTTGATAAACTGAGAATAGTAGAGATAATTTTGGGAATAAATAGGAGAGTGAAAATTTAGTGACAAAATTGAAGGTTTACTATTTATTTAATTTTATTGCAATTTTTATGAAATAGTATTTTGGGAGTTTGTTCTATTTATTATTGCTGAGAATGGTTTATTCTGGCAGGATGATTTTGTTTTAGGGAAGAAGCTGGGGGAGGGATCATTTGGAGTTGTTTATAGAGTGACACTAGCCAAGAAGCCCTCTTCAAAGGTATTATTATTGTTATGGATATGGATTCTTTGCGATCATTCTTAGATATGATGGAGTCAGGATACGAGCTGGGGGAACGTAATCTGAGTCTTGTTATTATATTATGATATATATTCTATCTATAGGTTCCTAAACTATTTAATGTTTTTGGACTTACAATAAACTATTTGCAGTTTTTCATGAATAAGGACATAAATTAATTTCAAGTTAACCATTGATTATTTATAGATTCTCTTACGGATTTTTAGAAAATAAAATGAAGAACCAACTTGTGGGTGTAGCATGTGTTTGTGAGATTTCAGTTGGTCTTTGGGTCGCTTGAATTGTTTAGTTATGGCTTATGGTACTTTTTGGTTCTCACTGGAAGGAAGGTGACTTAGTCTTGAAGAAGGCGACTGAATATGGTGCTGTAGAAATTTGGATGAATGAACGAGTACGAAGAGCTTGTGCAAACAGCTGTGCAGATTTTGTTTATGGTTTTCTTGAGGTAAGGATTTTTGGGGCATCACTGTCTTACTTGTTTGGGGAAATTGAAGGCGTTCTCAGTCTCATCATTTACCATTTTAGTTTGCTTACGGCAAAGACTGATATTTTCATTTACTATTTGCAGAGGTCTACAAAGAAGACTCCGGAATATTGGCTTATATGGAGGTTTGAAGGGGATGCCACCTTAGCTGATCTATTGCAGAGTAGAGATTTTCCATATAATGTTGGTAGTCTCTTTAATTAAGATCATTATACTCGATAAATTGAAAATGTCAGTATTTTAGCCTTAAATTTTATAAAAAAATTTATATATCAGTGAATCAATTATCAGTCTTTCATCTGTGAGGATATGTTTCATATGCTTTAATCACCCTTCACTATGTTTCTGAAACACTTATTTCACGCATAAGTTCTACTAAAACTTTTCTGTCCGAGAAAGTTATTTTATGCTTCCTTGGTTATTTATGATCGCTAAAGGTCGCCAGTATCAGCCCCGGTGATGGTGCCAAAAATTTCAGGTCGAAACATTGATTCTTGGTGAGGTACAAGATTTACCAAAGGGATTGGAAAGAGAAAATAGAATTATTCAAACAATCATAAGACAACTCTTGTTCGCATTAGACGGTCTTCACTCAACTGGTATTGTGCATAGGGATATTAAGCCGCAGAACATTATTTTCTCCGAAGGTAAAAGAGTCTAAAGATTGCATAACATTTTCAAATTACAAAACATTCTTAAACCAAGTTAAGCTTTAATTTCTTTATTAACCATGGTGTCAGGGTCTCGTACATTCAAAATAATTGATCTTGGAGCTGCTACAGACTTGCGAGTTGGCATTAACTACATTCCTAAGGAGTTTCTTTTGGATCCAAGGTATCTTCAGATGACTTTAAACCTACTCCACTGCACGAAGTTTGTGTTTCATGTTCATAATCAATTCCTTAATGAATACTTTGTTTTATTATTTTCAAAATCGCCCCCTGAAATGGTGGTCATGAAATATTAGTCTATGGTTTTTCTTTGATTTGACATATATATGATTTTATGTCAATACATATATTATTTGCTTGATGCGGTGATAGATTTAACCTTCAACTTATTGGTTATGAATTACTAGCAAACTGTTCTTATACATTCTAGTCCCTTTTGGGGTCTCAAATTGGAGCATTATATCACTGGAATAAGAGTCATTGCAATGACAGACAAAAGCACTGTAATGTAATATGCTTAAAGCCAAACTTAGGTAAATCTTCTGTACAGCCTTGTTTCAAACTTTTCCCATGTCACTATCTAAAGTATAAATGAAATGAAATTTATATAAAAATTAGAATTTTTTCTACAATTACAGAGCAACTGCTTCAGATAATAATAAGGGAAGGTGTGGTTGTTTTTTTCCTTTTCTTAAAGGTGACAACAAGGAAAGCTTTAGTACAAGTCTCTTCATTCACTTGCTATGAACCAGAAGTCCAGAACACAATAAGTCTGTCTTTGATTACAAAAGGATGTTCCTTTAGTTATAGGAGCAAGACCCTTAGTTATAACTAGCCAAATATTATTGAACTTCTTTAAGTTACCTCTTTCATTGAATAGCTGCTATCAATGCAAAGTTTAAACAACAAGCACTTGGAGTTTTTTTTTATAAGAAGCTCCAGCAGCTTCTAGAGATGATTAGTTGATTGATAGATAGATTAATAGGATCCTTGATGACTCAAGTTAGAAAGTATGTGTTGTATTTACCCTCATGTTGTGTTCAATCCTTCCATTTCAGATATGCTGCACCAGAGCAGTACATTATGAGCACACAAACTCCATCTGCACCCTCAGCTCCGGTTGCAACTGCACTCTCTCCAGTCTTATGGCAGGTTAAACTTTTCTTACGAACCATCCATAATTAATAATAGCACATATGTAACTTTCATTTGCATCTAGTGATGTTGTTCTATGTTTCTTATGGTGGTCTTCTTGTTTCAAACAGTTGAATCTTCCCGACAGATTTGATATCTACAGTACTGGTCTAATATTCCTCCAAATGGTGAGTATCAAATAATGAGGAAACTGATTATTATCTTTTGTTGCTGTTGTTTGAATTCAGCAGTCAATTTCTGTAATAAATTTCATAAGACGTAAATTAGTAGCACATCTACCTCATTGACAAATACAAGACTGCACTTTCGTATTTTTGTAGTTAAAATGATTATGGCTATGATTTTGATTGTTTTGATCTAACAAGATATTTTTTTTGTACAATGGTTCCTATATTTCTTGATGGAAGTTCTAATCAGGGGAATCATTTAAACAATGGCAAGGAGTGATCTAATCAACTTTATGATCAAACTGTATTCTATATTGCTCACAATTTTGACCATTCTCATATAGGCATTTCCTGGTTTACGCTCTGATAATAGCCTCATACAATTCAACCGTCAATTAAAGAGGTGTAACTATGACTTGGTTTCATGGAGAAAAACTGTGGAGCCTCGATGTAGTGCTGAACTTAGGAGGGGCTTTGAGCTGTTGGATTTAGATGGCGGAATAGGATGGGAACTTTTGACGTCAATGGTCCGATATAAAGCAAGGCAAAGGCTGAGTGCAAAAGCAGCGTTAGCTCATCCTTACTTTGACAAAGAAGGCTTGTTGGCATTATCTATCATGCAAAATCTGAGGCTTCAGTTTTTTCGGGCAACACAACAGGATTATGGAGAAGCTGCCAAGTGGATTATTCAGCTTATGGCAAAATCAGGAACAGAAAAGGAGGGTGGATTCACTGAAGCTCAACTCCAGGAACTTAGAGTATGCATCTTAATACTCAAATTACTTTTTTTGCTGGACACTCGACAGATGGCCACATTTCATTTCTTTAGATACATAAGCTGTTGAGAGATGTCACGTAACAGCCTTACCCTGTTTTTTACACAAGAGACTGTTTCCAGGACTTGAACCCGTGACCTTTCAGTCACGTAACAACTTTACCGTTGCGCCAAGGTTCCCCATTTTTGGAGGGATGAAAATCTAAAGAATTTTTTTATAGGAACCAAAATCAAATTTTGTTTATTTTATTGGACCATAAACATATTCCTTTTATTATCATAGTCATCATCTTCTTAGGGGCAAAAAACAAAATCTGCTTATATGACTGAATCATAAACATATTCAACCCCTTTTTTCCTTCATAGTTGACACCTTTTATTGATCTTTTTTTTTTTTGCGCTGTAGGAAATTGTGCCCAAGAAGAAGGCTGGTGCACAAAGAAATGCTCTAGCTTCAGCTCTTAAAGTGCAAAGGAAAATTATAAAAACCTTAAATGAGAGTATGGATGAGCTCAGCAGAAACAGGAAAAGCATTTGGTGGAGGAGATGGATCCCAAGAGAGGAATGAAAGTTGTAAATACGTAATACCCTTTTTTCTTTTCAATATTTTTGTCTATAGTTTGTATATCGAAATCAATTATCTTGTTCAGATAGAGCAATGTTTTATATGAAATTAAAAAAAGAAATGAAACTTGAATCCTATATGGTATGCTATGAAGTAGAATCTGATTGATGCGCCTGTAATATTTTGACGGCACGTGCAACCACATTTATGTAACATATTTTTTGAAGGTATAGTTGAAAGAATGAAATAATGATATT
Source organism: Medicago ruthenica (assembly GCA_018208015.1). NCBI lineage: Eukaryota > Viridiplantae > Streptophyta > Magnoliopsida > Fabales > Fabaceae > Medicago > Medicago ruthenica. The sequence continues at coordinate 69,655,166 of CM031372.1, read as the reverse complement.
TAAAATATGTCATTAGTGGTTTCACTCCAGATGTACTGCTTCAATTATTTCCCCTTTAGGGTCCGTTTGCTTCAACGGATGAGACGAAGTAAGGGAAGGTGAGGAGAGTAGTTTTAAAATGTGTTGTGTTTGGTTAGACTTTTGAGAGATTGAAAGAAAAAGAACCTGTAACCAATAACTTCTATATTCTTCGCATTATCATTTGATTGAGAAGAAAGGCAAGTTTAAAGACTTAAATGGTTATTTTGCTTGGTTAAAGAATGGCAACTGTTGAGTGGTTGAACTCACAAATTTCAGTGTTACAACTTACACACCACTCAGAGTCTCAAGACTCTTTCTAATTCTAAGTAAGAAAATATATTACCATGGATAATGGAAAATGGAAGCATACCAAACCAGTTCTTAAATTTATATTACTTACTTATATTGCAAGGAATGAAAGGAAGGGAATAGATTGAGAGAGTGATGTTGAGAAAAGAACAATCAAAAGACTTACAATTGTTTTATACAGAAATGAAAAGGGAGGAAGGAATTGTATTTGTTGGGATCTAATTAAATATCCTTTCCTCTCAAATTTGAAAACTCTCAAATTAAAGCATAAATGAAATAAATAAATACTAAAAGACGTCTACAATGATATAATAATAGTTTGAGTATAATTGCAGCAGGGTTACACGATGTAATTTACACCAATTATTATCTATCACTTTTCTATGTATTTTTATTGTTTGGAAGGAAAAAAATTTATATTATCATCCAAGACTTTATTAAATTAATGAAAAGAAATAAAAAGACAAATGAAACTAATGTCTCACTATTTATTAAATAAATTGGGCCATCACAAACTAGATCAATGGCTAGAGTTGATGAAATGCGCCGATGTTTACCCTGGTTTTTGGTAAACAACCGCTGGTTATAGATTTATTGCTTGCGAGATCAACCAATAATCTCAGGCCATTGTGTGTCAAGTTTGTTTGAATATCTTCGCATATTTTTATGTATTTTTATATGTTTCGAATAGAAGAAGGAAACAAAATATCTCCAAGTTCGGTTGCTTGAACTTATCGACAAGGAATTACAGAATAAAAGTAGATTGCAGAAATTCACTTAGAGTAAAGTAAATTGCATTGATTTGAAATAAAGATTGTTCACAAGGATCATACATGATTCGTGACTCTTTTCTCGCTGTAACTTGGATACTTCGAGTGTGTAGAATATTATGTAAGTGATTTTGTGACCCCGTTTTCCTCATGGAAAACTCTTATTTATACTATAGGAAATAACTGTACAATCCTATCCACACTTCTAACTGCTAATAACGCTTAATAACAGAAAAACACGACCTATTTGAAATTCAAATCTTGCTCTTTTGACAGCCATGACTTTTGACAGTTTGTCAAAGAAACTTTCCGAAACGAAATCGATCTTCGTTTTGTTGATGTGCGCTTCAACCAATTCTAACACTTTGATTTTGTCAATTGGACAAATGCAACTTCAAAACTCATTTAGACTAAAAGCTCCCACTTTCTTCCACGTGTCTAATCAAACTAATGATAACTGTATTTAATGTCCTTTGTCAAAAAAACACAGGTAACAGTCGGATATGGAGAATAATTGTTGAGCTCATTCAAGAAGAGTTGTACTTGCAAGCACGTTGACTCTTAGTTTCTAATGAGGTGGGGTGAGAGGTTTTTTTGGAGAATTAACGAGTGTGCGTAAACTTTTCTAATGCAAATGTTTATTTATTCTAAGGAGAATTAAGAGAAATTTGTTGAGTCCGTTCAAGGATTTAAAATAGTGTCTGATCCTAATCATGTGGCTGAGGCACTCGGTGGATTTGCTTGGGGCCATTACTTTTCTTGTGTTTCTCGCGCACCTTATTCGCATTCTAAAATCTCAAATGTTTCAACGTGTTTTTGAAGCTTTTTATGGGGTGTTTATGCCGCTCAGATTCTATAATTCGAACTGCATATGACGCGTGAGAAACTCATAGGATGAAAAAAAAAGTGGTGCTTGGGTGTGTTGGTGGTGCAACCCCTTAAAATCCGCCTGTTCATTTAGGATTTGGGCCGGAATTCAGAATTCTTAAAATCTAAAATATATCAGATGAAAAACCTCTAAGTATGTCCAAACAAAAAGACATTCAGGAAAAAAAATGTCAAAAGATAAAGTCATATAATTTAAATAAAGTATATAATTATTAAAATAGTAAACTGTATTATTTGCAAGGCAAATTAGTCAAAAGTTTTCTGTATATGTAGATCACCTGAGGGGTCGACCCTAAGTCCAGAAATAAGCCCCTGATGTCCATAAAAAGAGTAAAAATGTTCAAGTTACCAATCATGGAGTCTAACATCATGTCCCTCCTTTCCACAATCCAGGGAAAGTCAAGTTGCTGTTATTATGGGGTTAGGCTCATCAAAATCAGTTTCTTTGTTTAATTTCTTGAGTAGTTGATCACCCAATATTGTGCAATATTTTCTGGACTTTGTAGTAATGGAAGGACACAATTTAAAAAAAAAAATAAAAAATATGCAAACTTTGATGCAAGTGGCAGGGGACCCTTCATTATGATCTTAAAACTTTCTAGAGGTTCTTTCTATTTATGAATATTGATTCTTATGTAGGATATATACAGTTAAACTAACCCCATATCCACTACCCTTCCATCACTTGTTTTAGCTTTTTAATTTTTGTTCATAAAATTGAAAATTTTAAGGCTCGTGTAATTTGCGAAAATACATTCTATTCCATATTTTAACATTTATGTTAATTTTACTTGTTAACAAAGTGAATAGAGACAGTTGAAATAACAATTGTCTTTCGTTTCTAGAAATAATAAAAATATAAAAAGAGATTCTTTTATTAAATGCATCATCACATCCTTACTTAGATTCTTTTATCTTCTCTCAAAATCACTTTCTATGAATAATAAAAATACAGACTCACTTTGGAAGTCTATATTTCTTGTTAACAAATAACATAGATACAATCCTCAAGAAAATAAATACAAATTTTAAAAATAAAAATAGAAAAGTTTTCACTAAGTAAACGGGCTCTTGCAAACTAAAACACAATTTACCATTATTTCCCAATTTTACCTTTATATATAATTAAAGGGTGCATCTAATATAGACCTCCCAAAAGTTGAAATGTGAGGGACCCTTACCAATTTTAGTAAATTTTAATAAAACAATACATCACTTTCTCTTTTTCAATATTGGACATTTCTTTTTTTACTAAAATTAGTAAGAGTCTACCTTTAGATAATTTTTTAGAGGTGCGAATTAAACAAACTCGAACTTAAAATGTTTTGTATTAACAAAATTACTCATATTTTCTTATCATTGAAAATTTGTAAAGTTATTAATAAACTAACTGCATGTGAGGGTGCATAAAATACGAACCTCTAAAAATGGTTCCAAATGTGCACCCTTATCATATTTAGTAAATTTTAATAAATACTGCATCTCTTCCTTTTATTATTATTATTATTATTATTATTATTATTATTATTATTATTATTATTATTATTATTATTATTATTATTATTATAAGTTCAATATTTTACTAAAATATTGTGATTAAAGGTTTACCTTCAATCCATTTTTGGAAGTTCCATATGAGACAAATCCATGTTTTTATGAAAATATACATTAATTAAATGATTCTTTAAACCTTATGCAAATATCTTAAACCACCAAAATTTTGGAATGGAGGAAGTAGTCATTACGTGGATGGATGATCTATCAAATCCAAGGAATTACTTACAAAGAATTAACAAAGAGAAAAAAAACAGAAAAAAAGTTATAATTAAAGAGGGGGGATGCTACAAATCTAATCACCTAACATGCATAAATTGAGGGAAGCTTGTTAAATATGAATAAACAATGACACCTTATTCTTGTAATGGCAAGTCCATTATGTTATGTTGGTGGGTAGTGGCTACACGTAGAATAATATATATATATATATATATATATATATATATATATATATATATATATATATATAGAGTTAGACATTGCAAATTGCAATGCAAGAAAGTGAACTTGGTTAAATTGCATGTTTTGTTTTATTAGTTCCTCCTTATTGGGGTATGCATGCATTGCATTAATTCCCAAATGGTCAGGTGGGGTACAATTGGTGTTTGTCTTGTCTGTTGGATTTGGAGGCACTTCACACCCTTTCATGCCATATAGTTGGCTCTTTACTAGACCAAGGTGTATTAGTCCTTTGACCACATCCTGAAAGCCAGTTCTTTAAGAACCCATCATTCAACAATTTTTATAAACCAAACAAGTTACACACACAAGTTGAAAGCTTTAAGCTTAAGAAAACAAGTAATCCCATGGGAAGATCAAAGTCAAAGAGAAGTAGTGGGCTATCATCAAACAAAGGATTTGGAGGAGTCCTTAGAGAGCGAAGAGCAAGGCTATACATAATTAGGAGATGTGTGGTGATGCTCCTTTGTTGGCATGAGTAGTAGTATATATATAAATATGTGAGTGAGGGACTTGAACTACAATTTAGCTTGCTTCAATTACCTTGGCAAATGGAAGATGGGTTCTTCTCAGAATATCTCAAAATGTTAGTTAACTAAATCAACACATCATACTTATGTCTAAATGCCATTTTGTTGGTTGATGTCAATCAAATTATACGTATCTTATATTTTCTATCCCTCACCCTCCTTTTTGTTTTGTAATATAAAACCCATGTGAATCATGTTCAAAAGATACTCATGATGAGTGATATGTATATATGTACATCTCATTATAAGTCACTTGTCTACATATTCTACATTTTGAGACTAAAAAATGAAGTTACAATTAGCAACATATACAGTATATTGGGCAAAGCCATGTTTGGATTGTTATGTATCAATGCATCTAAAGACATAAGCACTAATAAGACTGTATGACATAACTTATTGAAACAACTTATGACATGTCAATAAGTTGTTTTCAACTTACTTTCATAAACTCTTCACCTATCTTAACGTACGCATGATTCTTGGACGCAAAAAAAGAAAACTAGTAGAAGATGTAAATATGGAGTACCTGTAAATATGCCACTTACATACACAATAGAATGTTAATGGAAGATATATAGTGAGTTTTAAAAAACTGAGAATAAGATTAAGGTTATTTTGTGTCTCACCAAAGGTGTTGTAAAACATAGGTGTGTAACTAAGTATATATATATAGTATAAAATTATCCATTCAGTACAATAAAATTATCAAAGAGACCAATGAAGGTTGATATGGAGGCTCACCGAATAAATTGCTTTACGGTATGAACCGTGTAAGAGAGGCATTTTAAATGGAAACTTAACGTATGCTTCCAAGTTGCAGAAACGGGAACACATATGGGTTTCTCATGTTCATTTTCAAAGGAGGTGTGGAGGAAAGTGGGAATTCTGCTTATAAAAAACAACAATCATACCCGGTTTTTAATATTTTTAGCTTATACTCCATGGCTTTGTAAAAACAAAGAAGCTTATACTTCTTAGCACGCTTCCTTGAGTTTCATACGATCCAATTGTCCACGTGTCCCTGTCGAGGGAGAACCTAGAGGCTAGGAAATGTGGAGGTTCTGATAGAGGAGGAGTATGCCAGGGATACTATGGATACCTTGCAACTGATCAGAAGTGTTAGGACCATTGTGGTGGATGACATGGCAAATGATACCTCATACGACGACTTATATGCTTGTTTGGCGAGGATTGCAGATGAAACACTGTCGGGCACTCAATATCAAGTTGCACGAAGGAGGAAGACTTTCCGATTATTATTTTTGTTTTTTTTTTGTTTCATGTAAATGATGAATGTTGTTATTGTAATTCCTAATCAATTATTTTTTACTTTGGAATGAATGACTTATCTTGTTGAATGTCGTTTCTCACAACACCAAGACAATATGTGTATGAAGGTAATGGTTAAAGAGTCACACATTGGTTGGGTGATGATCTAAACAAGTGTTTATATGTGAGGGAAGTCCTCATCTCACAAGTTGGTTTAGTGAGATTGTGTAGGCCCAACTACCAATTCTAAGATTAACAAAAAACAAACATTCACTACACAAAAACACCCGAATTCCTAGGAAAACACCCTAATTTCGTCGGAAATGGTGTTTTCCGAGGAATTTTTCGACGAAAATTTTCATAAGAAATTTTCAATCTATTCCTACGAGTTTCCGAGGAAAATTCTGCAGGAAAGCATTCTGCAGACTAGAGTTGCTTTCCGACGAATTTCTGAGGAAAATAATTAATTTTTAAAAAAAATATAAATTTTCAAATTTAAAAATTGTGCCAATTTTTAAAATATTTGCGCCAAAAAAAATTTTGAAAAAAATTGAAAATTGTTTCCGAGGAAAATAATTAATTTTTAAAAAAAAATTTAAAATTTTTGAATTTCAAAATTGCGCCAAAAAAGAATTTGAAAATTTTTTAAAATTGTTTCCGAGGAAAATAATAAATTTTTTTAAAAAAATTAAATTTTCAAATTTTAAAATAGCACCAATATTTAAAAAAATTGCGGCAAAAAATTTTAAAAAATTTTTAAAATTGTTTCCTAGGAATTTCCGAGGAAAAAAAATTTTAAAAATTTTAAAATTGTTTCCGAGGAAAATAATTAATTTTTTTTTAAAAAAATTAATTTTTCAAATTTTAAAATAGCGGCAATATTTTAAAAAATTGCGCGAAAAAAATTTGAAAAATTTTTAAAATTGTTTCCGAGGAATTTCCGAGGAAAATAATTAATTTAAAAAAAATTAAAATTTCAAAATTGCTCCAATTTTTTAAAAAACTGCGCAAAAAATTTTTGAAAAATTTGAATTTTGAAAAATTGTGCCAAAAACATTTGAAAAAATTTTGAAAAATTGCGCCCAAAAAATTTGAAATATTTACAAAATTCGCCAAAAATTTGGAAAAATTTGAATTTTGAAAAATTGCGCCAAAAAAATTAAAAAGTTTGAATTTTTAAAAATTGCGCCAAAAAAATTTGAAAAATAATTGCGCGAAATTCAAATTCTGAAAAAAAATAAATAGATGTTATTGTTGAAGAAGATGAAAATTTGTGTTAATGAAGATGAAAAATTGTTGTGGAAGAGTTGTTGAAAAAAGAAGAAGAAGAAGAAGAAAATAGGAAGAAGAAAATTAATGTTGAAAAAATGATAAGAGATTATTGTTGAAGAAATTGGTGTTAATGAAGATGGAAAATTGTTGTGGAAGAGTTGTTGAAAAAAGAAGAAGAAGAAGAAGAAGAAGATGAAGAAGAAGATGAGAATAGGAAGAAGAAGAAGAAGAAGATTTATGTTGAAAAAATGATAAAAGATTATTGTTGAAGAAGATAAAAAATTAGATGTGTTTAGAAATTGTTGAAGAAGATGAAAAAGAAGAGGAAGAAGAAAATATAGAGATGAATGAATATTTGTTTGAGTTGAGATGGATGAATGAATGATGAAATGTGTAGTAGAGTGTGTTATTTATAGAGGAAAAAATTCTGTCACGTTTTCCAAGGAATTTCCTAGGAAAAAATTCCTAGGAAACCTTCCCCCTAAAAATTTTAAATTTTCGTTTCCCTCTTCTCCAATTTTCATTTCCCTCATTTAATTTCCTAGGAATTATTCCTAGGAAATTCCTAGGAAAAGATGTTATTTTTTTCAAAAAATTTCAATTATTTTAAAAAATCGATTATTTTTGAAAAATTTGAAAAAATACATTATAGATATTTTATTTGGTCTTGTCTAAAAAAAAATATTTTTTTGGTTAAATTAAATAAAATAAAAATAATGATTTGAGTACACAACGACAATATTCATAAATTACTCGCTATCAACGACAATATTCATAAAATTTACGAAACAAAAATATAAATTACTCGCTATCAACATCCTCCTCCTCCTCGTCCTCGTCATTATCATCATCGCCGTCATCGTCATGTATTTGATGAGGTGTCGGTGAAAATATAAAGTAATTACAATTATTTAATATTTAATAAATTGTGTTTACCGAAAAGTATTTAAAAAGTGCCGCCTTGTCGTCTGTAGTAAGATGTTTATAGACGGCCCAACACCTATCTTTCGGGTAAAACATCTGGATGGCTCCTCGAATAAATTCTGTCACTCTCTTGGATGGCTCAAACCTACAAATTTGAAGTGTTAATTAAATTATGCATTTAAAAAACAAATAAAAATTAAGTCAAACATAGGTAACAAATTCAAATTTTAATACTTACGATCCAGGTGTCGGTGTAATCCTAAGTTTCTTATCCACATATTGCAAGTCTTCGATGTAGCGACGTCGTCCTCGTCGTGGTGCTGTTGATGCTGCTGATGCTGGTGCTGCTGCTGATGACCAGTCCGTTCATCAATGTTACGGAAGGAAACCCCTGGTAGACGGCGCCATGATCTGATCTCTTCTGAGGTAATATCTATTATGATTTGATACTTATTTTTCTTCTTCTTCTTCCCAGACTCTACAACATGAGCCTTACCCCTATCATTGTCTTGCCCAGACATCCCTGTCATAATACAATAAACAATAATTAATATAATGAATAAAATATTGTCACATTATATATACAAGATTAAAATAATTCATATGATAAAATCGTACATTAAACATCGTCATAATAAAAATCATCCACATTGTTGTCGGGGCTAATTGCATCTTCCCCATTGTCTATAGAGTTGCTAGACTCATCCCTAGTGCTTTCCGACGAAATAATTCCTCGATAAACAGTCATCCACCAACGGTCATCAAACGGCTATAATTTGCATCAAACGGTCAACATAAGGTACTGCTTTCCGACGAATTAATTCCTCGGTAAACCACATCCAACCAGACGCTGCCACGCATGCCTTCTGCAACGGTTAGATGCATGTGGTCCCATGCTTTCCGACGAAATGTTTCCTCGGTAAGCATCTTCCAACCACAACCAGCCACACACCCTTTTTTCAACGGATATGGGCATGTGGGGCCTGTGGTTTCCGACGGAAATTTTCTTCGGTAAACCACACCCAATATAAATGCGCCACGTCCATCAAATCTGTACATATGGGTCCCATTTTGTCATTAAATTGCTTTTCGACAAATTTTTTGTCGGTAACAAAATTGCTTTCCTACAAATCCAATTTCCTCGGTAAAATTGGTAGGAAAAAATGGTATTTTCTTGTAGTGATTATAAAATTAAATAATAAAGGTCAAACTGTCAATTAATAAAGTATGACCAAAAGAGGAGGTGCTAAATGAGTAGGATGAAACATGACACAATTATAAGTTAAGAACATGTGGCTTAGGTGGCCAAAAGAGAAAAATTCTAAAACATATTCCAAGCCAATGGGTTAACCCAACACATCTGGGCAAACTGGTGATGGACAACAAAATTTTAACAGTTAGTCTCTACTCGCCCCCCAAATTGCTGCAGAACTCTTCACCTATCGGAAGCGATCTTCTGATAGCATAATTTTTACTTTAAAAACCTATCGGAAGCAACGATTGGATAGCCTCCTTCCCCAGTTTTAGCAACATGGGGGCCTAATCAGAATTGCTCAAATTTTAATAATTCACCCCACATTGTATATATCAGGCCAAATGGGTCAACTATAGAACCATATGGGTCTATAGTGGAGTAAGTCTTTTCCATATATTTATGATAGGAAATTGCTTTATACACATCAAGCAAAGCTAAAACACACCAGAAAATTACATCTTTACCCCGGCGGCAGTTAACTGCCCCCGCGTTTGAATCCATCGGTAGTTAACTGCCGTTGCGTTCTTGATTTAGCTGATTACAACAACCTACTCCTATACTGTTCCATCAACCCATCCTTTCCTATTTCCTCTTCAATCTATACACTTAAATCCAATTATTTTCTACCCAAATTTTGTCCAAAATCATTGAAGCAGCAATACTAGAAGGTTTCAACAGACTTTTGGTTTTTTTTTTTTTAACTTTTTTTAGGTTTAATTAATTTTGATATTGATGTTATTGCAATTGTAAGTTATTTATTCATAGTTATTTGTTGTTTATTTATAGTTATGGATGAAAATGCGGATGATGATCCGGTCGAGACAAAACCTATTTTTGTCGATAATTCCGGAAATGTCATACCGCCTAAGGTTGAAGCTTCTGTCCATGTTGACTCTAGTGTTGTCCCTCTTGAGGCCAACGAAGTTGACACGGCTCATGTTTTTTCAAGCGAAATTAAATGGAAAGATAGAGATGACTTGCTTAATTGAGTACGTCGTCAAGCAAATAAGGCGGGATTTACAATTGTTATACGTAGATCCAATTTAATATTATTCTGATGTTTGATATTTCATAAACTTTTGTGAAGTTAAACATGTCTGAGGTTGCACAAATTGAAGCTCATGTCCGGTACTCTGCTTTCAAAAAGACAATTAAGGTTTTTCTAACTCCGACCGACACTATGGATGAGTTGAAGGCACAACTTAATAGTTATTTTCTCCATGTTGGTGAAAATCATCATACATGTCATGTATTTGCTCAGATGCCAATTTATGACCTGGGGGCAGATGACCTCGACTTATTCGTGACGATAGTGACGTTGAATTTATGTTTAGGCATATGGTTGAAAATAATGTATTATATCTTTGTGTTCGTTCCAACTGTATGTGCAACGAATGTAATTTCATGTAATATTATGTAATGTGTTGTTGAATGTCAAACACTATTTATGTTTTTGGTGAATTTCAAATATTCGTGTAATTTTAACGAAATGTCGAATTGATTTTATTTTAGTCAATTGTGAAAGATTATGTAATGTTCTTGCTTATGAATGATTATAATTGATGTATGATTTGTACTGCCTTTGGAATTGTTGTTTTGGATTACAGGTAATAAATCGGCCGAAAAATGGTTTGCTTGCAAAAATAGCAGGTTCTGTTCTGCATAATTACTCGCAGCGGCAGTTAACTGCCGGTGGCACCATCCCAGCGGCAGTTAACTGTCGCCGGGGTAAAAATGTCATTTACTGGTGTGTTTCAGCTTTGTTTAATGTGGGAAAAACAATTTTCTTTATGATATCTCAAGCCAAATCCTATTTCACCATGGACCCGAGTGAGTCTATAGTGCCCTAGGCCTTTTAAACCAATCCTGTTTCATCATAGAACCATATGGGTCTATTAGTAAAAAGCCCATTGTGCAAGACTAATTTTAACAGCTATATAAACACCCCATAAACTTGGTCTTGCACAATGGTCTATTATGACCGCTTCTTTTCCCACTCTATGAGTTTCTTGTGCGCCCTATGCAGTTCGGATTATAGAATTCGAACGGCATAAACACCCCATAAAAATCTCCAAAAACACTTTGAAACATTTCGGATTTTAAAATCCGAATAGGGCGCGAGAAATTCATAGGGTGGGAAAAGTAATGGCCATATAAACAGCATCTTGTCCAAAAACTTGAGCGGTTGAAACATCACAGTTAGTCAAACTTCAATAAGCCAAAAAAAAAATGCTTGAAGTGTTGCAGTAACATCACAATTAGTCAAACTTCAATAAGCCAAAAAAAAATGCTTGAAGTGTTGCAGCACAAGTTGAACAAGTATCAAACTCTAGTTCACTGCCAAAAATTACAGCCCAAGTTGTCAAACAAAGAAGCAACAGTTAGGTTTACCCGAGATTTTAACAATAACGAGTCAGCTTACCCACAACTTATAGTTACAAGAAATCTGCATCTCAGCTGAGGCGAAGAACCATATTACTTTACTACCTTGTTGTAACCCCATGCTATAAAGCTTTCTTGTGAACCAAATTCCTATATAAACACGAAAATCCGTTAAAATGACACTAAAATAATTTCATTTTAATTAAAAATCATTGAGAACATGGGAATACCAATTGACTTAGTCGAAACTCCGAAGGTGTGTCATTCTCTACATTTGACTCTACATTTGAAGGCTGAAGGACGAGATTTTGACAGTCTTCAATATCCTTCTTCAGATGCTCTGGTCCTAGCTGAGCATAAATAGAAAGGCTGGGTTGGTTCTTTTGTTCTTCATCTTTACCGTCTCTAGTGGGAGACTGGCTATGAAGTAAATCATCACACAAGGACAATGCCTCAACCAGTTGTTGTGAATCCAACAGATTTTGTGATTCACTATCCCACCATTTTTGGCCATCATCAGCATTATTTTCATTATTATCTGTCCCTTCATTATGTTCAGTTTCTACCATGGATAGATCATCTTTTGCTTGCTCTTCACAATAAGGTTGAATTTCATCCAGACAATTCATCTGAGGAGGCTTCGGTACAATAGTGTAGAACACAATAATAGATTAGGAATTGCATAGTAAGAGATAATTTCAAATATGCTAAGTCATCATAAGCAGCGCTTGCAAAAGTAAACTTCTAGAAAATCCAAAGTTAGAAGTGTAGTCAAGTGGCTATGTTACACTCCTTGATTAATAAACACAAATGTGCAGAATGGCAAATTATAGCACTATTAAAGCCATTAAGGGAGACTATTAAAGCCATATTTCCAGAGGATGTGAAACTAAAGTCAAAACACACTCTTCACACCAGCACAACAAAGATACTAGAGGAAACAACAAAGATAGCTCAAAGATGCCGCAATTAAGGCAGCTAGAGGTGGATTGAAACTCAGGCAGCTTTTCCAACACAGTACGTACATGCTAGGAGGGAAAACAACTGAACAACAACAAAACCTTTTCTCACTAGTCGGCTTAACTACATCCATCAAAACCTGTCTTAAACGATGTCTAAAGGCAAATTATTAAAATCTAAACATTAGGCTGTTTGGTGGAAAATTTTTAAAATCTAAATACTTGGTGGTTTGGCTGATGATATTTCTCTTTGAAAATAACGTTCAAAATTATCAGATCAAAACAAGTGTTTTTATAAAGTACAGATGCATTATGCCTATTTCTACTACTGAGTACTCATTATCTGATGTACATTTTTTACAAATAATTAAAATACACTACACACTAGAGTTCATGGCGAGTCATAATATGAAATAGATTTTGATATTTGATAACAAGAAAAAATGGTTTTAAGGTTTACCTGAGGAATGGCGGGTGTGTCTTGTCCTAGATCTACATCTGAATACTGCCTTTCATTATAAGGAGGCTCAGGAGTCACAGATTTGGGAGTAACCGGATCCACTTTTGTAATTGTTGCTTCAGTAGCTTCAGGAATATCTTGTTCATCCTTATCACCCAATTTGACTTGCTGCTGTTGGTAAAACACTTTAGAGATAACAAACTCGCCATCCTTTTCATCCTCTTCTGTTCCTAGATGATATTGATGCATAACCCAATTAGTTTTCTCAGCTTTTCCTCCTCCTGCACTACTCATATACAGAACCATAATCTTTTTACAGCCTTTTTGAACCCCATTCAAGATTACTGGTTTAGTTCTTCCAGTTTTGTGCCAGCGGACGTCACCAAAATCCTGATCATGTATTTTTCGGCGCTTTCGAGTGCCAGTATTATAAGCCTTAATTGCTCTGTGGAAGAAGTGGGATGCATTTCCATCTTGCTTAACACCTGACATTTTCATTGAAGCTTATCAGATTGATTGAAAATTAATCATCAATTCAAATTTGAGTAAAACGCAAGCCACCAACCTGGCAAGTTTTGAGGATGAGTGTAACAAATTCCATCGTTCACTTCAAGAGTAGTAATAAACTCATCAACGAAAGGATGAAGTTTTGAATTTCCAACACCACATTTTGCAAGCAAGTGCCAAATTACCTCCTGATCAGATGGATCAAATTTGACACCTTTTGGCAAGCCAGGCCACTCTTTTACAACCTTGCAACAGAAAGAAAAAAAAAAAAGATGTCAAATTGTTTATAACTATCAATATTAAAGTGCTATATATGGTATATAAATAAAAAAGGATGAAGTTTCAAGTTTAAAGTCATGATGTTATAATCTTATCTTTAATTCTATAATGCTAATCATTTTTTTCTAAGACATTTGTAGGAACTAAAATATACAGCAAGGAGCACTGTCAAAATTACAGTCAAGTAACAGAGCTGTTTTGACATTTAGCTTGTGAGTTTGAATACAAACCTCAACTGATGCAACAACAGATTGCAGGCTAAATAGGTGGGGCAAAAACGATAATTATAACCTTTTCTCAAACGATCTCATAATGTCCTATGATGGACCAAGTCTAAGGATAGACCATTTGAATCCAGATGGTTTGACCTCTATTCTCCATCTAATACACGCTTCAAAACTCTAACTAAACAGGTAGTGAGCCTAAATTAAAAAGATAACAGCACGAAAAAAAATGAAATAATAAAAAATATAATAAACAATTTAACAAATTGTTCAATATTTGTAAAGGGCAACATGATGCTCTAAAACCCCTACTATGACAGGTCTAACACATTGTGGGCTATTGTAGTCAGTAACTACAACCAACGAGTTCATGATCTTGTTCTAATTGTCTAACTTAGTCTACAAATCCCAGTAGGCATAATATGAGAACGACAAACAATGAAAGAGGTTGCATCTGCAATTCATGAGTGTTTCTTCACCAGAAGTTAAGGAACATTATTATATAGGGAAATCCATGTTAAGAGTAAAACAATGCCCCATTGCTTCTGGGTCTCCAATTTCTGACTTTTCTAAAAGTAAACTTGCTTTCATGCTGGTTGAATGAAAAGTCCAGCATTTTTTATATACTTGTTTCGACATTGATCAACAGTTGACACAAGAAATATTACTTCTAATATGGTTAAAATAATTATTATCATACACGTGAATACCAGTTTAAGATTATTTTGATATCAACCAAGACATGAATTAAAAATGTACAATTTCTCAAACAATCAATTAAACTTCCAAGCGAAGATACTCAATAGGAAGATGAAAATAGCAGAAGATAATATCAAAAAGTATTTCTCATTCATAGCTACGTAACAGACATGAATGTAAAAAAGTCTACAACTGAAAGTAAACTGACGGGTTCAAACAAACAATTAGATGGAATAATACTGCCGTATATTAATGGATGATGAAAAACAAAATTGCAACAGAGCAAACAAAAGAAATCTGATAGATCAACTCTACCAGACCAAGCCAAATGGCCCCCTCACAAATAATACTTCTCGATGATCCCTCTCCTTTTCTAACAGAATTATAAGATGATTCCCTTCTCTCTCTTTATTCTTTATATTACTAACTGATTTCCACTCATCTTTTCACTCCCTCCCCTGCCAACTCAGTGATATGGGGTCGAGTGTGAATGCTGATTGCCTGGAAGGCCCAAAAGGAACATTTCAATCTCAGTATGGCAGAGCAGCGGTCGGTTATGGTCGGATTCGGCCCCATAAATCCAAAATTGACCATAACAGAAGGGGAACATAACTCAACCATTCCCGACCGTTTGAAGCGTCGGTTCCATCGGGTTGCAGGTTCAGCGGATGATCGGGTGGGTTCGCACGACTATGAAAAAATAATAGAACTAATACACCCAAGGTTAACAGTTTGTATCTGATATTTTCACCTGGTGACCCGCAAACCCGAGTGTATCTGCTTGTGGATCACTAATTGTTTTTGGGTTGACTCAGTTTCTGGTCGGTGGTGGGTTTATGTTCCGCCCTAAATCTTGGTTACAGTTAATTCTAGCTTCAACATAGGAAGAAGTGCAGAGCCTTTCCATTTCTTGTACCATAACAATTATCCAATATCAATAACCAATCGGAATGAATCACCATCACCATAAAATACAAGCAAAACTTGCATAACCATGATGAAAAATGTTTATTTATACTCGAGTATATTAATGGTACTGATAGGAACTGGAATGGATTTGAATGTAAAGAACTCTATTGTTCAAAGAATAGAAGGACAAACTTCCCTAGACATTCGAGAGACCAAAACTATTCCGATTCTAATCTCCTCAATTGCCTACCCTCACTTTTTAGCCCATTCTTATTTATAGGAGACACACCTTATTTCTCCTAACAAACTCAATAAATAACCCATTAACTAACTAACAGTGGATTACCTATCAAGTACTAAACTAGAGACAAGAAAGGTTGAGAGTGAATATAATGTATACTATGGATTAAACTCATAAATAAACCTAAGATTAGCTGGAACTTTCATACCATAACAATGTACCCTAAAATATAATCAGGAAAAAGAATAGCAATTTTCATTTTAGAATATACACATACATCACTGTTATCAATAGTATGCTGACAATTTGGGCAAGCCTTGGTAGGATTGCTTTTCCATGTAACATTTTCCGGATCACATGCTCCCGATGCACTTTTTATTTTGGTTGCGATTCTACTTTTGTCCACCAGCCACGATGGTCTGCATATAGAAAAGCAAGAAAATGTAAAAAGTTTGTTCTCATTCAGAATCCTAGTCAACACACATAATCTAAGAGAATCAACAAATATTAATTAAGAGAATCATTTGGCCTTACTACATAGACGATTTAGCAACTGAAAAGGACAAAAAATCCACACAATCTAAGAGCATTATCAAGTCAGTACTATTTCAGATTTAGGCATTTAATCAATACCAGGAACTCGACAAATAAACATCGTGTCGTAAACTGGCAATGCCATTTAAACATAGAAAACACATTCAAACTAAACGTATTTACAAGATTATCACCCATTCAATTTTTCCATTACGTCCAAATTCATGAAGTTAAAACAAAGACCAACCATGTCAATTTTAAACCAGGCAACTAGTTACACTTAGTGATTCAATGTATCATCAAAGAAAACAAAAAAAAATCACAAATTTTAATTTTTCTTCTCAGTCGTAGAACACTGAATAACATGAAGACCAAAAAAAAAAACCTAAACAGACCAACTAGAACAAAAACACAAACTTTAAAACACAGAATATCAAACATCGCAAAGACAACCAAGCCATCTCAGAAATCAAATTAGAACACAAAAAAGCAATCATTTTTGACAAGAAAAAGTGAAATTGAAAGGGAAAAGCAAGTGAAAAAGTGAGTTTGATAATGAAACATAGTTTAAGGAAGAGAATGTTACATACCCCGCCATAGGGGGAGAGACTTGATGATGGCACAAAACCTACTTTTCAGGTTGTTTTAGGTTTTGTCTTCTCTCTTTCTCAGAAACCTACCAATTAGTTGTCTTCTCTCTTTCTAAGTTTTGTTTTTTGTTTTTAGTTTTAGGAAATGTTAACTATTGTTCTTAGTCTTAGGTACTATTTAAGAGTTTTAAGTGATAACTTTTTATAAAAAATTATGTATTTAATGTATTTAAAATTAAATTATTTGAATTTTTTAAACAATAATTTTCTATTTTAGAATATTTAAAGAGTGACGGAGACACTCGTTAACATTATCTTTTAGTTTTATATGATTTTTTTAAGAAGTTTTTCGACAGCAATTAGTGTACTCGTTCGTTGTTGACTGACTATTCAAATACCTTGGCCCACGTTGCTTTTCTAGTTTTTTTTATAAAAAAATTTGGCTATTAATTTTCCCCGCACCCTATTTTTTATTGCGAAATGATAACAAATGTCCATAAACATTTTTTATTCTGAAATGATAACAAGTGTCCATGGGCACAGATTAAAACGAGTGTTCATAAACACTGAGTAAAGAAGCAAATATAGTATTACTGTATTGAACTTGTGTAATCAATTTCCTTCTTAAAAAAATTTGTGTAATCAATTTCTCAAAAGTGTAAAAAAATGTTGTTTTTACCTTAAAACTTGTTTTCTTTTGCTTCATTAACGAGCGTCACGGGGGCACTGGTTAGCATGACCCTTATTGGTTTAATTTTTCAAAATATTCTTTGATCGGAGTATAATATCCGAACCATGTTTCGAACCATATAATCCAAACTCTTTTGAGGGTTTGCAAACTCCTTGAAATGATTTCATGTTTTCTTGGATTCAACAAATTTTTATCATATAAAATAATATAAAAGACAATGAGCTTATAACTACATAAAAAAAATCATTATATAGTTGTTAATGATAAACATATCAACTAATCCTCCTAAAGGTCTACGCCAATCAACAAAGTCCAATGCTTTCATTTTTTCCAATCTTGACTCCATCTTCAATCTTTTTGTCAGGAACAACCTTCTCTTCAAGGTTAAGGTTTTCAACAAGGTACACATCATCATCTCCTATTACCTCATAATTTGGATTATGGATGAGTTTGACTGAGTCACCGTGTGTTAATAGCTATAATTTGGAGCCTTAACAAAAACATGTAGTCATCGTGATTTTGTCATACTCACTTGTTATTTTCATTCTAGTTTC
Organism: Medicago ruthenica; assembly: GCA_018208015.1. Classification (NCBI taxonomy): domain Eukaryota; kingdom Viridiplantae; phylum Streptophyta; class Magnoliopsida; order Fabales; family Fabaceae; genus Medicago; species Medicago ruthenica. The sequence goes on along the minus strand of CM031372.1, from coordinate 69,636,880 downwards.
TTTTAAAAGGTATTTTTTCTATTTAAAAAGGGAAAACATTTTGGTTTGCATGTGGTAAAACCAGGTAATGGCTAATCAAGAGGCCGTTGATATTGCTAGAAAGACGAGATATCCACTGAAAGCAGCGAAGCAATTATCAGCTGAAGCATTGTGGTTAAATTTAGCTGTTGATTTGATTTCTTTATTTCAACTTTCAGTACTAGCTTGGAGAAGACAACTATATGTAGGTTGAGATTTTATGGTACCTAATTCGTGTTTTGAGAACATAATTGGCTATTGTTTTGTTGAAGATTGGTCCCATCCACATTTGTTCTTTGTTTTGTGTATCGTAACTTGGTTTTGTATTACAATTCTTTACCCTTTTTTTTTTTGACGATTGAATTCTTTATCTTGTTTTAATGTATGTTTGACAAACCAATTTCAAATTAGTATAGATTATTATTTATGATTAGCCATTATTTTAAAATAAATGTATGTTTAACTATTGCTATTACAAAAATTTCTATTTTAGAGATAGACTAAGTTATGCCCACAAACTATACTAGCCTAAATGATGAAACTGTACTGTTGTGATTCCTACCAATGCATGTTTCTCTCTTATTTACTTTTTTTTTTGTCAAGTAACCTAGTAAATGGGGTTCACACATTTTAAATGTAGAGAAAAAAGTCCGGGGTTCAAAACAAAAGTTTTAAGGGTGGGTGATGTGTTTGCCTTGGTTTCATACGGGCTATTAGGTTACTTAAGACACTTCTTTAGAATGACATTGAAACAGGAACGATTAATAATTTAATCACTGACACCTTAGTGAGTTTGTTATGAAGATTAATAATTTAATCTTGCTAATTTTATTAAGACTAAGTGTACTGAGAAATCTTGCCAGGGGACAATCACTAGTCTGTGACCAAATACTAACTTGTTGATGCCAAACTTAGTAAAGAATATGAACTTGTTGTCACTATACTTATGCGGGTGACATGCATGTCACTTTCATCTTAGCATTATGCAGTATATTATGTTTTTTTTTTTTTTATAAGCAAACTTTTAAAGAAGATGTGCAAAATTGCTCCTAAAATCAAAATACAATTAATGGAATAGGATGCACAGTGACATGTACTATATTACAACACTAACTAATGAAACACAAGATAAGTAGAGATAGGTTGCAATCACGTGGAATCACATAACAGCCCCCCTACAACGTAAAACCAGAAACACCAAAATAAAACACCTTGAGATACCAAACACTAGAATCTACAAGCGCCCTCTGACATAGTGCTAAAAGTACTTATTCTCAACACCAACAAGATAACATCATTATCCTACCCAATTTAAGTACTATGAAGACATACAAGTGGATTGGGTCATCAATCCGAGAAAACTAGTCTTTTGTTACTACCTTCCAATAAACGTACCACAAAAGATTAGCTACTTTTCCATTGAAAAGAACATTATTCCGCTACAACCAAATACACTAAACCCTTGTTAACCACAAAAGATGAGACACATTTTCTCCTTTCTTGCCTTTCCAGACGTTGAATTGGAAATTATTCACAACTTCTCTACTCCAACCTGTGATGCGTAAACTGATAGTGTAATTTGATAAGTGCACCAAATTGTATCAAGTAATAAAGTAGTAAGTTAATCATCTCCACAGAGATTGTCGTTCAACTAGGTAATTAGCGGAATCTATTTAAAAAGCAAATAGAAGAAGAGATTTGAAGGTGGTTAAGAGAGCGAAAATAGGGTTTTTTTTCCAACAAAAACGGCTTGAAAAACAAGTAAACAACAACTACTGGCCGTGCCCATGCACGAGTCACATGGTTTGGTGCACAGGGGCGCATGAGGACAGCTCCTCCTATGCGAATCTTCAGTTTTCGACCTTTTTTAAGCGTTCTTCCGTCTTGCAATGCCTTGGAACTTCAAATGAATTTTCTTCATTTTGTATTGTCTTCAAATATGTTCTAAGAACCATTGAACTTCAATCTTCATATCCTCGATCCTTCACGTGATGTCTTGTTTTACCGATTTACATGATTTCTCACTAAAAACACTCAAAACACCTATGCAGCTGCATGATTTAGGATAAAATTGAATTACAACAACTCGAATGAAAACAATACAAAAAGTTCCTCAAATCATTGACAACTCCTCTAATTGACCTCTAATTTGCCTTCAAATGCAAATAAAATAACTAAAAATATAGCTAAAACATAATATGTTATTCCATTATCACAATCCCAAACTTAAACCGTTGCTTGTCCTCAAGCAAAAACAATAACAAGAAGTTAAAATTTACATGAATTTGATGATGGAACATACCTTTCCGGAGATGGTGCTCATATTGTTACTCTTCCCACTTCCAGACTTGACTAACTTACCGCTTCCATGCAAGCGGGACATGCTTAGAGAAGATACTCTTACTTTCAACCACTTACAATTCCAAGATACACGTATGTACCTCCTAAAGGCAGCAGGGGCTGGTCAAGGAATTTGCCACACTCTAGTCGTCATGTGATTGAAGCAATTCTAGACAGACATTCAAGACACATATTGCCACACATACACGTATAGAGGTTTTCTCAAGGTTATAACATGACTTATGTTAAAGGTGAGATATATTTGAGAAAGTAGGCTAACAAACATTTTGGAGTTAGTTTCCTAAGGATACCTGATGACACTATGTCATATGTCATTTTATTAGCATTTTTGTATGCATTTTTAGTAGAGTCAGATGTTGTACATGGTCTGCAAGCTGGAAAATCGACAGAAAAAGGAGAAAATTGTGAATTGGAAATTAGGCCACGATTTGGTAAAATCGGGGCACGATTTTGCTTCCAATTCAGGACTTTGATTCGACAAAAATCCTATCAAGTTGAATTTTGAATGTCTGATGAAATCGGGGCACAAATTTATGCTTCGAGACACTATTTTGGGGAGGAAAAATCAAAAGCTATAAAAGCCAGACTTGTTCAGAAGAGAAGGGTTCAAAATTTTAGGGGGAAAAAGGCTTTTTTGAAGTTGGAGATATGGAGAATAGGTGGGAGACCATCAAAACTCACAGTCGGTCATCAATTTCATGTAATGAATTCTTCTTTGTTATTAGTTGTTTATGCTTTAGCCATGAGTAACTAAATACATTGAGATTAGGTCATTAGATGATTATGTTCTAGCTTATGATCATGTAATCTGTAACTCTGAATTATTATGAATGCTATTCTAGTTTATTCAGTATAAATTGTGCATAATGCTTTTATGATTATGACCAAATATAATTGATCTTAGAGATTGTATGACTATTGACACCAGCTTATAACTTTATACTGTTCAACCTAACAGACAATCTAGGGATATAAAGTTGTTAGGTTGTGATTTTGGAATTAACACACTTAAAAACCTTATGCTGATTATAGTTCACCTAGGATTAGGGAATTATAATTAGGAAAGAGGACTTTGAGTCAAGGGATTGATCTGAGCTATTTTGTTAATTGTCATAAATTGAGTAGAAATCATATAATTTAGAAGCAGATTACTAATGAGTGTTAGGACAAATGATTTGAAAGACCTAATCCTTTCTCTAATCATATTTCAAAACCAAGTTTAAATTTCAGTCATTTATTTAGTACTGTAACCAAAGCCAATTTGCTTAAGGCAACCCCCATTTATATACATCCTAATATTAATGACATTGCCACGTAGAAGTTAGAATAGTCATTGTGGATACAAATTTATTTATTACTTATGTATAAGTTAGTACACTTGCTTATTTTGTATCAAGCTTATTGGCACCGTTGCCGGGGACTGTTGATTAATTTCAACAAGGCAATAACGTTAATTTTTAAGATTTCTGTCAATTTAATTTTCTGCTAATAAAATTCAAAAAATTCATTGAGTAAGTTTTATTTGGTTTGGTAGTGTGCAGTGCTACTAAGGTATTCTTTTGTTGTTTATGTGAGGTAGAATTCGACGGGAGGACTTGTTGCACGATCCCGAGATCGAAAAGACTGTAAGGGCTAATCAGAGAGCAGTTTGATTAGCCTGATCAGTTGAAGGTATCCCTAGAAACTCTTCACCTTTAATCATTAACCCAGTTTAAACTGAACCCATCACCATGGGAGATAATCCACCACCACCACCACCTGCTAGACCCGTGATGGGTGACTACGAACTCAACACCAACTGTGGTCTCCTGACCCACATTTTCCAACCAACTAACCTTGTAGCTTTTGATATCAAAAACTCTGTCCAACAGGGGCTGAAGGAAAACCAATTTGAGGGAAGAGATGCCCAATGCCCTCATGAACACCTTAGTAAGTTTTATGAAACCTGTCAGTATTGTGTCCCCTCTGCTCATATCACTGAGGACGAAAAGAAACTTAGACTGGTTGCATTCACCCTGCTAGGTAGAGCTAAAGATTGGTTGTTGTTCTTACCAAGTGGAACCATCCAAACCTGGGAGGAATTAGAACTGAAGTTTCATGAGAGGTTTTTCCCTATGTCTAAGTATTGGGAAAAGAGACATGAAATTACCAATTTTAGACCGGGAGATGTTGAGTCCTTGTATGATGCTTGAGAGTGATTTAAGTTGTTGTTAAGGAGGTGCCCAACCCATGATCTTAGTGAGAAAACACAAATATAAATTTTCACCAAAGGTCTAAGAACCAACCAAAGAATTCTCTTAGATGCCTCAGCTGGAGGTAGCATGAAAGTGAAAACTGACCTGGAGGTTCAAATCTTAATTGAGAACATGGCCCATAATGAGTACCGTGCTAAAACTGAGCATGGTAAGAAGGGAGTCATTGGGGTGAGTGAGAACTATAACACCATGAATCCCGAGACTACTATTTCAATAATAAATCATGCAATTATCAACATCAAGGTGTTACCATTCATCAACAACTTCATGCTAATTTCTCATAATAAAAATTTCATCATAAATATACACAGATCACAGCGGAATAATCATCTCGACAAATAATATCTCGAGTCACATCATAAAAATCTCAAAGTAATAGTAATCTCAACAGTTTGATCATATCGATCCATCAACATCAAAATCCAACAGGAAATAAAACAAGATAAAGTATCCCCCAAAAACCCTAGATTAGAGCATCTAATATAGACATCCTCAAAAGCAGATAAAAGAGTAGGCATCACGCCATCCTCATCAACTACTCACCAAGCAAGCTAATCCTCAGCCTGCACGTCTACACCACGAGGATGCAGGCGACCAAAAAGCCACTGGAGGGTAAGATACACGTTCAACAAAAAGGATTAATAAACAAATGTAAGTTCAGGAAAGACAATATCAATATATAAGCATTCCACATAACAAGCTTAGTTACCATCTTACCACATTCATAATGCATTTATAATCCATGACAGCTTAGTTACATCAACATTTCAAAACAAGATTCACAAATCATATATAGCATATTCTCATCAACGTCATCAATTATATATTTACCACATAAATGCACCAGCTCACACCAAAACATTACCACATACGACTCATCATAGTACATTCAATGCGCCCTACACGATTATATATGCATGTGGTACAAAGATTTGGATATGAGAGGTCTGTTACTGAGTGATCCCACGACATGTTGGTTTGTTCAAAGGTATATTACTGAACTCCCTCGACATGTTATCATCAATTCACAAATCGACCGACCATGTATGCATGGACACCACGTATAAACTCGACAATGCACTCATCATGTTGTCATATAATTCACTCCATCATATAACATATCTTCACATCAACACCATTGCATTACCAAATCAATACATGAACCCTTAGAGCAAGGCTGGGCGCCCTCCAGAAGGGCACTAAGCCCACCTGACAATCCTATACAATTTTAGGGAACTCTCCTAAAGGCACCCTCTGGGGGCGCCCTCAACAGCCTGTAAGGGCGCTCTAGCCATGGTTTTAGCCCTTTATGATTTGGGCCCAAAACCATGGCCGGATAGGCCCAAACTGGGACTACAAATAGTAACCTTGGGATCATTCCCAAAGCATGACCAAAACAGACCTGAATCCCTAGTTTTCCTAGATTGTACTCATAGCCAGTACAGATGGCGCCCACCATGGGGCTACAGTAAAACTGACCTAGCCACCATCTCTGAAATGAAAAGCAACCGATTCGCGGCCTCAAAGCACCGCTCAAAAGCCTTGAATCCGCCGTACGCTTCAGAGCAACCCTAGCTTCTCTGAATCCGCCGTGATTCATAACAAACCCTCACAAAGCAAACGATTAACCCGTATGTGTTCGATAAACCCTGATCTAGAGCTTGCGATTCTCGGTCTAGGTCGCAAATCTCTGACCACCAGTCACAACCTTAACATACAAACTCAAACAACCGTCGCCTACCACCACAATGGCAGATCCGGCGGCCTTAGAGGCCTTACAACGCCAGATCTAGCAACTTTGAGACCATAACGAAGCCTTACAAGCAACCATGGAGACCATTCAACAACAGCAGAATGCCGAAGGAAACGAGTCCCAACAAGACGAATCAGTGGATCCAGATCCTCAGCCACTTTCCGCCGAGGTGTGGAATGCGCCGGTTCTAGAAAACTTCAAGCCACCCTCTCTTTCGTCCTTCGACAAAAAGAGCGACCGGGTGGAACATGTGACCGCTTTCAACACTCAAATGGCCATCATCGGCGCCGCCGATTCTCTCAAGAGCAAGTTGTTCGCAGGAACCCTTAAAGATGCCGCCCTTAGATGGTATATCATCCTACCTCGGTTTTCCATCATCAGCTACCAGGATATGACACTCAAGTTGACGCACCAGTTCTCAGCAAGCCGCCACCGCAAAGTTTCGTCTACTAGCCTCTTCAACGTTAGTCAAGGACCGAACGAGTCTCTCCGTGAGTATCTTGCACGCTACAGCGACGCCACCATTAAAGTCATTAACCCAAACCATGAATTGTTCTTGGGAGCCTTCAAGAACGGCCTCCGTGCTAGCCAATTTAACGAGTCATTGGCACAGAAACCAGCTGATTCCATGGAAGAGATTATGTCCAGAGCGGAGTGTTACAACAAAGGAGAGGAGAGTAATGTAGAAAAGAAAGCCAGAGACTCTAGGGAGCGCGCCCCAAGTGGCTATGATCATCGCCGAAGCTACTATTCGCCCGCCCCCAGAGATAGAGCGCCTTATAAGCGCCATATTCCCGACAGGCGCGCACCCACACCAGGGTCCTTCACAGCGCTCAACACTTGTCGTGAGCAGATCTGGAGGGATATCTACCACTCCAGACTCATCCCCGATGCCTCGCCGCCAAGAGGAAACCAGATGGGAAATGATAAGGATGTCTTGTGTAAGTACCACCGGATAAAAGGACACACCACAGATGACTGCATCCATCTGAAAAGAGAGATTGAAAAGTTAATTCAGAATGGCAGACTAAGAGGATACATCAAGGATAGCAGGGAGGGAGATAGATGCCCCTCGAAGACGCCTCAAAGGAGAAAGATGCGACAAAGGCTAGCGAGCGCCACACTCTGAACACTATATCCGGCGGGTTCGCAGGAGGTGGCGAATCTAACGCTTCTTAGAAGAGATATGTGAGATCGGTCATGCTTGTAGATGACCACGCCGCGACGAAGCCAGTGCGCCAACCAAATACCACCTTCTCAGGCGAGGACAGCGAGGGAGTAATTCCCCATGATGATGACCCTATGGTCGTAACTGTGCAAATTGTCAACTGGGATGTGATGAGAGTGTTGATAGATCCTGGCAGTTCCACAGACATCCTCTATTACTCAGCATTCGAAAGAATGAGACTCGACCAGGAACAACTGCAGCCTTTCAAAGGAACTCTTGCTGGTTTCACAGGGGAGCAAGTCCATGTGCGTGGACACATCACCTTGAAGATGGTATTTGGCACGAGCAGCAGCGCCAAGACCATCCACGTCCAAATACTTGGTCGTCAACTCCCCTTGTTCATATAACATCATCATAGGTCGCCCAACTTTTAATCTCCTTGACGCCTATCTCTCTACCAAGTTCCTAATCATAAGTACCCGCTTGAGAATGGGCAAATTGGCACCATCAGAGGAGATCAGAAAGTTGCCCGCGAGTGCTACCACAACAACTTGAAGTTACATAAGGAGAGAAAAGGAGCCAGCAACACCAAGGCTCACCGAGTATACCCAATCGACCGAGCCTACGGAAGATCTGAAGGTAGTCATAATAGGCCCTGAACCGCATCAAACAACCAAGGTGGGGACATACCTAGACCCCACTGAGGAGCAAAGTCTGACAGACCTTTTGAAGAAAATCTTAGACTTGTTTGCTTTGCAACCATCATACATGCCAGGAGTAGACCTCGCCATCGTATGTCATCACCTCGCCTTACACCCAGGGGTGAAGCCAGTTGCAAAGTGCAAAAGAAAATTGGGCGAGGAAAGAAGGAAAGCAGTAGATTGAAGAGGTCGCCAAATTGAGAGATGCTCGGTTCATAAGCGAGATCAAATACCCTACGTGGCTGGCCAATGTCGTCCTTGTGAAAAAATCTAACAGAACTATCACGTGATTGACAACGCTTCAGGGTATCAGACCCTTAGTTTCATGGACGCGTACTCCGGCTACAACCAAATAAAGATGGATCCTCTTGATGCTCCGAAGACTACTTTCATGACCAACCACTAGAACTATCATTACGAAGTCATGCCTTTCAGCTTAAAGAATGTAGGAGCCATTTTCAAAGGCTAATGGACACCTCCTTCGCCGAACAAATTGGGAAAAACCTGGAAGTTTACATTGACGACTTGGTAGTGAAGACAAAGCAGGGTGAAAGCCATTCAAAGGATCTGGAGGAAATCTTCAATCAAGTTCGAGCATACAACATGCATCTCAACCCAGCCAAGTGCTCCTTTGGGGTTCACGCTGGGAAGGTTCCTAGGCTTCATGTTGACCAGGCCAGGTATCGAAGCAAATCCCGACAAGTGCAAAGCGATAATCAACATGAGAAGTCCTTATAATATCAAGGAGGTGCAAGCAGTTGACAGGAAGACTTGCGGCGCTTTCCAGATTTTTATCTTGCGCCGGCGACAAAGCCTTTTTGTTTTTCGCCTCAATCAAGAAGAAGGAGCTCTTTCAATGGACCGAAAATGCGAGGAAGCTTTCGCGAAGATCAAAAAATTCCTTTCTAGCCCGCCCGTATTACATTGTCCGGATGCAGGCGCCATCCTTTTCCTATACCTGTTTATATCAGAAAACGCCATGAGCTCTGTCTTCGTGCAAGATTCTGACGAAGGCGAGAAGCTAGTTTATTTTGTGAGCAAAGCGTTCAAGGGAGCGTAGCTAAGATACCAGAAAATATAGCGTCTCGCGTTAGCAGTGGTGGCAGCGGCAAGAAAGTTGCAGCCCGTGTTTTCAAGGAGACAGAGTTGTAGTCAAGTCTAATTATCCCATTAAGCAGGTGCTTGGGAAGCCAGACCTCGCTGGAAGGATGGTGTCCTGAGCAGTAGAATTTTCAGAGTACGATATCCAGTACCTTCCCAGATGTAGTATAAAATCACAGGTTCTCGCCGATTTCCTGGTGGAATTTTCATCCCTAATAGAAGAAGTCGCCCCCTTCGTATGACTATTATCAGTTGATGGATCCTCAAACCTCAAGGGCAGTGAAGCCGACATAGTGTTGGAAGGGCCATGGGGCCTGATAATAGAGCAGTCGCTCAGATTTGAATTCAAGGCGAGCAACAATCAAGCAGAGTATGAAGCTCTCATAGCAGGCATGGACTTAGCACAGGAGATGGGCGCCAAGAATTTGAGGGCGAAGAGTGATTCCTAGTTGGTAACTAGTCAGATAACAGGGGAGTACCAAGCGAAGGACATACAACTTGTTAAATATTTAGCAAAGGTTAATAGTTTAGGTTCCACCTTCAAGTTTTTCGAGGCAGTCTACGTTCCGAGAGAGCAAAATTCAAGAGCAGATCTTTTGTCTAAACTCGCCAGTACCAAGCGACCAGGAAACAACAGAACGATCATTCAAGAGGTGTTGGCAACCCCTAGCACATACGCAATGGAAGTAAAAGCCGTTGAAAATGAGGAGGAGGGATGGATGACGCCACTCATCAAGTATCTCACAGGATCGTTTGAACCCAAGAATGAGGAGGAAGAGCTACAAATACGGAGGAAAGCCTCGAAGTATTGCATGGTTGCAGGAAAATTATACAAGAGAGGAAGGGCGACCCCCATGCTCAGGTGCTTGGGCAAGAGCGAGACCAACCTGGACCTCCTAGAAGTACATGAGGGAGTGTGTGGAAGCCACATAGGGGGGCGATCCTTGGCTGCAGAGCACCTGAGAGCAGGTTACTACTGGCCAACAATGATTCAAGATAGCGCCAACTTCATAATAAAGTGTAACAAGTGCCAGAGGTTCCTTGACAAGAAGCACGCCCCTGCCTGTGAGCTCACTTCAGTTTTCTCCCCGTGGCCTTTCCATAAGTGGGCAGTGGACATTGTGGGCCCTTTCCCATTAGCGCCCGGACAACTCAAGTTCCTCATAGTAGGAGTAGACTACTTTACCAAATGGGTTGAGGCAGAGGCGGTCGCCAAGATTACGGCGGACAGAGTGATACCCTTTTACTAGAAAAAGATCATATGCAGGTTTGGACTCCTCAAAGTCATTGTGTCAGACAACGTAACACAGTTCGCCAGCTCCAAGGTGGTAGAGTTTTGCAATCAGCTCGGAATCTAAACGAAGTTCGTGTCGGTCATCAACCCCCAAGCAAATGGGCAAGCCGAATCTGCAAAAGGTAATCTTGAACGACATTGTCGCGTCGAATTTCAGATATCAAGCTATTGGGAAGCGTTGAATCACTAATTTTAAATCACGACTGAACTTTTAATTTTTCGGGGAGAAAAGGAAAAAAGTTCGAAATTACCTTTGAATAAAAGATATTAGGTTCGAGAGTCGATTATGCGAGGGAAAGGTATTAGCACCCCTCACATCCGTTGTACTCAACGGGAACCTCTTAGTCGACTTAGGCTTAAAATGTTTTCAAAGTTTTGCTTGCGTGCTTGGACATATAAATGGGAAAAAGAAAAAATATGATACGAAGGGAAAAAAGAAGTTTTTTATTAACGGGCTTGACAAGATGTGAATCTTGCTCCTACGTATCTCCCGGTAGACGGAGAATTCAAAGCGTACGTAGTTCTTTGGGTAAAAAAAATTTGTATGTTGGTTTGTTTTAATAAAAAAAAGATTTGAAGACGCACAAAGGCGTAAAACGTTTAAATGACGGACGCACATTAAGGCGATGGTAATCGCACAAGGCGTAAAAGGTTGAATGGTAAAAGACAGACGCACATTAAGGCGATGGAAATCGTACAAGGCGTAAGAGGTTGAAAAATAAAAAGACGGACGCACATTAAGGCGATGGAAATCGCACAAGGCGTAAAACGTTGAAAAATAAAAGACGGACGCACATTAAGGCGATGGAAATCGCACAAGGCGTAAAAGGTTGAAAAATAAAAAGACGGACGCACATTAAGGCGATGGAAATCGCACAAGGCGTAAAACGTTGAAAAATAAAAGACGGACGCACATTAAGGCGATGGAAATCGCACAAGGCGTAAAAGGTTGGAAAAAAAAACAACGCGCAAAAGCGCGAAAAGTTCGAATTGACCACGAGGGCCCAGAAAAGCTTATAATGGTCACGAGGGACCAAAGAAATGTTAAGATTGACCACGAGGGCCAAGAAAAGATTTAAACGCGTTGGACGCGTATGAAAATGGAATGACGATTACCCGATTGACGAGACATACGTCACGCATTCGTGCAACCGAGGTTTGGGGAGACATACGTCAAGCCATTCCTTTTTCATTCAAGTTCTCGCTTCGTTGAAACTCAAAGATAATCTCAAAGGGACAAAACACTTGGTTAGAAATTTAGAGGAAAGTTGTAAAAGAGAACACGAACAAATTTGTTGTTCGAGTTTATTAAAAATCATGAACATCACTTGTTGCTTAAGTTATTGAAACTAAAGAACAAGCGTGGTTCAAGTTTGAAAGATGAACAAAATCATAAAGAATATGCATGAGTTTGGAAAATACACAAGTTCGGTTCAATTTGAGTTTGGTTTAAAAAGTGAGCAAGTTCGGCTCAAGTTCATGTTTTGATTGAAAATCATGAACAATGTTATTGTTCAAGTTTAGTTTTGAAGAAAAAGAACTTAGCTTATTGCTCAAGCTTGATTTTGAAAATTTAAGAACATAACTTATTTTGCAAGTTACTCAAAATTAATTGCACGAACTTGTGAAATTTCCAAAGACATGCAATATTCTTTATATGGTTTGAACAAAAATGATTTTAACCCTCTTTAGGTTCTGAATCAACAGTTAGAACCTCAAAAATTTGGCCTTTGGAAGCCTGATTCATGTTCTGATTTTTACAGCCTTCGCAGAGCAACCAGAACTTGGCTCTGCGAAGTCAGGTTCTGATATGGTTGCTCTGCGAACATGACTTTGGTCTGCGAAGTATGCAAAAAATTGAACTCAGAAGCTGCTTCTGAACAGAAGTTCAGAAGCTGCTCCTGAGCAAGCTTCAGAACCTAAAAGGGGTTAAAAAGCTTTGCAAATTTGGAAGAAAAGGAGCACAACAACTCAGTTTTAATGCTTTACAACTTTGAGATTCCTTTTGAGTTTCAAAAGGGTTTTTTTGCACAAAATGAAATTAAACAAAACAAATGATGCAAACAGTCAATCAAAATGAAAGATAAAGACTTTAAGGTACTTACAGAACTCCTAGCAATGCTTTGTTCAAGAGATAGGAAGTGGCTTGCTTGATTGATTTTGCAAAGCTTTGAGATTTGAGATTATGGATGATAATGACACTAGTACTTCAAATGTTTTGCTATGAGTGTAAAATTTGTGTATTGAACTCTCTATTCTCTCTCAAAAAATGCTGTAATTTCTAGCTCTTGAAGGTTTTCAATTGTGTATGTATGAATGTGCATTGCATTCCTTTTTATAGGCCAAGAATGAAATCTATGCAATGATGAGAAAATCTCTAGAACCTAGCTGATTTGTGGGCTAAAATCAGGTTAAATTGCTTTGCATTTAATGCTAAAGGATAGAGGTTGATTTGCCTTGTGCCAAGGGTCAAGACTTTGGCTGATCTTAGCCACAAATGCAGCGGATCCTTGATAGCAATGATGAGAAAAATCTGAAAAACAGGGCAGCTTGCAATTGTGTGATTTTTGGGATCAATCCTTGCAATCTTGAGAGGTCAAGCAAGGAAAACGTGCACTGTCATGTACAGAGAGATTGGGGGAAGCAAAAAGAGCATGTGGGCTGGTGTGAGGAAGGAGAAAAACAGCTGAAAACAGGGCAGCACAAACAGCTTTTTGGCAAGTGAAACCATCCAAGTTTGACTGGTTTTGGTGGAGAAAGGAGGAAGAAAAGGGATCAAGCAGCTGGCTGGCAAGCTCATGGTGAGAGACAGGTCAATTGGGAAGGGTGAGGACTGACCAAGGGCAGCCCAATTGCTTGAGCACATGCTAGGTTGGAAGAAAATGCTTCTCACCTTGAACTTTAATGTCACACCTTTGATTCTTGCTTTGTGCATCCAATCAGCCACAATTGATGATCACAGTGATAATAAAAATGATAGATAATAATAACAATAACTAAAATGAAAACAAAAGCAAGATAAATCAAAAAATAAAAAATCTGCAGAAATTTCGCAGATTTCGCAGTGCGAAGGTAGGGTCGCAGTGCGAAATCCCTTTTTCTTTTTTTTTTGTATTTTCTTTAAAATAAAATAAAAGATAAAAAATAAATAACAAAAACAAATAATGATAATAGTAAATGATGCAAATAACAAAGATGGTCAATGATGAAAATGATAATGGAAACAAAAATAGAAATGATGAAAATAATAAAATGATGAAAAAGTTAATAATATTAGTAATTAAGAATAATGATAATAATAAATAATAAATCATTAATAAAAGAATAAGATAATAATAATATTAGAAAAAGGCAATAGCAATAGTATGATAACATTAATAATAATGGTAGTAATGATGATGGTGATACACATTAATAAATAAAATCTAAAAATGAAGATAAAAATAACAAAAGGTAAATAAGAAAAAATGAAAATTATAATGGAATGAGAAATAATTTTATGATAATGAACTAAGAAAAATATGAGTCAAAAAATGGGGTATGACAGATGCCCCTATTTAAGTTTCTTTGCCTCAGGTGATTGAAAGTGAAATTTTTGAAATTGACGGGTCGAAGAGACTTAAATATAAAGTACACCATTTTTGACTAAATATTTTTCTCAAATTGAAAATGCTATGAATGTATGCATGCAATGCTGCGAATGCTCGTGATGCAAGTATAAATGCAAAGACGACAAAGATGACCCGACTGGGGATGAAAAGAGACAAAGGGATACCCGGGTTCGTTAAAGAAACGGGATCCGACTTTATTGGGGAACATGGTTCCACTGGGGGAAGAGTTGTCCACTACCAGAATGATAGCTTAATAAAGACAACAGATCAAGGTTACTTTGGTGGTTTCACCGGGGATTTCATCTTACCTACTACCGTTATGATGGTAGCTTTATGAAGGTAAAAGAAAACAGAGTATGCTAATCACTGGGGAAAAATACTTCACCTGCTACCGTGGTGACGGTAGCTTAATGAAGGTAAAAAGATACACATCAGCTGTTCGAATTGTATTCCGGACTGCCACTGAAGACAAGTAAACAAAGATGGATGTCAACTGTTCGGGTTGCTACCGAACTGCCATTGACGACAAGAAATAAAATTGAACGCCAACTGTTCGGGTTGTTGCCGAACTGCCATTGACGACAAGAAATAAAAATTGAATGCCAACTGTTCGGGTTGTTGCCGAACTGCCATTGACGTCAAAAATAAAAATGAATGCCAACTGTTCGGGTTGTTGCCGAACTGCCATTGATGACAAGAAATAAAATTGAATGCTAACTGTTCGGGTTGTTGCCGAACTGCCATTGACGACAAGAAATAAAATTGAATATGTGCACAAGTTGCTCAGTAAAGAACTGCCACTTGGCGACAACATTGGGGGATATGCACAAGCTGTTCATTGAAGAACTGCCGCTTGGCATAAAGACATAATAAAAAGATGCGCAAGCTGTTCGTTTGAACTGCCACTTGGCATAAAAGGTAACATCTCTGGACCAGACAGACTGGGGATGACACTTGGGGAAAAGAAGTTTATGAATTGTTCATGATTGATTGGTGAGACTCATGGTGGTTAGAGCAACCATGTATGAATGATGTTGTAGTATGTTGTATGCATAAATGTACGTATGCATGAATGTATGAATGTACAAACACCTGAATGTACAAATGTACAAATGTATGAATGTACAAATGCATGACCCTCACTGGGGATGTTGTGTGAAAGATTGACTTGTAATGGGGATACACGAATCGTTCGTCAAAGAACTGCCCCTTGGCATAAGAATATGATGAAAGATTGCACAAGTTGTTCGTTAAAGAACTACCACTTGGCATAAAAAAAAGGGGGTGACATCACTAGACCAGACAGACTGGGGATGACACTCGACTGATTTGATTGGTGGTATGACCGATAAACTTGGTGAAACAAGGTTAGACCAGTAAAAATAAAAATGGACCGACGTCGCACTGCAAACACTCGGTAATCTTTAATGGGGATGATACTACAGGGGATATATCCCAAAATTGACGGGGTAAAGCCGCAATAACTGATAAAAAGAGAAATACCTCACGGGGAGATTGTTAATCCACTAGGGAATCGTGCTAATCTGCTGGGGAGAAGAACTGGTGATTCCGCCGGGAATGCTTATGCTCTGGTTGTCTAATCTTTGCCTGAATCGTCCTTTCGGGTTCTCGATTCATTGGGGATATTCCCGATTGATTGACTGATGATTTTGCTGGGGAATCCCTTTTAGCAATTGACCATGCTCGGCCTGCGAAGTTTTATCCGCTTTCAGGACAAACATCGACGTACACTTCAAATATTCACAAGTTCAGAAGGAATGCGTTTGTTATTTCATAAAAGATAAAAGACTCACAAAAATAAATTTTGAAAAAGTTTTATTTTAAGGTACTATCATAAAAAATAGAAGAAATGAATAAAATGGGAATTTTGCTAAAAGGCAAAATAATGCTGGGAAGAAAATTTATTAATGGGGTGGTAGCCTGCCAAAGGCGTGGCTCCACAGATCTTACAAAGTTTGAAAAAATGGTAAATATAAAAGGGAGGGTACATCGAACACGATGACGACTATTATCCATAACAACTTTGAATCCCTTGTTTGGAGGCTTCCGATTCGGAGTCTTTAGACAATTGATGTGCCCCAAATGAATCATGGCTAATCCGATATAGTTACTTTGTATTTTGATCCTTAAATTTTGCATAGGTCGCCTTTCCAGATTTTTGACCTATCAGGATGATTATTTCTGTTTATGTCTCTAATTTTTGCCTGGACCGCCTTTTCAGGTTTTTCAGTCCACCGAGACGTTCATTTTTGCCTAAGCCGCCCTTTCAGGTTTTCGACTTACCGAATTGTTCTTTTGTTTTTAGACAAAGTATTTCTTGACTACATCGAAATTCACAGGACGCGGAAAATCCTCGCCGTCCATTGTTGTGAGAATCAAGGCTCCTCCGGAGAAAACTCTCTTGACGACATAAGGGCCTTCGTAGTTAGGCGTCCATTTGCCCCTAGAGTCGGGTTGAAAAGATAGGATCCTTTTGAGCACGAGGTTTCCTTCTTGGATTTCACGGGGACGAACCTTCTTGTCAAAAGCTTGTTTCATCCTCTGTTGATACAGTTGTCCATGACACAAAGCAGTCATGCGTTTTTCCTCAATTAAGTTCAACTGATCGTATCTGTTTTGACACCATTCAGCCTCTGACAACTTAGCTTCCATCAAGATTCTCAATGACGGGATTTCGACTTCTACGGGGAGCACTGCTTCCATGCCGTATACTAAAGAGAAAGGGGTTGCCCTTGTTGATGTTCGTACTGTAGTACGATACCCGTGCAAAGCATATGGTAGCATCTCATGCCAATCCTTGTGTGTGACTACCATCTTTTGCACTATTTTCTTGATGTTTTTGTTTGCAGCTTCAACCGCACCATTCATCTGAGGCCTATAAGGAGAAGAGTTATGATGTTCGATCTTGAATTCTTTGCATAACTCTTTCATCATTTTGTTATTCAGATTGGTCCCATTGTCCGTGATGATCTTGTTGGGAATACCATATCGACAGATGATATGATTCTTAATAAATCGGACCACCACTTGTTTGGTGACGTTGGCATATGATGCAGCCTCAACCCATTTGGTGAAGTAGTCAATTGCCACTAGGATGAAGCGATGTCCATTTGAAGCTTTGGGTTTAATCCTACCAATCATGTCAATACCCCACATGGAGAAAGGCCATGGGGAAGAAAGGACATTCAGAGCCGTTGATGGCATATGGATCTTGTCCGCGTATATTTGGCATTTGTGGCATTTCCTGGCATGCTTGTAGCAATCGCTTTCCAAGGTCATCCAGTAATATCCGGCCCTTAAGATCTTCCTAGCCATCGTGTGCCCACTGGAATGAGTTCCGAAGGAACCTTCATGTATCTCATGCATTATAAGATCTGCTTCTTGTTCATTAACATATCTGAGCAGCACCATATCAAAATTCCTCTTGTATAAAACTTCTCCATTTAGAAAGAAGTTGCCAGCTAATCTTCGCAGAGTTTTCTTATCCTTGTTGGATGCCCCATGCGGGTACTCTTGCTTTTGGAGGAAACATTTGATGTCATGGAACCATGGCTTGTTATCTATGACTGCTTCGGCTGCAAACACATGTGCGGGCCTTTCTAGGTGCTGGACCTTGATTGTTGGAATTTCATTTCGACGGCTGACCTCATACATAGAAGACAAGGTTGCCAAAGCATCTGCCATTTGATTATCATCTCGAGGAATGTGATGCAGCTTGACTTTGTTGAAAAAGGTTAGCAAACGTCTTGCGTAATCTTTGTAAGGAATCAAGTCGGTGTGGCGAGTTTCCCAATCTCCGTTGATTTGATTAATCACAAGAGCTGAGTCTCCATAAATATCGAGGTTCTTGATCCTTAGATCAATGGCTTCCTCAATTCCTAAGATACAAGCTTCATACTCTGCCATATTGTTTGTACAGTCGAATGATAGTCTTGCAACAAAAGGGAGATGTTTGCCCTCGTGGGTAACGATGACTGCCCCAATTCCATTGCCATAGACATTGACAGCTCCATCAAAGATTAACTTCCATCTAGATTCGGGATCTGGACCTTCGCCGAGTAGTGGCTCGTCACAATCCTTCATCTTTAGATACATGATTTCTTCATCGGGGAAGTCAAACTTAATCGGTTGATAATCCTCAATTGGTTGATGAGCCAGATGGTCGGCAAGAATACTGGGTTTGATGGCCTTCTGAGTGTGGTATTCGATGTCATATTCTGATAACAACATCTGCCAACGGGCGATCCTTCCGGTTAAAGCGGGATTTTCAAAGATATACTTGATCGGATCCATTTTGGATATTAGCCAAGTAGTATGATTGAGCATATAGTGACGAAGACGCCTAGCAGCCCAGGCTAATGCACAACAAGTCTTTTCAAGTAGAGAGTATTGGGACTCACAGTCCGTAAACTTCTTGCTTAGGTAGTAGACGGCGTGTTCTTTTCTACCGGTCTCGTCTTGTTGTCCGAGTACACAACCCATGGAGTCCTCCAATACGGTTAAGTACATGATTAAAGGTCTTCCTTCTACTGGAGGAATAAGTATTGGAGGTTCTAGCAGGTACTCCTTGATGCTGTCAAAAGCTTTCTGGCAATCCTCTGTCCATACCACCTCTTGGTTTTTGCGGAGCAGCTTGAAGATGGGTCTACAAGTAGCTGTCATATGGGATATGAATCTAGAGATGTAATTTAAACGTCCTAGAAATCCCCTTACTTGCTTCTCAGTTTGAGGAGCAGGCATTTCTCTGATAGCTTTGACCTTATCGGGATCTACTTCGATACCCTTTTGACTGACAATGAAACCTAGGAGTTTTCCCGATCTCACGCCGAATGTACATTTGTTGGGGTTCAGGCGAAGCCGATATTTTCTCAGGCGTTGAAACATCTTTAACAAATACTCACATGCTCCTCTTCAGTTCCTGATTTGACAATCATGTCGTCGACATACACTTCAATTTCCTTGTGTATCATGTCGTGGAAGAGAGTGGTCATGCCCCTTTGGTAGGTAGCACCCGCATTTGTTAAGCCAAAAGGCATCACTTGATAGCAAAAGGTGCCCCAAGGTGTAATGAAAGACGTCTTTTCTCTATCTTCAACAGCCATTTTAATCTGATTGTATCCAGAAAAGCCATCCATGAAGGAGAACACCTTGGATTTGGCAGTATTGCCGACCAATATGTCAATGTGGGGTAAAGGGAAGTCCTCCTTTGGACTAGCTTTGTTTAAATCTCGGTAGTCGACGCACATCCTGACTTTACCATCCTTCTTGGGAACAAGCACTATGTTGGCCAACCATTGAGGATATTCTGATGTAACGAGAAATCCAGCATTAATCTGCTTTTGCACTTCCTCTTTGATCTTGAGAGCCATGTCAGGGCAAGTTCTTCTCAACTTCTGCTTGACTGGCGAACATTCAGGTTTTAGAGGTAAGTGGTGCTCCACAATCTCAGGATCCAATCCTGGCATATCTTGGTATGACCATGCAAAGATATCCACATACTCTTCAAGAAGCTTGATTATTTTCTCTTTGACGGGCGCATCCAATAACGCTCCAATCTTAATTTCCTTCTTTTCTTTTTCAGAACCCAAGTTGATAACCTCTACTGCCTCTTCATAAGGCTGAATGGTCTTCCTCTCTTGCTCTAATAGGCGCTTGATCTCATCCGGAATTTCTTCATCCTCTTCCTCTTCCGCTTCGTAAATAGGGAATTCAAAGTTGGGAGGGAGCCTAGGGTTAAGGTGTTCGACGGGTTTATTGGTGCTTAGTCTGCATATGATGGATGATTGATTTTAGTAAAGAATGAAAAAATGCAGACTCTTTGAAATTGAAAATAGAAAATATATTTTTTGGGTTTTTTGTATTACCATTTTTTGAAAATAACAAAAAGAAAAAGACAACGTAGAAATACGTAAAAGTTGCGATAGAAACAACGATTTTTATTAATTGATGATAGTACATTAAACAAACCCTACATGAGTCTCCCTTCGCTTCGGGCGAGACGAAGGGGTTTTTTTTGAAAAAGATAAATAAACAAACACATTACTTTGAAGACTGAATAACAAAAGGAATATCGACAGCAACCCAATTGCGGCAAGCTCCTCCGGGCGTTACAAGGACATGTGCTGTTTCTTCCGGCCCATCTTCAGTGATGGCGTTAGCTTCCTTTGTGGAATGAATGAAACTGGCACTGCGGAAAATGTTCTCGAGCGGTTCAATGCTAGTGCTTGGTTCGGTAACTCTTGTAGTTGGAGTGAAACCTAACCCTTCTCTATGCTTACGCTCCGGCAGACTTATCATCTTTCCCCAATCTGGGAGTAAGTCATCTTGCACTGCTCTTTGTGCGCTCTTGAAAGAAGACATGGATGCTCCATTCTTTGTGGCACTCTCATCTGTTGGATATTTGAGTGTTGGCTACATGTTTTGCAAAAATCAAATATACAAGCATTGTGTCTTCAGAAGCTAAAAATCTCATTTTGTTAATTCTCACAATATCTTTTGAAGATTTAATTGAAGATTTATCCAAAGCTTCATTTCTAGAAGGAAGTATTCTTTGCGCAAGATTTGTTCTGAAGATTTGTTTCAGTTATTCGTAAATATATTTTCAAAGTAATCTTTTGGAAAATATATTTCTGAATAATATGAGAGCTTCTATTTGCTTCTAAAAGAATTCTAAGATCATATCTTTGAAGATTTGTTGAAGATTTATCATGGCTGAAGTTTCCAGGAGACTGATATTTTTATGAGAAGATCTTATTTGAAGATTGGCTTCGTGTTTATTGTTGAATATATTTTCAAAGGATCTTTGGAAAATATAATTCAGAAATATGTTTCCTTCTTTGAGCTTCTATAATATTTCAGAATCATATCAATTGAAGAATATTTGGTTCAGATTTATGTTGCAGCTGAAGACTATTTAAAGAGGGCTTTGCTATTGGAAATTTCATGTGTCAAAAACCAGAAATTAGTTCTAGAGTTTTTGTGTCTGTTAAGCTTAGTGCTTTATTATTTGTGTACCACTCATTGCATGAGTTGGTTGTTTGTTTTCATTGAGTTGTTAATCACTTAAAGCTTTTAAGCACAAGTGAATGTTTTTCTGTTTTTGAAGAATGTCTTCAATCTGTTTGTTTTGTTGAGTTTACAATCACTGGGTTGTGGTTGCTTGGTTAGGAAGTAAGTGGGTTCTTATACCTAGGTGGTTTCCTGGGTAGAAGTCTAGAAGGGTAGATATTAAGTGATAAGACGAAGAACAGGGGCTGTTGAGTCTTAGAATTAATTCTACTTAGTAGATTTCCTTCCTGGATTGGTATCCCCCAGAGTAGGTGAAGTTTGCACCGAACTGGGTTAACAAATTCATTGTGTTCCTTTACTTTCTGCACCTTTTATTTCTGCTTCTGAACTTTATTTTTCATACTCTGTTTTTAGTTCAGAACCAGTTAACTGCCAGGAATAACAATTGGCATCAGAGCAGGCACCCTGCTTGTTTTTGGGTGAGCTCCAGGGAGTTATTTTCTGGCAGAATGGAAAAGAAAGTAAAAAGCATTGGCCTTGTTACCAATACTGATGTTAAGAAGTCACATGGAGAATTGTCTTATAAAGATCCTGCTGTTTTTTGCAAGAAGTGGCATGTTCAATTTGCAGAAGTGTGTAAGCAGTTGGAAGAACAGAAGAAAATTAACACTCAACTTCAGATTGAGAGAGGTGAACACTTAGAGACGATTTCTGTTCTCAGTAATGAGGTAATTCAACTGAATTCTCAACTTGATCAGATGAAGAAGCAAGTCAGAATGATGAATTTTGCTACTGATGTGCTGGAAGAAATTTTGGAGAATCAGAATCAGGGCGAACCAAATGGAATTGGGTTTAATAATCAGAATCTGAACATCAAACAACAAAAACCTACTAAGAGGTTCACACCTGCTGCTGCTCATGTTCCACTAATAAGGAAACCTAAGAACCAGACTCAGGAATTCAAAGATAAGAAGGCTACTCAACCTTGGGTTTGTCATCATTGTGGTAAAAAGGGTCACATTAAACCTTTTTGTTACAAGTTGCATGGTTATCCCAAGCATTTTCAATCCAGAAAAATTGAACCAGCTGTGAATACAAGCAAAATTAAGAAGGTTTGGAGACCAAAGTGTGCTGGTGTTGCTCAGAGGCTGAACAAAGGAAAAGAAAAGGCTGTTGCTGCTGACAGCAAGCCCATTCCTGTAGCACAGATGAGTTTTGGTGCTGGATCATCCAAAGTTTGGAGCAAAGTGGTGGTTCCTGTTCCTGTTCAGAAAGCACTAGTTTCTAGTAAGTCTGAAGATGGTGTATCCTGTGTTCAGAAGAGAATTGCTGAACTTGAAAAGCAGATTGCTGGGAAGAAGGTTCTGAATGTGCCTGAGGCACACATCAATTGAGCAGCATTTGGTGATTGTGTCTAATGAAGACTAAGCAAGTTCTGATGCTGAGTCTGAAGACTGTCAGGTTTGTGAATGAAGTCCTGGATTTTCTGTTTGTGTTTCTGGTCTGCATTTGTGCTGTTCTCTACAGTTGTGGTTGTTCTTTTGTGTATGGAATCTGAGTGGTTCTGATCCTTGCTGGTGTTGTGCTGAGTTGTGAGCTGTTAGTTTTGTGTTGGTCTGTGTTGTGTTTCTTGCTCTTGGTGTTTTGTCAAACTTGTTTGGCTAAAAAGGGGGAGAAATATGTGTGGTCTGATCTGTTTGCCTCAGGGGGAGAGTGTATGTGATGATCTGTTCAGAAGTATGTGTGCTGATTTGTCAGGAGCTGAGCTGTTCAGGGGGAGTTCCTGAGTGTTGTGTTTCAGGGGGAGTTCCTGAATGTGTGTTTCAGGGGGAGAAGCTGTACCTCAGAAACTGCTGATGTATGTTGCAGGGGGAGTTTTTATGTGTTAACATAGCATTTCATCCGCAGCTGACTCTATTGCTACATTTGTGTTTTGTTCTTCATGGTTGTGTACCTTGATGTTTGAAGAATTTGCTTGTTGTTGTGCTCAATTTGATTTTAGCCAAAAATTTGCCAAAGGGGGAGATTGTTGGATATTTGAGTGTTGGCTACATGTTTTGCAAAAATCAAATATACAAGCATTGTGTCTTCAGAAGCTAAAAATCTCATTTTGTTAATTCTCACAATATCTTTTGAAGATTTAATTGAAGATTTATCCAAAGCTTCATTTCTAGAAGGAAGTATTCTTTGCGCAAGATTTGTTCTGAAGATTTGTTTCAGTTATTCGTAAATATATTTTCAAAGTAATCTTTTGGAAAATATATTTCTGAATAATATGAGAGCTTCTATTTGCTTCTAAAAGAATTCTAAGATCATATCTTTGAAGATTTGTTGAAGATTTATCATGGCTGAAGTTTCCAGGAGACTAATATTTTTATGAGAAGATCTTATTTGAAGATTGGCTTCGTGTTTATTGTTGAATATATTTTCAAAGGATCTTTGGAAAATATAATTCAGAAATATGTTTCCTTCTTTGAGCTTCTATAATATTTCAGAATCATATCAATTGAAGAATATTTGGTTCAGATTTATGTTGCAGCTGAAGACTATTTAAAGAGGGCTTTGCTATTGGAAATTTCATGTGTCAAGAACCAGAAATTAGTTCTAGAGTTTTTGTGTCTGTTAAGCTTAGTGCTTTATTATTTGTGTACCACTCATTGCATGAGTTGGTTGTCTGTTTTCATTGAGTTGTTAATCACTTAAAGCTTTTAAGCACAAGTGAATGTTTTTCTGTTTTTGAAGAATGTCTTCAATCTGTTTGTTTTGTTGAGTTTACAATCACTGGGTTGTGGTTGCTTGGTTAGGAAGTAAGTGGGTTCTTATACCTAGGTGGTTTCATGGGTAGAAGTCTAGAAGGGTAGATATTAAGTGATAAGACGAAGAACAGGGGCTGTTGAGTCTTAGAATTAATTCTACTTAGTAGATTTCCTTCCTGGATTGGTATCCCCCAGAGTAGGTGAAGTTTGCACCGAACTGGGTTAACAAATTCATTGTGTTCCTTTACTTTCTGCACCTTTTATTTCTGCTTCTGAACTTTATTTTTCATACTCTGTTTTTAGTTCAGAACCAGGTAACTGCCAGGAATTTCATCATCATCTAAGGAAAGACCTTGGAATGACGTCCCATCAACAATATCGGCACCGATGAAAGAGAAAGCTGACAGATGGCTAATCAACAGAGCTTCCTCTCCTCCCACAGTTACTAGCTTTCCATTCTTCACAAATTTCAGCTTTTGATGCAGCGTGGATGTCACTGCTCCGGCCTCGTGGATCCACGGTCGGCCTAACAAACAACTGTACGCTGCTTGTATATCCATTATTTGGAAGGTAATTTGGAAAACAGATGGCCCGATTGTAATAGGTAAATCCACCTCCCCAATCCCTCATTTCTTCGAGCCATCGACGGCTTTAACAACTACCCCACTTTGCCTCATGTAGGTCCCCTGGTAGGAAAGCTGGTCAAGGGTTGTCTTGGCCATTACATTCAATGAAGAGCCGGTGTCCACAAGTACGTTTGATAAAACATCCGACTTGCAGTTCACCGATATGTGTAATGCCAGATTATGGTGCCTTCCTTGCTCGGGGAGTTCCTCATCACTGAAGCTCAAGCTAATGCAGACAGTGATGTTTCCGACAATGCCTCCGAATTGGCCAAGGGTTATGTCGTGCTCCACGAAGGCTTGGTCCAAGACTCTCATTAATGATTCTCTATGAGCGTCGGAGTTTAACAATAAGGACAACATAGAGATTTTGGAAGGCGTTTTTCAACAACTGGTCCACAACCTTGTATTCGCTCTTCTTGATTAGCTTTAACACCTCATCGAAATCCGAATCGGCATTTGCCCCACTGGATTGACCTACATCTTTACTTGTGCAGGGGTCTTGGGTTTGCTTCGGTTTAAATACCGGGGTACTGACCTTCTCTTGGACTGTTGTGGGAAGAACACGTCCACTCCTTAGCACTTTGCTACTGTCCGTGATATTACCGACAGGGGCTAAGGGGGGAATAGGTACCTCTTGACCGTTGTTCAACATGGTTGCAAGGTACTTGTATGGAACTGCTTTGTTGGAAGTGTATGGGGCAGGTCTCGGTAAACATATTACGAGTGGAGTAGCAGCAGGCTCCTGGCTGCTGAAAGCTAACTCCAAGTGTTCCAGGATATCAAACTCCGGGACTATAACACATACACTTTTGTCACTTTTTGTGACAATAAGTTCCTTTTTGTCCATTAGTCCTTGTATGTCGCTTTGGATTTGCATACATCCTTGAGGACTTTCCGAACACTCTTTGCAACTAGCATGATCATGCTTGAACATAGTTGCCTTACACATCTTGATGTGTAGTGGAACCAGAGGCGTCCTGATGTCTTGGGCCTTCAAGATAGGAATTGGCTTTTTGATGCTCTTGAACCATGTTGATAGAGGAACCATGGTTCGGCAGAGGGTTGGTTTGGACATTTGGATTTGAGTCCTTGAAGGTCAGAACCTTGGTACGGATTAGCCTTTGGACCTCATTTTTTAGAACAAAGCAATGTTCGACGTCATGACCCGGAGCCCCTTGATGGAATGCACAAGTAAGGTCAGGGCGATACCATATAGGTAATACATTTGGTACGGGAGGTGGTGCTCTTGTTTGTACAAGATTTCTTGCAATTAAAGCAGGGAGCAAGTCCGCGTACTTCATGGGTATCGGGTCGAATGCCGTTCTTTGGCGATTCTGATGATTGATGGGTTGAGGATTTTGAGGTCGGAATTGTTGTTGACCTTGTGGGCGAGGTTGTTGGTAATGTTGTTGTGGGTTTTGTGGGTGTTGTTGTTGATATGATTGTTGATAATGAGGGGGAGGTATTTGTGGGACCTGAATTTGGTAGTTTGGAGGTGTAGAGATGGAAGGTGAAATGGCAGAGACATGTGGATATGCTGAATACCCTTGGTGAGGTCCTCCATGGCCAATCATGCCAATATCCTGCTCTTTCTTTCTCGGGTAGCTACTCCCGAATCTTTTCGTGCTGCTAGATGGAGCACTTTCCTTCACTAAGCGTCCTTCTCGGACCGCATCCTCCAAACGTACGCCCATGCTCACCATTTCTGTGAAGTCACTTGGCGCACTCGCAATCATTCGCTCATAATAAAAGGAACCAAGAGTGTTCAAAAAGATCTTGGTTATTTCCTTTTCTTCTAGAGGCGGGCTAATCTGAGCCACCACCTCTCTCCACCTTTGTGCGTACTCTTTAAAGGTCTCTTTGTCCTTTTGGGCCACGGCCCGGAGTTGGTCCCGGTCCGGGGCCATGTCCAAATTGTATTTATATTGGAGGACAAATGCCTCTCCCAAGTCGTTGAAGGTTTGGATCTTGGTACTATCCAAACCCATGTACCACTTTAAAGCGGCACCAGTTAAACTATCCTGGAAGTAGTGGATGAGCAATTGATGATTGTCGGTTTGAGTCGACATTTTCCTAGCGTACATTACTAGGTGACTTTGCGGGCAAGTGTTCCCCTTGTACTTTTCAAAATCTGGGACCTTAAATTTAGGAGGGATTTTGACGTTGGGTACAAGGCAGAGGTCATGGGCGTTTTTCCCGAATAAATCCTTCCCTCGGAGGGCTTTAATTTCCTTTTGCATCTCATCAAATTTTTCTTGGAAATCAGCCATCCTATCTTGGGCACCTAAACTTTCGGCATGAAAGGTAGGCCCGTGATCAAACAGAGTGGTATGAACCACCGGCGCTGAGAAGGCCGCAGTAGCCTGGGTGAAGGTGACCTCGGGTTGAGAGACCGGAGTCTCTTGAAGAGTAGTGGGAATAGGGATGAATTCTTCACCAAAGTCGAATGGCATGCCCCATGTACAACCGGGGGGTCTAGTGTATTGCTGAGCACCGGCATGTAATGTTGGAGTTGAAGCGGATGCTGACGCTTGAGCTTGAGAGCTAGAGGGAGGAGGAGGTGTTGTTGGAATTTGTGCGGCCGCTAGTAACTTCACTAACTCCGCTAATTTTTCCATCTCCGTTCGCATAGATGTCAACTCTCCACGGAGCTCCTGATTCTCTTGTTCTAAATTCTCCATCTTTCTCTTTATGGTTGCTCAGGTATTGTATGTGTGGGTTGCTTTGGGACGACGAGCCACTTTTCCTTACGGGAAGACGCGAAGTGTTGCGGATGAAATGCGAACACTGAAGACTCAATTCGGATTATAAGAAATCCTGAGGATAAGAAAAGGGAAATGAGTTTTGGACTCGAAGACGAACGTATGCATGATATGAATGATGTATGTAAATGCATGAATTTTTTTTTTTTTTTGCTTTACAAGGAAATTAAAAAGTGTGCAATTAATATTAGCAATTAGGAATATTAAAGGCCGGGAAATTATCATTGTCCAAAAATATATTTATTTGATTGAATAACATTGAGATTACAAAGTGTAATTAATGCTAATACAAATCAAATAGCCGCTCGCTTTTCGGCCTTGTCTATTTCCTCCCTATAGAAATCTACAGTATCCTTGCAGAATTTCATGAACTTCTGAATTTCTTTAGGGATGGCAAAGTAAGGCATGACCATCTCGGCCTTTGCTAGTTTCTTCGGAAGTTTGGCAATGACCAAGTTTGAGAATGCGACCAATCTAGTGAAGTCCTCACTTAGTCGGGTGGCGTCTTGCCATACAAACTCAATTACTTCCTTGCGTTGGGCTAGCTGGATATTTGCACTTCTAATCTCATCAAGGAGTCGTGCAATATGGTTTCCATGCTCTCTTGCAATCTTATCGAAGTATTCTTCGAATTTCTTGATGTCCGCTTCGAGACGATTGCATTGTAGCTTCCCTTGATGAGAAAGACCTTCATATCTTTGCCGTTGGACACGTTCGGCTTGGAGCTACTCCTTGTAGTCCTTCACGACTTCTTGGAGTTGTTGATTTTTCTCTTGAAACTTCAACCTCCATTTCTTTTGAGCTTCGATGGCTAGCTCGCCGAACTTTTTGAGTTCTTGGTTGGAATGCAAGATTCTTTCCAATTCCTCGTCCTTGGCTACAAGGTTGGCATCCGCACTAACCAAACCACCTCCAATCCAATCTCTCTTCCCCTCGAAGATCTTTAGCCGCTTTTGGCACACTAGGAGAGAATTTGTCGCTTCATCTCGATCTCTCTTTGTCCTAGTGATTTCTCCTAAAGCTTGAAGGTGCTTTAATTCTAATTCTCCATTTTTATTTTGGAGTTCTCGAATTTTAGCTTTGAGCTCCTCCGCTTCTTTGTTGGGAATGGTTGTGCTTGGCTTAGGTGTAGGAGATTTCGGAGGGCATATGACCTCAAAGGGTAGCTTGATTGTTTTAACCCTCTTCTTCACCCATTGAGTATAGAGAGGCTTGGCCACACAATTCTTCTTGCCAACCCTTCCTTTGCGCACTTGGCTCCAAGCCCTTCGGATCCTTTCTAGCAAGGCCGGGTCTTGATCTCCTTCCCTTAAGAAGAAAGATTCTAACAAGAGATCACCGGGTTTGTCCTCCATTGGATAGCCTAGCTGGCGGAGAGAGAGGACTGGATTGTAGTTAATGCATCCCTTAGTACCGATGAGGGGTACATTGGGGAAATCCCCACAACTTAGGATGACTTCCGGGTCCTCTAAATCCGGAGAAAACCAATGGATGTCTTTCTCGGTAAGAGCTAACATTCTTTGCGACCATTGAAGCTTGGCCCGGTTTTCCATAAAATCTCGGCTTCTTGGCATGTGGGATGTCAACCAAATTTGTACCAAAGAAATACAACAAGAAATTGTGCGTCCTCTCCCTTGTCCATGCCTTGAATAAAGGGAATGATAAAAATCCGCCAAAAGGGTGGGAACCGGGTTTTTCGTCATGAACACTTTTATGGCCGGAAGGTCTACAAAGTCGTCCATATTGGGGAATAGAACTATTCCATACACCAAAAGGGCTAGGATTGCGTTGAATGCCTTCCCCTCTTTGTTAGCCAACAAAAACCGAGCTTGGGTCTCCAAGAACCTTCTCGTGAAACCCTTAATGTTCCCTCTAGTTTCCAACTGAAGTGCTATGTCTTGAACATTAAGGTGTAAGGATTCGGCGATGGCCTCTAACGTAGGGTCTTTTCCCGGACCGAGATAAAGCCCATGGTCTTTCATGCTACAACCCAAAATCTTCTCAAATTCTTCCAAGGTTGGAGCTAATTGGAAGTCTTGAAAGGTAAAGCACCGGAGAGGTGGGTCAAAAAATTGAGCCAAAGTGGTTAAGGCCACCAAATCTATCTTCACGGGTAGGAGGTCGAGTATTAGTCCATAACTTGCCTCGAAGTTGCTCTTGTCGACCGAAGAGAGCCGTCTACTCAAAGCTAGCAAACTTTCCACTTTAGGGACCTTGATCTTGAAAGCGAGCGTATTTCTATTTTTGGAGGCGATATTTCTTTTGCTAATATTTGGTTGCTCTTTTTAATTTCCTATATAAAGCAAACTGGTATGCGAAAATTATTTTCATGAATGTGAATGTACGGTATGCATAGGTATGATATGTATGTTCAAAACTTCCCCCCATCCTCACATGTAGGCTCTAAAGATGAGATTTCCTAAAAAGGTCCCTAGAGTCATGGATCCCACATGGAATTAAGGTCGTCGATTGCGAACTTCGCATGACTTCAATTCATTCCACGTGAAAATCTCCTCTAGGCGGGGTTTGGCATCCTACCTCACGGACATACGTCAACTCGGGCTTTCGCTCACAACCACCATTCTAACTTAATTTTCTCTCGAGCTCGGGTAGAGAGCCTCACACGTCCGGCATTAACCCGAACAATGTGGAGTAACATCGCTCAAGTAACAACCCCATAATTGATATATATTGATATGAAGCAATATGAAATATACATAAATATAGAGCAAAAGAATAGAAACAAATAATGATAAGAAGATACAAACGCGCAAGCAAAGCAAAAACATTTTAGCCTAAAAGTCGACTAAGATAGGCTTGACTCGTCATACACAAACAAAGTGTTTTATGCATGTCCCCAGTGAAGTCGCCATTTTTGTCGCGTCGAATTTCGGATATCAAGCTATTGGGAAGCGTTGAATCACTAATTTTAAATCACGACTGAACTTTTAATTTTTCGGGGAGAAAAGGAAAAAAGTTCGAAATTACCTTTGAATAAAAGATTTTAGGTTCGAGAGTCGATTATGCGAGGGGAAGGTATTAGCACCCCTCACATCCGTTGTACTCAACGGGAACCTCTTAGTCGACTTAGGCTTAAAATGTTTTCAAAGTTTTGCTTGCGTGCTTGAACATATAAAAGGGAAAAAGAAAAAATATGATACGAAGGGAAAAAAGAAGTTTTTTATTAACGGGCTTGACAAGATGTGAATCCTGCTCCTACGTATCTCCCGGTAGACGGAGAATTCAAAGCGTACGTAGTTCTTTGGGTAGAAAAAATTTGTATGTTGGTTCGTTTTAATAAAAAAAAGATTTGAAGACGCACAAAGGCGTAAAACGTTTAAATGACGGACGCACATTAAGGCGATGGTAATCGCACAAGGCGTAAAAGGTTGAATGGTAAAAGACAGACGCACATTAAGGCGATGGAAATCGCACAAGGCGTAAAAGGTTGAAAAATAAAAAGACGGACGCACATTAAGGCGATGGAAATCGCACAAGGCGTAAAACGTTGAAAAATAAAAGACGGACGCACATTAAGGCGATGGAAATCGCACAAGGCGTAAAAAGTTGAAAAATAAAAAGACGGACGCACATTAAGGCGATGGAAATCGCACAAGGCGTAAAACGTTGAAAAATAAAAGACGGACGCACATTAAGGCGATGGAAATCGCACAAGGTGTAAAAGGTTGAAAAATAAAAAGACGGACGCACATTAAGGCGATGGAAATCGCACAAGGCGTAAAACGTTGAAAAATAAAAGACGGACGCACATTAAGGCGATGGAAATCGCACAAGGCGTAAAAGGTTGGAAAAAAAAAACAACGCGCAAAAGCGCGAAAAGTTCGAATTGACCACGAGGGCCAAGAAAAGCTTAAAATGGTCACGAGGGACCAAAGAAATGTTAAGATTGACCACGAGGGCCAAGAAAAGATTTAAACGCGTTGGACGCGTATGAAAATGGAATGACGATTACCCGAACGACGAGACATACGTCACACATTCGTGCAACCGAGGTTTGGGGAGACATACGTCAAGCCATTCCTTTTTCATTCAAGTTCTCGCTTCGTTGAAACTCAAAGATAATCTCAAAGGGACAAAACACTTGGTTAGAAATTTAGAGGAAAGTTGTAAAAGAGAATCACGAACAAATTTGTTGTTCGAGTTTATTAAAAATCATGAACATCACTTGTTGCTTAAGTTATTGAAACTAAAGAACAAGCGTGGTTCAAGTTTGAAAGATGAACAAAATCATAAAGAATATGCATGAGTTTGGAAAATACACAAGTTCGGTTCAATTTGAGTTTGGTTTAAAAAGTGAGCAAGTTCGGCTCAAGTTCATTTTTGATTGAAAATCATGAACAATGTTATTGTTCAAGTTTAGTTTTGAAGAAAAAGAACTTAGCTTATTGCTCAAGCTTGATTTTGAAAATTTAAGAACATAACTTGTTTTGCAAGTTACTCAAAATTAATTGCACGAACTTGTGAAATTTCCAAAGACATGCAATATTCTTGATATGGTTTGAACAAAAATGCTTTTAACCCTCTTTAGGTTCTGAATCAACAGTTAAAACCTCAAAAATTTGGCCTTTGGAAGCCTGATTCATGTTCTGATTTTTACAGCCTTCGCAGAGCAACCAGAACTTGGCTCTGCGAAGTCAGGTTCTGATATGGTCGCTCTGCAAACATGACTTTGCTCTGCGAAGTATGCGAAAAATTGAACTCAGAAGCTGCTTCTGAACAGAAGTTCAGAAGCTGCTCCTGAGCAAGCTTCAGAACCTAAAGGGGGTTAAAAAGCTTTGCAAATTTGGAAGAAAAGGAGCACAACAACTCAGTTTTAATGCTTTGCAACTTTGAGATTCCTTTTGAGTTTCAAAAGGGGTTTTTTGCACAAAATGAAATTAAACAAAACAAATGATGCAAACAGTCAATCAAAATGAAAGATAAAGACTTTAAGGTACTTACAGAACTCCTAGCAATGCTTTGTGCAAGAGATAGGAAGTGGCTTGCTTGATTGATTTTGCAAAGCTTTGAGATTGGAGATTATGGATGATAATGACACTAGTACTTCAAATGTTTTGCTATGAGTGTAAAATTTGTGTATTGAACTCTCTATTCTCTCTCAAAAAATGCTGTAATTTCTAGCTCTTGAAGGTTTTCAATTGTGTATGTATGAATGTGCATTGCATTCCTTTTTATAGGCCAAGAATGAAATCTATGCAATGATGAGAAAATCTCTAGAACCTAGCTGATTTATGGGCTAAAATCAGGCTAAATTGCTTTGCATTTAATGCTAAAGGATAGAGGTTGATTTGCCTTGTGCCAAGGGTCAAGACTTTGGCTGATCTTAGCCACAAATGCAGCTGATCCTTGATAGCAATGATGAGAAAAATCTGAAAAACAGGGCAGCTTGCAATTGTGTGATTCTTGGGATCAATCCTTGCAATCTTGAGAGGTCAAGCAAGGAAAACGTGCACTTCCATGTACAGAGAGATTGAGGGAAGCAAAAAGAGCATGTGGGCTGGTGTGAGGAAGGAGAAAAACGGCTGAAAACAGGGCAGCACAAACATCTTTTTTGCAAGTGAAACCATCCAAGTTTGACTGGTTTTGGTGGAGAAAGGAGGAAGAAAAGGGATCAAGCAGCTGGCTGGCAAGCTCATGGTGAGAGACAGGTCAATTGGGAAGGGTGAGGACTGACCAAGGGCAGCCAATTGCTTGAGCACATGCTAGGTTGGAAGAAAATGCTTCTCACCTTGAACTTTAATGTCACACCTTTGATTCTTGCTTTGTGCATCCAATGAGCCACAATTGATGATCACAGTGATAATAAAAATGATAGATAATAATAACAATAACTAAAATGAAAACAAAAGCAAGATAAATCAAAAAATAAAAAATCTGCAGAAATTTCGCAGATTTCGCAGTGCGAAGGTAGGGTCGCAGTGCGAAATCCCTTTTTCTTTTTTTGTATTTTCTTTAAAATAAAATAAAAGATAAAAAATAAATAACAAAAACAAATAATGATAATAGTAAATGATGCAAATAACAAAGATGGTCAATGATGAAAATGATAATGGAAACAAAAATAGAAATGATGAAAATAATAAAATGATGAAAAAGTTAATAATATTAGTAATTAAGAATAATGATAATAATAAATAATAAATCATTAATAAAAAAAGAAGATAATAATAATATTAGAAAAAGGCAATAGCAATAGTATGATAACATTAATAATAATGGTAGTAATGATGATGGTGATACACATTAATAAATAAAATCTAAAAATGAAGATAAAAATAACAAAAGGTAAATAAGAAAAAAAATGAAAATTATAATGGAATGAGAAATAATTTTATGATAATGAACTAAGAAAAATATGAGTCAAAAAATGGGGTATGACAGACATCAAAAAGAAGCTTGACGACGCCAAGGGACTTTGGGCTGAACAGTTACATGAGGTATTTTAGTAGATAATATTCAATAGTTAATCATAACATCAGTTTAAAATATTCCTTCGTCTTTAAAGCATCTAACCAACTGTGGAAAAAATGAAACGAACAAATGAGTACAGGTACTCTGGTCATATCATACGACGCCGCACTCAACAACCAAGGAAACCCCGTTTACTATGGTCTTTGGCACGGATGCTATGCTCCCCGTAGAAATTGACACGCCAACATGGCGTCGTGAAAATTTCTCAGAGGAAGGTAGAATTGTTTTACGTTTTCTCTAACACTTTTCGATGCAGGATCCTCAGTTAAAAACTCTCCCTCATGATATCTCACACACCTTTTGTTGATCTAAATTAAGCTAATGAGACAGGCCTGCTATGTGGAATGGATATGATTGATGAGATACGTGAAGCCGCTCACATCCAAGAGTTCGCCTCCAAACAAAGAGCAGCTCGCCGATACAACTCGAAAGTGATCCCAAGGGACATGAAGGAGGGCGACTTGGTCCTAAAGCACGTCTTCGCGCCCACGCGGATTGGCAAACTACTACCTAACTGGGAAGGGCCATACCGAGTCAGGGAAAAGCTTTTACATGGAGCATACAAGCTAGAAGAGCTGAACGGAGATGCGGTGCCACGGACCTGGAATGCAGTGAATCTGTGCCATTACTACAGTTAAATATTCGTTATTATCACAAGGCGAGCTATGTAGAATCAAGCCGCCGTAATATTATCTGACACTACATTCATCATCATAACAAGCTAGACAACGCCAAGATACAAATAAAAACAGAAGGAAAAGAAATCGCCACCTAATCCCTTAACCCCAAAGAGGGCTCTAAGACGTCATGAGCTAAAAAGAAATCGCCACCTAATTCCTTAACCCCAAAGAGGGCTCTAAGACGTCGTGAGCTAAAAAGAAATCGCCACCTGATTCCTTAACCCCAAAGAGGGCTCTAAGATGTCGTGAGCTAAAAAGAAATCGCCACCTAATTCCTTAACCCCAAAGAGGGCTCTAAAATGTCGTGAGCTAAAAAGAAATCGCCACCTAATTCCTTAACCCCAAAGAAGGCTCTAAGAAGTCGTGAGCTAAAAAGAAATCGCCACCTAATTCCTTAACCCCCAAAGAGGGCTCTAAGACGTCGTGAGCTAAAAAGAAATCGCCACCTAATTCCTTAACCCCAAAGAGGGCTCTAAGACGTCGTGAGCTAAAAAGAAATCGCCACCTAATTCCTTAACCCCAAAGAGGGCTCTAAGACGTCATGAGCTAAAAAGAAATCGCCACCTAATTCCTTAACCCCAAAGAGGGCTCTAAGACGTCATGAGCTAAAAAGAAATCGCCACCTAATTCCTTAACCCCAAAGAGGGCTCTAAGACGTCGTGAGCTAAAAAGAAATCGCCACCTAATTCCTTAACCCCAAAGAGGGCTCTAAGATGTCATGAGCTATAAAGAAATCGCCACCTAATTCCTTAACCCCAAAGAGGGCTCTAAGGCATCGCGAAAGTAAGAAGGTCCACACAAAAAAGTTGCCTCAACAAAACAATAACGTTGAGAATAAAAACGGTTTGACAATTTTTAACAAGTCGCGAAATAAGGACAAGAAATAGTCATCGAAGAGGCATTTTTTAAAGCATCGCCATTAAAAAAGAAGAAATTCGAAGCTAAATAATAGAAGAAAAGTTAAACAGCATAAAGAGAATAATGCATCATTACAAACCAAAAGTGTACTAAGTTCAAAGCAAAATTAAAAATTACAACATTAAGATTATGGTTCGTCCACTAGGGCGCCATCTACAACAACCTTAAAAGAATCTAGAGATGAGAGACCGACACCAAGATATAGAAAGGCGACCTATTCTTTGGCACGGTCAAAACCATTCTCAAAAGAAAGTGCTAACTCGCCCTTGGCCTCTGAGATTTCAACCTTCAGCGCCGTCTCTCTCTCAACTCCAGAGGCAACTTCGCCCTTCAACTACTTAATCACCGTGTCTTTCCCAGCTAAATCAGCATCATGACTGATCTTCAGGTCAGTGATGCGCTCATCACATTCAAGCTTCATCGCCTCTTTGGCCTCTTTGATCTCTTTTTCTCTACTTTCTTGGGCTTCTTTCAACTCCTTCTCCAGCGCCCTCACCTTACCCTGCAACGTTTCTTCACTCTCCACCAGCTCATCATGTTTGTGGTCCATTGCGTCCAGGAGCATGATAGGCCGGAAACAGTTCACGCCCACATCCCTTGACATAAAGGGAATGGAGTTCTGGTTCCCAGCTCCCACGTCGTCAAGGCCGAAGGCTATCCTCTCCTTCACATAGGCTCCATAATCGAAGTCCTTTCTCCAGAAGGATTGGACCCCCCGCTGGTACCTTATCTTTCCCGGTTGGCGCCTTCTCCTTCTTCTTCTCTCGCCCCTTTTCTTGCATGACTTCGGCGGCGACTTCACCTTGAGGTTGGGCGTCAAGTGCAACCTCAACTTTCCTCTTTGGCTTACGAGTAATAAGTCCAGAGGGGTCGCTGACGACCAACCCCTCAGCAGCTTTCTTGGCCTTCATCTCCTCTAGATACTTTTTCCTCTCTGCAGCATTCATAGGCGCCACCGATTCTACAAAAAGAAAATACAAAAAAAAAACACATAAGTTACTAAGACAAAGTAGGCGAGAAAGTCAATCAAGTAAAGTTATAAAATCAACTCACGTAAATAGGTCTCTAGGCTATTTGCGTCCCCCGCCCTATTCAACAGATCTCGTATATTCATAGGCAGCATTTTGTCCAAGAAGCAGACGACATCTTTTTCATACTCGTCCAACTTCTCATATTCAAATCCGGTGATGGAGGCCGAGGAACTCATCCAGCAGATTGGAAACCTCAACTCGCCCTGTACCCGCACAACGGCTTCCTCGCAGTCCTTTCCCCCCCGCGTCCTAAGGAAAGTTTGCCTCCAATTCTTGTAGTGAGAGGCATAAGGTGGGAACAACCTCTTGCCAAGATGCGCGCTGACGGACACCCAGGACAACTTGTCCACCCCTTTAGTACCATAAAAAGTGAAAAAGGAGCCAGCCGAGGGCTCGAAACCTAGTCCCTCACACATGATCTCAAAAGCCCTTATAAACGCCCAACTGTTGGGCTGGAGTTGAGAAGGCGCCACGTTCAACCAATTTAGAACACTTGCTTCAAAGGGCATGAAGGGATACTTCACGCCCAGGTCTTCAAAGACAGCCATGTACATGTAGAAGAATTCATGAACGACGCCCTTTGGCATCCGTAGATACACTTTCTCACCAGGGCGGCAAGGCTCCTGGATCACGTCCTCTTCAAATCCCGTCGATGATACACTTAGTTTGCTTCGAGCAAAGTACTTCGTCGGAAAAGTTCTCTTGCTCTGAACCACTAGAAGACGCCATGTAACAAATTACTTTCCTATAGAAGGGACCTGGGCAAACAGAAAGAACAACGCAATCAGACAAACTCCCACTATTATTCCCCCTTCACTATCACTTGAGTCGCTCAAAAACTCTCCTAAAACAGAATGGCCATAATAGGCATTTTTGAAAACCACCCAATCAGTGGTTTCGTCCGATCACGTTGCATGCCTAACAGCTTCGCTCCACAACCTATCCCTCTCCTCCGAATTCGCTGAAGATATTACATTACCCTCCCTATCACACTCTAATAACCGCCATATTCAAGCCCTAAATTACAAGAAGCGAAGACCTAACTTACAGAGGACGAGTTCGAAGGAAAGTTACCTATTTTTAATAAACTCAGCGAAGAACATGAGATATAAAGCAAGATGCAAAGCCTAGAACGATCTGGATTTGATGAGCGCGACGATCTCCAAAGCCAGGAACGGTTTGAAAGGAAAGTACATTTTTGAGAGAAAAAGCGAGAGTGAAGGAAGTGAAAAGGGTAAAAGAAATCTGAAAGTGGAGGAAAAGTAGATCTGTTTCAGTTTAAAGTACAAATGCCTGGGAAAATGCGCAGATGACGTCACTTAAGTGGGCATGATTTCCAAGAACCGTTGCGATGCGAACACGTCAGCGAGAGCGAACGGTCGCCCCATTTCAGCCGTCGGATCTCACTAGGGCTCGCCCTGAATCTAAACCTCAAAGAGAATCACGCCCCATGTTGGGCTAGTTCTGGCATGGCGGTCTGAGCCACTCAATAAAGTCACTCTTTTTTACACAGTTTAAATCACTTCGCCTTGTTCCAAATCTCGTGCTTGTTGGGCTATGGATACTGTTGTTGGGCTAGCACCCACCAAGGCCCCAAAAACACGTGGAGCTAGTACCCATGTTGGGCTAGCACCCATGTTGGGCTAGTACCCATGTTGGGCTAGCACCCATGTTGGGCTTGTACTCATAAAAGCTTCCAATATTTAGGGGGCTGCAATATATCAATTGGTATTCGCTTTGCACACCTAGCAATTTAAAAATTCTCACATAGCTTCATTTGCAGTAAGTCTCACTTGCTGGGCGAAAGATCATAGACAGATCCCCAGTGACAGTTTAATCACTTCGCCTTGTTCCAAAGCTCGTGCTTGTTGGGCTGTGGACCGTAGATCTTACCATTTAGGCCTTAGAGCCCTAAAAACAGGGCTTAAACCCTTAGAGCAAGGATGTGCGTCCTCCAGAAGGGCACAAAGCCCACCTGACAATCCTATACAATTTTAGGGAACTCTCCTAGGCATCCTCTAGGGGCGCCCTCAGCAGCCTGCAAGGGTGCTCTAGCCATGGTTTTGGCCCTTTATGATTTGGGCCCAAAACCATGACTGGATAGGCCCAAATTGGGACTACAAATAGTAACCTTGGGATCATCCCCAAAGCATGGCCAAAACAAACCTGAAACCCTAGTTTTCCTAGATTGTACTCACAGCCAGTACAATTCCATACATCACAAGTCATGTTATCATCACAACATCATTTCATCACATTAATCATGCCACTACTATCTCTACATAATTAATTCACCACATTCATCATATTTAATCATCAACATATCGTAATCATCATAATATCATGCTTTCACTTAATCCTATTTCCATAGTTTACAATCCATGTTTAATAAAACTAAGTTCATTAACCTATCACCAATTACTCCATCACCATAACACATACCCATCACGCTTCATCATCATTTATGCCTCATTAGTCAATTAACAAGTTCACATTCATTTCACGGCTCAATTAAAGATAATTCACAAGTTAATTTCAAATCTTTCCATCCCTAAGTTATCTTTAATCATACACCATGTTAATCAACCATAATCATAACAATTAAACACCTACTAATCAAGTTTAGGGGTTTGAGACCCCTTCATGTGCATCAGATACTTCAAAAATTAACAAAAATGCATTTTTCCCTTACATGAAGGGTGGCACGGTCGTGCCATCCTTGGCAGAAAGTTTACGCACGGCCGTGCCACATGGCCGAACGCTCATGCCAATCTCTCAGGTAGGAAAAACTAACTTTTTGACGTTTCTCGCAGGAAACATCATTTTCAACACCGTTTTTCGATCAAGTCGTACCAAACTCGTCCCAAATCCTTAAACCAATTTTATCTACTCATTAACACCTCAAACTTAGCTTAAAAAACCTAATCATAATCACTTTTCATCAATATTTACGATGTGTTCTGATTAATCCAATTATCTTCTCAAAACTCATTTTCACCAAACAACTTAACATCCAAACATGGCATTAACAACAATAACAACTTTCCTTCACATTCAACATAATCATACTTGCTCATTTCACTTATCATAACATCAATTTAATCATATTAACAACAACTTTGTGATTTTTAACCGATTAAGCATATTCACCAAGAACATAACAACAACCACTTAAACCACAACTTAATCATAATAATTTCATGAATTCTCAAACCAAACATATACCCATAAGCAATTTGTAACATCCCGCTTCAGACTTAGATATTTATCAGTGTTGTGACGATGTACCATAGGTATTTTAAGTGAAGGGCATTTTGGTAAAATTGAGGGAAGAGGCTATATAAAGCCAACCAACCCCAATTTTCTCATTTTTTTCCTTCTCACTTCTCTCTCTAGAATTTTTCCTCTCCCTTCTCTCTACACTCTCTCATGATTTCTCATCCTTCTCCACCCCAATCTTCACTTAACCATCATTCCAATGGTCTAGTTCATGAGCAAGCACAAATTTTGGGAACATTGAGCCAAGGGAAGCTGGATGAGCCAAGAAAGGAAGGAAGAGATCAAGCTAGGGTTTGGATAAGAGCTTGGTGTGCGCACCTCGTTTTTTTCCTCGGGAAAAAGACGCGCAGATCCTCCGAGGTCGTCCTCGAACGCTCGGAGGTGCCTTTGTGAAGCCGCCACCAAAGTTTTTGTGTAAAGGGAACGTTGATAAACCCTTAAGTTTTTTTTTTGTTTAAAGGGAAACGATAATAAAACCCTTTTGACGATGAGGATAAGGATTAGGTCATCGCAACCATTGTCGGGTTCGGGAGTCGGTTACGCGAGGGGAAGGTATTAGCACCCCTCACGTCCGTTGTACTCAACGGGAACCTTCTATTTGGTTAAAGCTTGAATTGTTTTTTTATACTTTGCGTGCATGTTCATTTATGTTAAAAATATAATAAAAGGGGGGAAAGAGATAAAAACAAACGAAGAAAAAGTTTTTATTATTATTGTGCTTGACAAGATGTCGATCTTGCTCCTACGTATCTCCCGGTAGTCGGAGAATTCAAAGCATACGTAGTTCTTTGGTAGAAAAACGTATGTGTGTTGGTTGATTTTAATTGGACGATGTTTTAACCGAATTCTTGCGATTAAACGTAGCTTGTATGCTCGCACTTGGAGACTTATTAAGCGTTCGTTCGCGAATCACATTAGAATTGTTAAAAGGTACGTCCGTTAGGGTAGAGGGTTGAATTGGTCGCTATGGGACCAAGAGAGGTACAATGGACTCATATAAGTCAAACATTGACCGAGTGGACTCCGACGAGTCGAGGGGTTGAGTCTAATGGCCAACGGGGGACCAAAAGGTTTGGATTGACCACAAGGGGCCAAGATTTGGTTTGGTTAGGGTTGTACATGTTAAAAAAAGGGAATGACGATTGTCCGAGCGACGAGACATACGTCACGCATTCGTACAATCGGGGCGATGGAGAGACATACGTCACACCATCCCTTTTTCATTCATGTTTTTGGATTGAATTCTTTAGAAATCCCAAGGTAAGTCAAAACATATGGTTTGAAAACCCAAAAATGGGAAGGTTTAGCAAATTTGCTAAAAAACGCGCAAGTTCGTCTCATTTTGCGAAAATGCGCACGTAAACGGTGTATGTTCATCTTTGAGTTTTGAACATTATGAACAATATTTATTGTTCAAGTTTGGATTGAAAAGATGAACATAGCTTGTTTGTTCATGTGGTTTTGGAAGTTTGGGAACATAACTTGCTTTGCAAGCTACCCACAAAATGGTTATACGAACTTGTGATTTTGCCAAAATTATGCAAAAACCTTGTTATGGTTTGAAGAACAGAGGTTTAAAAACTCTTAGGTTCTGAGCTCTGGGGCTAGAACCTCAAAAATTGGTTGGTTTGATACAAAAACTCAGGTTCTGAGTTCTGTCATGGTCGCACTGCGACCATGACTTCGCACTGCGAAGCATGCGAAATTTTGGGTTCAGAAGCTGTTTCTGAACTTTTGTTCAGAAACAACTTCTGAACACACTCAAGACCCTATAGATGGGTGAAAAGCTTTGAGTTTTTGGGGTGAAAAAGGTTGGACAAACCAGTTTTGATGTTTTGAAAACCTTGGGATTTCTTTGAAATTCAAAAGGGGTTTTTTAGGACCAAAAGGTTTTGAGCCAAAATAGCTATGCAAACACAATTAGAAATGCAAGATAAAGAGCTTAGTAACTTACAGAACTCCTTAGCAAAGCTCCAGCTGCACTTGATTTGATTTGGTTGAAGGCTTTCACAAAGGTTTTGAAGATTTGTGATGAACTTGAACTTTTGTAAGCTTTGTGTTGGATGGATTGTTTCTGGTTATTTGTGGAGGTTTGTGAGCTAAAATGAGTAGAGTTTCTGCTCTTTGAATGCTGTGTTTTCTGTGTTTTTACAAGTGCTTGTAACCTTGGGCATTGCCTCTTATTTATAGGCAAAAATCAAATCTTTGTCATCATTACACAATCCCTTGATTCAGCTGATTTGTGGCCAAGATTAAGCTGAATCCCTTTGCATTAAATGCTAATGGATAGAGGCAACCCTGCCTTGTATCAAGGGGCAAGATCCAGCTTGATTTCAGCCACAAATTCAACACATTCTAGAAGGTAATGATGAAGAACAAAGCTGATTTGCAATTGGCTAATGCTTGGGGATCAATCCTTGCAATCTCAATGGTTGATCAATGAAAACGTGCACTGTATTGTGCAGAGATTGAGGGATGAAAAGGCTACTTATGGCTGGTGTGAGAGGGTGAAAAGCTGCTGCAAAACAGAGTAGGCAATCATGGTTTTTCAAGTGAAAAAACCCAGCTGGTTTGACTGGTTTTAGGGGCAGCAAGCAGGAGGAAAGTCATCAAGCAGGTGGCTGGCAACCTTGTGGTGGTTAGCAGGTCACCTGGGAGGGACTAGAGCTGCCCAAGGGCAAGCCCACTTGCTTGTCACATGCTAGGTTGGAAGAAAAAGCTTCCAACCTTGGCATTAATGGCAAGTCCTTCAACTCTGGCTTTGCTTGGCCCAATTAGCCATGAATGCTACTTAAAATAAATATGGAAATGATATGCAACAAATTCTGGAATTAAATCCAAGAAACCAAAAATCTGCAGAAAAATCGCAGACTTCGCAGTGCGAAGGGAGCTTCGCATTGCGAAGTCCTCAATTTTGAAAAGTTGACTTTTCTGTTGACTTTTGTTGACTTTTGACTTTTTCCCCTCTTTGGATTTTTTTTGATTTTTGTTTAAAAATGCGTAGGACAAAATTAGGGTACTACAGCTGCCCCTACTTAATTGTGTCTTCGCATAGAGTGCGTGAGTGCCGAGGGCATCTCATGAACTCTTTGCGGAGATCAATTAAGTAAAAAGAAAAAGAAGGACCCGAATTTTGTCCTTCGCGAAATGCAAATGCAAGGGTTGGTAGGGGTTGATCGTATCCAGCCGCTAACACTGGAGGTAGATCCACTGGGGAATGAAGGTAATCTTATCTAGGCACTGCTTCTAGAGGTCGATACCTAAGATGGAGGTTTACTCTAGGTACTGCTTCTAGAGGTGGAACAATGAGGTAGGTGATCTTATCTAGGTACTGCTTCTAGAGGTCGATACCTAAGCTAGGTGATCTTATTCAGGCACTGCTTCTGAATGTCGATTCCTAACGAGCTGTGATCTTATTCAGCCGCTAACACTGAAGGTCGATACACTGGGGGAGGTGATCTACTCTAGGTACTGCTTCTAGAGGTCGATACCTAAGCTAGGTGATTTTATTCAGGTACTGCTTCTGAATATCGATTCCTAACGAGCTGTGATCTTATTCAGCCGCTAACACTGAAGGTCGATACACTGGGGGAGGTGATCTACTCTAGGTACTGCTTCTAGAGGTCGATACCTAAGCTAGGTGATCTTATTCAGGTACTGCTTCTGAATATCGATTCCTAACGAGCTGCGGTCTTACCCTAAATAGGTGCCCCTGGTTGAATGTTGATGGATGTTGGTGAATATGTGATACTCACTGGAGAACCCTTGTTGATGATGCATGATTTATGAAATGAAATGCATATGTATGAATAATTTGTATATGCATGCATGAATTATGTTATGCATGATGTGTGGGATGTTGGTTGGGTGCCGAGCAGAGTCGGTCTTTGTTTGTGGTTGTGTTCATGACAGTTGGGCTCTCTTTTTGTGTTAGTTTTTTGGTTGGTCGGTTTGGAAGGACAAGGTCCTTTGCCTACATACCCAAATGGGATCAAAACCGGTGTAGTCCGAGCCTAAGCCCGAAAATTTGTGTTTTTTTGCCAATAATGATTGGACTTTGGTTTGGGGTTGAGACTCCCTGGGGAGCATTAATGAGGTTTGGCTTATGGGGATAAAGGATCATTTTGGAAGCATGATCGATATCCAGCCTTGTTTGGTGTTTGGATGTTCAGGGTGTTTGTTGGGGAATTTTGCTCCGCTTGACCCTCGGGGTTGATGCGCTCCGCGTGCCGCGAGTTATGCACTTGCCTTAGCTAAGGAGCATAAGTCTTTTGGTGCAATATTTTGGTGGGAACTACCGCAATTCTTTCAGAATTCACGAAGATTCAAAATAAAGCAAAGTTTGTTTGTTGTTTTTTTTCTTTTTTGGAAGAAAATTCTTTTGTTTATTCCCCATGTTTTAAAGCATTTTCATTATGAATAAAACAAAATTTTATGCGCTACTGAGAACATAAAATAACAAAAGGAAATTTATTCAATGCAGATTTGACCTCTTGAATGGGTAAAAATACACAAAGTGAGAAGTGAGATAGAGAAAGACAAGAAAAAGCAAAAAGAAAATGTTG
Source organism: Medicago ruthenica (assembly GCA_018208015.1). NCBI lineage: Eukaryota > Viridiplantae > Streptophyta > Magnoliopsida > Fabales > Fabaceae > Medicago > Medicago ruthenica. The sequence goes on along the minus strand of CM031372.1, from coordinate 69,592,480 downwards.
GTTTTGGCACAACACATGCTATTTCCTTATGACTTCGATATTTTCGTTTGTTGGAAGATGCTGACGAGGCCGATTCCTCTCCTCTTGAATCTTGTCCGGAGCTTGGATGTTGCAGTCATTGCCTTTCTTCTTTTTTTTGTTAACCCCTAACTTTTGCCTGGATCGCTCTTTCGAGTTTTTCAATCCACCGGGGTGTATTTCCTTTTTTGATGTCCTTAATTTTTGCCTAGACCGCCTTTTCAGGTTTTCAATCTAGCAGGACGCTCTCTATTGCCTAAACCACCCTTTCAGGTTTAGCGAGCTTTTCTCTTTTTTTTTCTTTAGGCATAATACCTCTTGACTGCATCGGAGTTTATTGATAGTGGAAACTCCTCTCCATCCATAGTGGTGATGATCAGGGCTCCGCCTGAGAAAGCTTTCTTTACCACGTACGGCCCATCATAGCTGGGAGTCCACTTCCCTCGGGGATCTTTGTGGATAGGTAATATCTTCTTGAGCACTAGGTCTCCTTCTTTGAACTCTCGAGGACGGACCTTCTTGTCGAATGCTCTCTTGAGCCTCCTTTGATAGAGTTGTCCGTGACATATTGCCGTCAGACGCTTCTCCTCTATGAGATTCAGTTGGTCGAACCTTGTTTGGACCCATTCAGCTTCTTCTAGCTTGGTTTCCATCAAGACCCTTAGCGAAGGAATTTCCACCTCTACGGGGAGAACAGCTTCCATACCGTATACTAAGGAAAAGGGGTTGCCCCAGTTGAAGTGCGAATGGCTGTTCTGTAGCCATGTAGCGCAAAGGGAAGCATCTCATGCCAATCCTTATATGTTGTCACCATCTTTTGGATGATCTTCTTTATGTTCTTATTGGCTGCTTCTACCGCACCATTCATCTTTGGTCGGTAAGGGGAGGAATTATGGTGCTCAATCTTGAAATCTTTGCATAACTCCTTCATTGTCTTGTTGTTTAGGTTTGCCCCATTATCGGTGATGATTTTGTGGGGAGTACCATAACGGCAAATGATTTCCTTCTTGATAAATCGGGCTACCACTTGTTTGGTTACGTTTACATACGAAGCTGCTTCTACCCATTTGGTGAAGTAATCGATGGCAACGAGGATGAAGCGATGTCCATTTGACGCTTTGGGCTCGATCATTCCAATCATGTCTATGCCCCACATAGAGAAAGGCCAAGGGGAAGTCATGACGTTCAGTGGAGTTGGTGGCACATGCACTTTGTCGGCGTAAATCTGGCACTTGTGACAAGTCTTGGCATAGTGGAAACAATCAGCTTCCATGGTTAACCAATAGTAGCCCGCCCTTAAGATTTTCTTTGCCATTGCATGCCCATTAGCATGGGTTCCAAAAGATCCCTCGTGGATTTCTTTGATGAGCATGTCCGCTTCATGTTTATCCACACATCTGAGTAGGACCATGTCATAATTTCTTTTGTAGAGGGTATTTCCACTGAGGAAGAACTGGGATGCCAATCTTCTGAGGGTCCTCTTGTCGGTGTGCGAGATACTTTCTGGATACTCTTGTTCTTCGAGGTATCGCTTGATGTCGTAGAACCAAGGTTTGTTGTCAAGTTCTTCTTCGACTGATGCGCATACAACTGGTTTGTCTCTACGATCCATCCTTATGATTGATGTCTCGTTGTAAGAATTTACTTGGTACATTGATGATAATGTAGCCAAAGCATCTGCTACCTGATTTTCTTCTCGAGGTATGTGGTGGAAATTGATTTCATCAAAATGTTTGATCAATTCTACAACCCGGGCTTGGTAGGGAATTAAATTGGGATGTCTTGTTTCCCATTCTCCTTTGACTTGATAGATGACCAAGGCTGAGTCACCGTATACTTCAAGGTTTTTGATCCTTAGATCAATTGCTGCTTCGAGGCCTAGGATACATGCTTCATATTCTGCCATGTTATTGGTGCAGTCAAAGCACAACCTTGCTGTGAAGGGCTGGTATCCATTTCTTGGGGAGATTAAAACTGCTCCGATACCGTGTCCCATGGCATTCGAGGCGCCGTCGAAAGCGAGCTTCCATTGAGCTCCTGGTTCTGGTCCCTCATCATCGCTTGTGACTTCTTTGTCATTCAAAGCTACGACATCTTCGTCTGGGAAGTCAAATTGTATGGGCTGATAATCCTCCAATGGTTGGTGAGCAAGGTGCTCGGATAAAACACTCCCTTTGATGGCTTTTTGAGCAACATATTGGATGTCATACTCAGACAGCAGCATTTGCCAACGGGCTATCTTCCCTGTGAGGGCAGGTTTTTCGAAGATGTACTTGATGGGATCCATCTTCGATATCAACCAAGTTGTATGGGTCAACATGTATTGCCTTAGACGTCGAGCAGCCCATGCTAAAGCGCAGCAAGTCTTTTCAAGTGAAGTATACCTTGTTTCACAGTCGGTAAACTTCTTGCTTAAGTAGTAGATTGCGTGCTCTTTCCTTCCCGTTTCATCTTGTTGTCCTAACACACAACCCATTGATCCTTCAAGTACGGTTAGGTATAAGATGAGGGGTTTACCCGGAACCGGAGGTATTAAGATCGGTGGTTCTTGCAGGTATTGTTTGATCTTGTCAAACGCCTCTTGGCAATCCTCGTTCCAATGAACGGTTTGGTTTTTCCTTAGCAGCTTGAAGATTGGTTCGCAGGTAGCTGTCATGTGTGAGATGAACCTGGCGATGTAGTTCAATCTTCCTAAGAAACCCCGGACTTCTTTCTCGGTATTTGGCGCTGGCATTTCTTGGATGGCCTTTACCTTGTCGGGATCCACTTCAATACCTCTTTGGCTGACGATGAAGCCCAATAACTTCCCGGATCTAACGCCGAATGTGCACTTGTTAGGATTTAAGCGCAGCTTGAATTTTCTTAGGCGTTCGAAAAGCTTTTGTAGATGGACTAGATGATCCTCCTCCGTTTGGGATTTGGCAATCATATCGTCGACGTAGACCTCAATTTCCTTATGGATCATGTCATGGAAAAGAGTCACCATTGCTCTTTGGTATGTTGCCCCGGCATTTGTTAATCCGAAAGGCATTACCTTATAGCAGAATGTTCCCCATGGGGTGATGAATGTAGTTTTCTCCATGTCCTCTGGAGCCATCTTGATTTGGTTATATCCCGAGAAACCATCCATAAAGGAAAAGACTGAGAATTGGGCTGTGTTGTCCACCAATATGTCGATGTGTGGTAGCGGGAAATCATCCTTTGGGCTTGCTTTATTCAAGTCCCGATAATCCACACACATTCTCACCTTGCCATCCTTCTTCGGAACTGGCACAATGTTGGCAACCCATGTTGGATACTTGGTTACGGCTAAGAAGCCGGCATCGAATTGCTTTTTGACCTCCTCTCTGATCTTGAGAGCCATATCGGGTCGAGTTCTTCTCAATTTTTGCTTCACTGGCGGGCATTCTGGCTTGAGTGGCAGCTTGTGTACAACGATGTTAGGGTCTAAACCCGGCATGTCTTGATACGACCAAGCGAATACGTCCACGTACTCTTGCAGAAGCTTGATCAACTTTCCTTTCACACCCTCGTGCAGGGAGGCTCCTATCTTGACCTCTTTCTTATCCTCTTCGGTCCCCAAGTTGACCTTTTCAACTGATTCTTGGTGAGGTTGTATTACCCTATCCCCTTGATTTGCAAGTCTAGACAATTCTTCAGGCGGTTCATAATCGTCCTCTTCATCATCTTCCGTTTGATTAATCGGGCAATCGAAGTCATAAGGTTTTAAGGTAGTGTTGTTTTTGGAGGGTGGATTTGTAGATCTGCATGAGTATGATTTTTTTTTTTTTTAGGCTTTTTGTAGAAAAATTTTTTTTAAAACAAATGCAAAAAAGAAAAAGACTCAAATGAACATAAAAGATTGCTTTTATTCATGATTGTAAATAACTTATAAAACATGGGGGCCCCACACGACTAATCATTTGCCTTGGGCAGAGCTAAATGATTTTTTTTTTATTTAAAGTAAAAAAAACAAACAAACATGGTTTATTACTTGATCCTGGTAATGATCTCGGGAACTGCGATAGCCCTCCAATTATTCAAAGCTTCATCCGAAGCGCAACGGTACACCAATTCAGGCACATCTTCGTCTACATCTTCGAGTAGAGCCACTTGATCTTCATGGATAAACCCCGCACTGATGAATGTTTCCGATATGGGGGGAACCCCTTGCTTTGGAGGCTTTGAGAAAGTTTCGGCCGATGGATGATACCCCAACCCGAAGCGATTTTTCTTCTCCGGTATGTCCACTAACTTGCCCCATCCGGTGGGTCGGCTTTCTTCTAGGGCCTCTCTTATCGCCCTCCATGACGACATGGCTGTCCTAGCCTCCTCCTTGGGCTTTGAGCTCAATGTCACGACATTTGCCACTTCCAAAGATTGGAATGGGACGTCCACAGCTTCTTCATCCGTTTCTATGTAACGGAAAGACGAGAGATGGCTTACCATCATGTCCTCTTGCCCGGAAACTACAATCATTTGGTTATCAATGATGAACTTCAGTTTCTGGTGCAAGGTAGAGGTAATGGCTCCGGCCGCATGGATCCATGGTCGTCCGAGAAGACAACTGTATGTTGGATTAATATCCATGACTTGGAAGGTTATGGTGAAAACCTTAGGTCCGATTTGGACTGGTAAGTCGATCTCCCCCATAACGGCTCTTCTTGACCCATCGAAAGCTTTTACGACCAAGGCGCTGGGCTTCATTACGGTCCCTTCACATGATAGTTTGAGGAGGGTAGTCTTGGGCATGACATTCAATGATGACCCCGTGTCCACTAGCACTCTTGAGAGGATGTGGTCCATGCATTTCACGGAGATATGTAAGGCGCGGTTATGAATGTGCCCCTCGTCGGGTAGCTCATCGCCATTGAAACCCAAGTACCTACTTGAGGTAATATTTCCGACTATCCCGTCGAATTGGTCCACCGGAATGTCCTTGGTGACATGTGCCTCACTGAGGATCCGCAGTAGTGCTTCTCGGTGTGCTTCCGAGCTGAGTAGTAAGGATAGCATGGAGATCTTGGAGGGAGTTTGACCTAGCTGGTCAATGATCTTGTACTCGCTCTTTTGGATTATCCTTAGGAACTCTTCGGCCTCTTTTTGTGGGATTGTCTTTTGAGAAGGCCCCGCTTGGTTCTCTTTTTCCTCCACGCTCTTTTCTTTGAGCGGCTCCTTTGGTAGTACAGCTGGCATCTTCCCGAGTTCTTTCGGAGCGAAGATTCTACCACTTCTAGTCATTCCTCCAACACCGGTAATGTTAGTGATGCTGGGCTCGATTTTGGCTAGTGGTTTTCCTTCCACATAAGCCACAGGTTGGTAATTCCATGGTACCCTCTTTGTGCTTTCAAAAGAGAAGGGTGCAGGTACATGGAATGTTATGGGTTGTATTGGCATTGGTACCTCTCTCCTTTGGTATGGGATCTCGAGAGGTTTTGGGCCGTTAGACTCTAAGGTAGCAATGTCCGTGCCCTCCTTTATGTAGCCAATTTGGATCCAACCTTGGTCCATTAACTCTTGAAGACAGTTCTTCAACTCTTTGCACTCATCCGGGTTGACCTTGCAGGCTTCACAGTTGACGTGCATTTCCTCGAATAATCCAAAGCCGGTTAAACGCTCCCTTATGGTTGACAGGGGAGTCCTAACATTGGCTACCCTTTTGACTGGACCAAAGTCCTCTTGTTCCTCCACCGCGTTTACAGAGGGACCCGCGTGCCCCGGCAATGGGTTGTTCTTCACATTGGGGCTTTCCTCTTTGAAGGATAACAGCTTCTTGTCAATAAGATCCTGCACCTTGTGTTTGAAAACCCTACAGTTTTCGATATTGTGCCCCACGGATCCTGCGTGGAAATCACATTTGGCATTTGCGTCGTACCACTGTGGATATGGTGGCGACATTGGTGGTAGTAGTCTTGTCTCGACCATACCCTTTTGGATTAGGTATGGCAAGATCTGACCATAAGACATGGGTACAGGATCAAACTGCCTAGTAAAGTAACTGTTCCTTGAGCTCGCCTGATTCCTTGGTGGGTACCCGCCTTGTTGCTGTTGCTGTTGATTTTGTTGCGGCAACACTACTGGTTGTCGAGGTGGAGTTGCGGGAATTACTTGAGGTGAGTAACGCCCTTGAGTTGTTGCTGCTGCCACATAAGGATAGTGGTAGTGAGGCATTTGATTTTGTGGTGGGTAGGATGGTCCCATTAGAACGGCATTTGTCTCCCCCTCTTTCTTTTTGTGAAAGTTGCTGGGGGGCTTTCTAGCTCCACCTTGAGCTTCTGAAGAGCCTTGGATTTTTCCTCTCTTCACTCCATCCTCTATTCTTTCACCGACCATGACTAGATCGGAGAAACCGGCAGACGTACTTCCGATCATCTTGTCGTAATATGGGCCTTGAAGTGTGCCCATAAAGGTGTCGACAAGTTCTCTCTCCAATAGTGGTGGTTGTACACGAGAAGCTAGTTCTCTCCACCGCTGAGCGTACTCCTTGAAGGACTCGTTGCTTCTTTGCAGGAGGTTTTGTAGTTGCATCCTATTTGGAGCCATGTCCAAATTATATTTGTATTGCTTTAGGAAGGCATCGGCTAGATCCTTCCAAGTTTGGACATGGGTACGCTCGAGCTGCATGTACCAATCTAAGGACGCTCCGCTTAAACTATCTTGAAACACATGCACCATGAGTTTCTCGTTCATTGCGTAAGCCGCCATCTTCCTACAGAACATCCTTAGATGATTCCGAGGGCATTGAATTCCTTTGTACTTCTCGAAGTCCGGTACTTTGAACTTCGGAGGAATTACCACGTCGGGCACTAGGCACATGTCCAAGGCGTTGTGGGCACCGTATGAGCTGAAACCCTCGACAGCTTTCAACCTTTCTTCCAAAACTCGATACATTTGGGTGGTATCATTGTCTTGGTGGGTGGTGTCGGGAGCAGATTGCCTTAGCTGGTTATTCTCCACATCATGGGGAATTACTTCATGCTGAGTAGTGGAGGTTCCTTGAGGACGACGCTCTTCATTCCTTACGGGGATTGTGAACGGTGGTGGAGGTGGTCCTTGACCCTCATTCTCAAAGGGTGGGGTATAACCCACAGGTAAACCATAAGGAGGCCATTGCACATTGGATGCATCCGTTGTTGGGCGAGGGTGGCTTTCTCGTGCCGACAGAGCTTGCATTAACTCTAGCATCTGATCCATTTTCCCTTTCATTCCATCAACTTCCTCTCTCAAAGCCGCTTGAGTTTGTTCCAAATTGTCCATGATCCTTTGTTTGTTAGCTCGTGTTCCGTACGAGTGTTGAATATCTGGTTCTTGGACCGAGGGCTTTCGGGGTTTTTGGGCTATGATTGCTTTGAACTGTTTGAATGGGAATGAATGAGTTTTTTTTGAAAAAAGTGCATGAAGATGCATGTGGATGTATGTATGCAAAATATGCGTTTTTTTTTTATTTTGCTTTATGGAGTTTAAAGGTGCACGATTAATATTAGCAAATTCGAAATATTAAAGACCGTGAAATTGATTATATTTCAAAATATATTTGATTAAATAACATTTGTTTACAAAGTGTAACTAATGCTATTACAAATCAAATAGCCGCTCGCTTCTCGGCTTTGCTCATCTCCTCCCTATAGAAATCTATGGTGTCCTTGCAGAACTTCATAAACTTCTGGATCTCCACAGGGATGACAAAATAGGGCATGACCATCTCGGCCTCCGCTAGCTTCTTTGGAAGTTGGGTGATCACCAAATTTGAGAATGCAACCAATTTAGTGAAATCCTCACTTAATCGGGTGGCGTCTTGCCATACATACTCAATCACTTCCTTGCGCTGGTCTAGCTTGACTCTTGCACTTCCAATCTCATCGTGTAGTTGTGCAATGTGGTCCCCATGAGCTCTTGCAATCTTGTCGAAGTACTCTTCGAATTTCTTGATGTCTTCTTCGAGAAGATTGCACTTTAGCCTCCCTTGATGAGAGAGACTCTCATGTCTTTGCCGCTGGACGCGTTCGGCTTGAAGCTGCTCTTTGTAGTCTTTCACTACTTCTTGGAGCTGTTGATTTTCTCTTGGAATTTCAACCTCCATTTTCGTTGAGCTTCGATGGCTAGTTCGCCAAACTTCTTGAGCTCTTGGTTGGAATGTAGAATTCTTTCCAACTCTTCGTCCTTGGCAACAAGGTTAGCATCCGCACTAACCAAGCCGCCTCCTATCCAATCCCTTTTCCCTTCGGAGGTTCTTAGCCGTTTTTGGCATACTAGGAGAGAATGTGATACTTCATCACGATCTCTCTTCGTCCTAGTAATCTCTCCTAAAGCTTGGAGGTGCTTCAATTCTAAGTCTCCGTTTTTGTTTTGGAGTTCTTGAATTTTAGCCTTGAGGTCCTCCACTTCTTTGTTGGGAATGATTGCAATAGGTTTAGGTGTAGGAGGTTTTGGAGGGTTTGTGACCACGAAGGGTAACTTGATTGCTTTGACCCTCTCCTTCACCCATTGAGTATAAAGGGGTTTGGCGACACAGTTTCTCTTGCCGACCTTTCCCTTGCGTACTTGGCTCCATGCTCCCCGGATTTTCTCTAGCAATGCCGGGTCTTGATCGCCTTCCCTTAAGTAGAAAAGCTTCCAACAAAAGGTCATTAGGTTTATCCTCCATTGAAAAACCTAGTTGTCGGAGAGAGAGGACCGGATTGTAATTAATACATCCCTTAGTACCGATGAGGGGTACGTTAGGGAAGTCCCCGCAGCTGAGGATAATTTCCGGGTCATCTAAGTTTGGTGAAAACCAATGGATGTCCTTCTCGGCGAGGGTTGTCATCCGTTGCGACCATTTGAGCTTGGCCCGGTTTTCCACAAAGTCTCGGTTTCTTGGCATGTGGGACATCATCCAAATTTGCACCACGGGAGTGCAACAAGTAATTTTGCGTCCCCTTGCTTGTTCATGCCTTGAATAGAGGGTATGATAAAAATCCGCTAAGATTGTAGGAACTGGATTTTTAGTCATAAACACCTCTAGAGCCGGAAAGTCTACGAAATCATCCATGTTGGGGAATAAGACAATCCCGTAGACTAAGAGGGCTAAGATGGCGTTGAAGGCCATTACCTCTTTGTTGGCTAGTAAATCCCGAGCTTTGGCTTCCAAAAACTTTCTTGAAAAGCCCTTAAGGTTCCCTCTAACTTCCAAGTTAGATGCCACTTCTTGGGTGTCGAGGTATAAGGATTCGGCGATGGCTTCAAATGTAGGATCCTTTCCCGGACCGAGATAGAGTTCATGACCTTTCATGCTACAACCCAAAATCTTCTCAAACTCTTCCAAAGTTGGCGCTAGTTGGAAGTCTTGAAATGTGAAGCACCGTAGAGGTGGGTCGAAGAATTGCGCCAAAGTGGTTAAGGCGGTTGAATCTATTCTCACGGGTAAAAGATCAAGGATTAGCCCATAGCTTGCCTCGAAGATGTTCTTGTGGATCGAAGAGAGCCTCTTGCTTAGAGCTAATAAACTTTCCACCCTAGGAGCTTTAATTTTGAAGGCGAGCGTATTCTTGTTCCCGGAATCCATATTTCTTTTTTGCTAATATTTGTTCGCTCTTTTTAAACTCCTATAAAGCAAAATGATGCGAAAATTACTTTCATGAATGCAAATGTTATGCAAGGGTATGGTTTATGAAGGTTCGGAACTTCCCCCCATCCTCACATGTAGGCTCTAAATTGTGAAATATCCTAAGAAGAGGTCCTTAGAGTCATAGACCTCACATGGAATTAGGGTTGTCTATGGACATACGTCGACATGACTTCAATTAATTCCACGTGAAAATCTCATCTAAGCGGGGTTGGACATCCCACCTCACGGACATACGTCAACGCGGGCTTCCGCACACAACCTCCTGCTAACTTAGTTTTTTTCTCAAGCTCGGGTAGAGAGCCTCACACGTCCGGCATTAACCCGAACAATGTGGAGTAACATCACTCAAGTAACCCCCGCATTTGATATATAGGATATGAATATAAAGCAGATAAAGCAAATATAAACATAATATAACATGCATGAATAAAGTAAATAAACATGGTACGCAAAGAAAATAAAGCAATTGTCTTTAACCCAAATAGGTTAGGCTTGACTCATTAGTGGGAACAGCCTCCCCAGTGAAGTCGCCAGCTGTGCGCACCTCGTTTTTTTCCTCGGGAAAAAAGACGCGCAGATCCTCCGAGGTCGTCCTCGAACGCTCGGAGGTGCCTTTGTGAAGCCGCCACCAAAGTTTTTGTGTAAAGGGAACGTTGATAAACCCTTAAGTTTTTTTTTGTTTAAAGGGAAACGATAATAAACCCTTTTGACGATGAGGATAAGGATTAGGTCATCGCAACCATTGTCGGGTTCGGGAGTCGGTTACGCGAGGGGAAGGTATTAGCACCCCTCACGTCCGTTGTACTCAACGGGAACCTTCTATTTGGTTAAAGCTTGAATTGTTTTTTTATACTTTGCGTGCATGTTCATTTATGTTAAAAATATAATAAAAGGGGGGAAAGAGATAAAAACAAACGAAGAAAAAGTTTTTATTATTATTGTGCTTGACAAGATGTCGATCTTGCTCCTACGTATCTCCCGGTAGTCGGAGAATTCAAAGCATACGTAGTTCTTTGGTAGAAAAACGTATGTGTGTTGGTTGATTTTAATTGGACGATGTTTTAACCGAATTCTTGCGATTAAACGTAGCTTGTATGCTCGCACTTGGAGACTTATTAAGCGTTCGTTCGCGAATCACATTAGAATTGTTAAAAGGTACGTCCGTTAGGGTAGAGGGTTGAATTGGTCGCTATGGGACCAAGAGAGGTACAATGGACTCATATAAGTCAAACATTGACCGAGTGGACTCCGACGAGTCGAGGGGTTGAGTCTAATGGCCAACGGGGGACCAAAAGGTTTGGATTGACCACAAGGGGCCAAGATTTGGTTTGGTTAGGGTTGTACATGTTAAAAAAAAGGGAATGACGATTGTCCGAGCGACGAGACATACGTCACGCATTCGTACAATCGGGGCGATGGAGAGACATACGTCACACCATCCCTTTTTCATTCATGTTTTTGGATTGAATTCTTTAGAAATCCCAAGGTAAGTCAAAACATATGGTTTGAAAACCCAAAAATGGGAAGGTTTAGCAAATTTGCTAAAAAACGCGCAAGTTCGTCTCATTTTGCAAAAATGCGCACGTAACGGTGTATGTTCATCTTTGAGTTTTGAACATTATGAACAATATTTATTGTTCAAGTTTGGATTGAAAAGATGAACATAGCTTGTTTGTTCATGTGGTTTTGGAAGTTTGGGAACATAACTTGCTTTGCAAGCTACCCACAAAATGGTTATACGAACTTGTGATTTTGCCAAAATTATGCAAAAACCTTGTTATGGTTTGAAGAACAGAGGTTTAAAAACTCTTAGGTTCTGAGCTCTGGGGCTAGAACCTCAAAATTGGTTGGTTTGATACAAAAACTCAGGTTCTGAGTTCTGTCATGGTCGCACTGCGACCATGACTTCGCACTGCGAAGCATGCGAAATTTTGGGTTCAGAAGCTGTTTCTGAACTTTTGTTCAGAAACAACTTCTGAACACACTCAAGACCCTATAGATGGGTGAAAAGCTTTGAGTTTTTGGGGGTGAAAAAGGTTGGACAAACCAGTTTTGATGTTTTGAAAACCTTGGGATTTCTTTGAAATTCAAAAGGGGTTTTTTAGGACCAAAAGGTTTGAGCCAAATAGCTATGCAAAACACAATTAGAAATGCAAGATAAAGAGCTTAGTAACTTACAGAACTCCTTAGCCAAGCTCCAGCTGCACTTGATTTGATTTGGTTGAAGGCTTTCACAAAGGTTTTGAAGATTTGTGATGAACTTGAACTTTTGTAAGCTTTGTGTTGGATGGATTGTTTCTGGTTATTTGTGGAGGTTTGTGAGCTAAAATGAGTAGAGTTTCTGCTCTTTGAATGCTGTGTTTTCTGTGTTTTTACAAGTGCTTGTAACCTTGGGCATTGCCTCTTATTTATAGGCAAAAATCAAATCTTTGTCATCATTACACAATCCCTTGATTCAGCTGATTTGTGGCCAAGATTAAGCTGAATCCCTTTGCATTAAATGCTAATGGATAGAGGCAACCCTGCCTTGTATCAAGGGGCAAGATCCAGCTTGATTTCAGCCACAAATTCAACACATTCTAGAAGGTAATGATGAAGAACAAAGCTGATTTGCAATTGGCTAATGCTTGGGATCAATCCTTGCAATCTCAATGGTTGATCAATGAAAACGTGCACTGTATTGTGCAGAGATTGAGGGATGAAAAGGCTACTTATGGCTGGTGTGAGAGGGTGAAAAGCTGCTGCAAAACAGAGTAGGCAATCATGGTTTTTCAAGTGAAAAAACCCAGCTGGTTTGACTGGTTTTAGGGGCAGCAAGCAGGAGGAAAGTCATCAAGCAGGTGGCTGGCAACCTTGTGGTGATTAGCAGGTCACCTGGGAGGGACTAGAGCTGCCCAAGGGCAAGCCACTTGCTTGTCACATGCTAGGTTGGAAAGAAAAAGCTTCCAACCTTGGCATTAATGGCAAGTCCTTCAACTCTGGCTTTGCTTGGCCCAATTAGCCATGAATGCTACTTAAAATAAATATGGAAATGATATGCAACAAATTCTGGAATTAAATCCAAGAAACCAAAAATCTGCAGAAAAATCGCAGACTTCGCAGTGCGAAGGGAGCTTCGCATTGCGAAGTCCTCAATTTTGAAAAGTTGACTTTTCTGTTGACTTTTGTTGACTTTTGACTTTTTCCCCTCTTTGGATTTTTTTTGATTTTTGTTTAAAAATGCGTAGGACAAAATTAGGGTACTACAAGACGGATCTGGAAGCTCGGGTGGTAGTGGGATGCCTTGTCATAACAGCCCACGACGCCTAGCTCAATTGGGAAAGTCGCCAAGGATTACTAAGCAAACGGAGATGAACCGGGATTCTCCAGATTCTATATGATAACCCTTTCTCCGGTTTAGATCATGAGGATCCATTTCAACATCTAACAAAGTTCTATGAGATAGCTGGTACTTTGGGAGCAACAGAGATGAGGAAGAAGCAATATTCATGAGAATGTTTCCTCATTCATTGATTGGAAAGGCAAAGGAATGGTACTTGGATCAACCACCACAAGTGATGACTAATGGAATACTCTTGAGGAGAAATTCCTTGAGAGATTCTTTCCACAAAACCGATTTATGGAGGCCAAGACTCCATAGCCGTCTTTTCTCAAGGATCAAGTGAGACACTCTGTGAAGCTTGGGAGCGATTCAAGTCAATGCTAAGAAGATGTCCAAACCATGGTTTTGATGACCTAACTCAGATTCATCTTTTACGCAATGGAATGCAACAACAATCGAAGCTTTTACTTGATGCAGCCGCGGGTGGATCATTGATGGCCAAGAGTGCTGAAGATGCAGTTTCTATTATTGAAATAGGCACTTAATGACCATCAAGCTCACCATAAACAGAAATCCAGGACAAAGAAAAGCCGATATTCTGGATTTGGGAACAAATGACGTTATTCTTGCACAAAACAACTACTGACTCAACAAGTGGAAGAACTAACAAGAAAGATGGCAAATCTTCCACAACAAATGAAAGAGATGCAAAATGAACAAAGAAGACATCATCAAGTTGCATCTTGTGAGCTTTGTTCAGGCGATCATTCCACTGGATTTTTGTCCACCACCAACAGAAGAAGTAAGCTATGTCGGTAACCAACAAAGGCCAATCAGTATCAAGGTCAATATCCAAGCCATAATAACAATTTCCAAGAGGGAACAACCCAAATTATGGCCAACCATGGAGACAAGATGCTGGACCATCCAACCGACAACCTTACAATAATTTCAATCAATACCCACCACAAAACCGTTCACAAAGTACCGACGAAACATTGAACCAATTATGCAATGTCCATGGCAAACCAAAAAACACCGATGCTTCCATCAAAAATCTAGAAACCCAAGTTGGCCAAATGGCTCAACAACTAGCTCAAGCCACACAACAAGGAGGAACCTTTACCGCCAACACTCAACCCAATCCAAAAGACCATGCATCAAAATGACAATCAATTCATTTGATGCACTTGACCTTGCAGAAAAAGACCATTGCAAGGCAATTGCAACAGAAGTGGGAAGGTGATTGGTAGGGGAATAGGAGATA